>OZ023267.1:101828994-101953994 GCA_964006375.1 Tillus elongatus
AAAAAAGTTTTCAAGTCCACGGGACATCAACGTTTTTTCTAAAGTATTTGAGCACTAACAAAAAATTTGCGTTTCTCAGAAGCCCGACCGATTTGCTATCGATTGATATCCTTCACACCTTATTTGCAAAAAATCATGCGTCAAATTGGCCCACCCCACAGTTTTTCTGGCATATCTCTTTTTGTATTCGAGCAGTAACGAAAATTTTTATTTTTCTCGAAAGCACTAACGATGCACTAACCAACGAGTCATACAAAAAATGTGTATTTCATGAACTAAAAAAGATAGTCTTCACCCTATCGGAAAAAGGTTTGTTTTTTCTAAAGTATTTAAGCACTAACAAAAAATGTTGTGTTTCTGCGAAGCACTAACGGTTTGCTACTGAATGATACCACTCACAGTCCATTTGCAAAAAATCATGCGTCAAGCACTAAAGATGCACTAATTAGTAGTATACCCAATTACAATAAATTGTAAATATGGGGGGGGGGGTGTGTTGACGCACGTTAATAATCCTCAAAGAGCATGACAAAAACAAAGCAGTTCATTATCTCCTATTTCTTCCATTATTGTTTTTAGAGGCTGGTGAATGTAAGGTAACAATTAAAGAAGGGTAACTAGTTATATCATGTTGCTATTGGTATTATTTCAACTATTAAAAAATGTTTTTTATTTGACATGTATGATTAATTTATTTAACATGTTACGTTAGTCTATTATTTATGAAAGGCTGCTGCAGTCCATATGCTTGACTATGTTGCATTGAAGAAAACGTTTTAGCGGATTTTTTATTTTAAAAAATTCGCTAATAAAGAGGTATCGATGGTGAGACTTTACAAAAATGTTTTCAAATGAACGTGAATTTTGGCCCCTAAAACCCGGAACCAAGCTTCGTTTGAATTTATATTATATATATATATATATATATATATATATATATATATATATATATATATATATATATATATATATATATATACATATATATATATATATATATATATATATATATATATATGTATATATATATATATATATATATATATATATATATATATATATATATATATATATATATATATATATATATATATATATATATATATATATATATATATATATATATATATATATATATATATATATATATATATATATATATATATATGTATATATATATATATATATATATATATATATATATATATATATATATATATATATATGAGACATACTTGGCTCTCGGGTTGAACCGCGTCCAGAATTTATGAAAACTCGACGTTTCGGCTCATGTTTTGGAGCCTTTTTCGAGAGGTACAGGAAATATACAAGGACACTCTAAGGCCTCAATCTGCCTACTCCTTAGAGCGGTGGACAAAGGTGGGTTGCGTTGATTTCAAGAGGTAAAGGAAATATGTAAGGACACTCTAAGACCTCAATCTGCCTACTCTTTAGAGCGGTGGACAAAGGTGAGTTGAGTTGGCTTCAAGAGGTAAATGAAATATGTAAGGACACTCTAAGGTCTCAATCTGCCTACTCCTTAGAGAGGTGGACAAAGGTGGGTTGGGTTGTAGTAGCTCGATTACGGGGCCTCAATCTGCCTACTCCCCAAATCTCCCCGGAGATCGTCTGTGAGGTCTCAGTGTGTTCAACCCTAGGCCAGATCTCTCTGAGGCCTAGGGTTGAACACACTGAGACCTCACAGGCGATCTCCGGCGAGATTTGGGGAGTAGGTAGATTGAGGCCCCGTAATCGAGCTACCACAACCCAACCCACCTTTGTCCACCGCTCTAAGGAGTAAGCAGATTGAGGCCTTAGAGTGTCCTTATATATTTCCTTTACCTCTTGAAAAAGGGTCCAAAACAGGAGCCGATACGTCGAGTTTTCATAAATTCTGGACGCGGTTCAACCCGAGAGCCAAGTATGTCCCCCCCCCCCCTCTCTCTCTCTCTCTCTCTCTCTCTCTCTCTCTCTCTCTCTCTCTCTCTCTCTCTCTCTCTCTCTCTCTCTCTCTCTCTCTCTCTCTCTCTCTCTCTCTCTCTGTGTGTGTGTGTGTGTGTGTGTGTGTGTGTGTGTGTGTGTGTGTGTGTGTGTGTGTGTGTGTGTGTGTGTGTGTGGTGTGTGTGTGTGTGTGTGTGTGTGTGTGTGTGTGTGTGTGTGTGTGTGTGTGTGTGTGTGTGTGTGTGTGTGTGTGTGTGTGTTGTGTGTGTGTGTGTGTGTGTGTGTGTGTGTGTGTGTGTGTGTGTGTGTGTGTGCGCGCGCGCGCGTGCGTGCGTGCGTGCGTGCGTGCGCGTGCGTGCGGGTGCGTGCGTGCGTGCGTGCGTGCGTGCGTGCGTGCGTGTATCCATCCAAGAGGTAACTCAAAAAATTGGTAGGTATGTTTGATGGTAAAGACCTTACTCTGTACCAACATTCAACGTTCTAGGTTTATAGCAAATTGAGTTATTCATATTTGAAGCATTTAATAAAAATTCGCTACGATAACGCACTTGCTGCGTCCCGATTTGTTTTTCCTAATAAATCTCTAAAACTTCCCTTGCCAACGTGTTTATTATAACCACTTTTCATTAGTCATATACAGTTACAGCATAAATGTTTAAAAAAAGGAAAATAAACAAACATCTTCCGCCAAAAATACAGTACAATGGAATGATAAAACAAAAGCCTGGACGCAGCAAGTGCGTTATGGTAGTGAATGTTCATAGAAATGATCTGGATAACTTTTTTTTCTTGTAACATAGAAATCTAAATTTTGGTGTATAGTTTACTTTTTATATCGTAAACCTACCTACCAAATTTGGTTATCATAGATTTTTTATTTTTTAAGATAAAATTTTTTTTCAAATGAAAACTCAAAATTTATCTGGAAAACCTTGTCCGATTTTTTAGATTAACGAACTTGTCAAAGCCATTTACAAAGGAAAGGTACATGCCAAATTTTATTAAAATCGGCCCATTATTTTTTGAGATAAGAATTTTTTTCGAATGAAAACTCAAAATTTTCCCGGAAAACCTCGTCCGATTTTCCTGACTAACGAACTTATCCAAGACATTTACAAAAGAAAGGTACATGCCAAATTTTATCAAAATCGGCCCATTATTTTTTGAGTTATCGGTGTGATACATATATATATATATATATATATATATATATATATATATATATATATATATATATATATATATATATATATATATATATATATATATATATATATATATATATATATATATATATATATATATATATATATATATATATATATATATATAAACATATAAAAATTGAAACTGACCCCGGATATGGGTTCTAGGGGTCCTAGTTAGCGCTCATTTACAAAATTTTTTTCAAAATTCAAAAGTCGGGATCTCCCCATTAGTGAATTTTTTCTACGAAAATTCACTAATTATGCAACAAGGCCATAACTTTTAAACCGAAAAAAGCATAGACTGAAAATATCTAGGATTGCATAACAGATTATTTGCAGCTATTTGTGGCATTATGGACATTTTTTGAAGAAACCTCTTTTTGGAGGGTGACAACCCTTTAATTTCTTAAATAGCAACATGAGTCGTGCGACACATTTTTGAAAAGCGCATTCAGCCTACTTTTTGACGGTACTAATTATTTTTAAGTTACCTTAGGCAAGAATGATAACAATCGGCCTTTCATTAAAATTTGGGAAAATGGTAAGATCTTTCTTGATTAAAGAAGATGCTCGAATTGAGTGTCTTTAACTTCTTGATAACAGTAAGGCCTCTTGTCAAACCGATGAATCGAGTTTTTCAGTGATCCGTTAGGTACTTGTTGAAAGGTAGTAATCAAAATTCCGTCTCGCAACTGTTCCAAATTCGCAGGCCGATCGTTGTAAACAATGCTTTCTAAATGACCGCAGAGCAAAAAATCGAGTAGGGACAAATCTGGAGACATAGCTTGGCCACTCAATGGCTCCTCTTTTGTCTATCCATGGGTTAAGAAATGTCACATTAAGGTATTCCCTTACCTCCTGACTGAATGAGGTAGGGTACCATCTTGTTGGAAGTTGACAATGGGGAAATAATTTTGAAACAATTCTCTGATACAGGGTACAATATCTTCACAAAATAATTTAGATAGCGTGGACCTGTTAAAAGTTCCTTTAAAGAAGAGGGGTCCAATTACATGATGGCTAACAATTCCGGCCCATACGTTCAGTTTTTGATGATATTGGGTATGAATTTCTTCCATCCAATGGGGGTGACTGTCAGACCAATATCGACAATTGTGTCTATTTACACTACGATTAAGGCAAAAGGCAGCTTCATCAGAGAAAACAACATAGTTTAAGTAATCTCCATTTTGTTACGTAATCTGAATTATTTGTTTACAAAATTCGATCCTTCTATCAAAATCTTCTGCAAAATTTCTTGCAGGTTTTGAAACTTATAAGAAAAATACTTTTTCCGATGCAAAATCCTCTGTAAAGAACGTCTGGAGATCTCGTTCGTTCTAGCAAGTTCCAATGCAGAAGTTTTGGGAGTTTCTTGTACAGCAAGCGATACATCCAGCGCCTTTTTGGCGCTCCCTGTTTCAGTAAATTTGTGGTGGTCTGCTTACCGTAGACCTGTTAAAGGTTGATCAGTGTAAACCTCATTGAATAAATGACAAACGTCATCATATGTCCTTTCACGATCACCATAACCAATCACCATTAAAACTTCGATACGTTCTTATTCACTTAGGTGAGCCACCTCACAAAAAAAGTAAATAAGGAAATTAACAAAAACACGCATGTTTTAATACTCAAACCAAAACGCTGGCAACTATGGAAGATGGGCCCAATAATTGTGACAAAACTAATTTAAACATTTAAATGATTAAAGTGGTGCCTGTATTATCGTTTAAATAAATTTGATGTGTGATAAGACCACGTATTTTAGGATTTTTTGGACAGAGATGAACCAGAGTAAAAATAGTCTTTATTTTACTTCATTTATTATCATGAAAAGCCGATTATTTTCGTTTTTGCCAGTGGCAACTTAAGAATAATTAACACCATTAAAAAATACGCTGAATACGCTTTCCAAAAATGTGTCGCCAGGCCCACGTTGCCATTTAAGAAATTAATAACCCTCCAAAAAGGGGTTGCTTCAAAAAATGTCAACAATGCCACCCAATAGTTGCAAATAATATGTTATGCAATCCTACAAATTTTGAGTCCGATGCCTTTCTCGGTTTAAAAGTAATGGGCTTGTTGCGTTACTTATGCGCAACCTGTATATGACAAACAAGGTTATACTTTGTTTGGTGACCAGGACAATGTCAGATGTATTTAGGATCACTGCCCTGACGGTAGTGATAAGAAAGTTCCACTAGCTATGGCTTCTCTTATCATCCACAAGGCATGTTGGTGGGCAGACCAATGTCTGTCAATCGCATACAACTGTTGAAAACGTTAATACAACACTCGCAGAGCCCTATTACCTATTATATCGGTGAACGCAAACGGTAGATGTCAGGACCGTGGAAATACATAACACTGTCGTCCCTTATCTCCAATATTTTGATAAAAAAAATGCAAAAATATAAAGATATAAGGGTGTTCGAAAAAAATATTTTGGTATCCCAACGACTTTTGGTCCACCATGTGATTGTCAACAAAAAATTTAAGATGCAGCTCAAGACAACCTATAATTTATAACGTATACAATTTTTTCTCGTATCTTGTATAATAACAATTATATTGAGCTTTACCGTAGAAATGCGTCACCTTGTATAAATATGTAGTCCGCCATAATCGACTGCTGCAAGTCTAAACATATTTCCAAAACGGTGGCACTTCTGGAGATACCGGAAACAGGTATCCTTTTTTTAATGGAATATCCATTTTTATTGTGTGTGTGTGTATGTGTTTTGTTTCTTTAACGTCGGACTATTTCCAATCACCGACGCCAAGGAGCAGTTTCACCTCACTATCCTGAAGATTTTGACGAACCCCTGCCTTTCTGTAAGGAGGGTTGGGGTCTTTGACGTGCCCAACATCGCATGGACACGGGACCAACGACTTTACACCCCCTCCAAGAGGCGGAACGTGCAGACATTCAACTTGCTCAAAAACAATGCCACAACCTCGTTTAATGTTAAGCCTACAGGATGTACTGAAAAAGTGAAAGGATCGAACCCACTACCCTTCGGTTGAGGGGTACACGTTCATACTACTGACCCACCGAGGCTGTCCCATTTTGATTAACACGGATTCTACATCAAATTTTGAGTTTAGAACGCCCCAGTTGTCAACACGTATCTGTCATAGTTTTTGACATATGTCACATTTTACGCAAAAAATCGAAATTGCAGTGCTCCATTAAGAAATTCATAACACTTGAATCATTAAAAAAAGTCTGGACGCAGCAAGTGCGTTATGTTAGCGAATTTTCGTAAAAATGTTTTTAATGGCAAATATGTCTTGTTTTTAAAAGGACATTTGGTTGGCAGTATAACCTATATCGTACTAACAATGTACCATATTTCATTAAAATAGCTTTGTTGCTTCAAAAAGTCAACATTTTCAGAAAATAAACTTAAAAAGTTCCAGAAAAAACTGGGCCGACATTCTTGGCCAACGATCCTCTTCAAGCTATTTACCTGCCAAGATATAATTATTCACAAACAACTTTAGGACCCATTTCTACGGAAACACTAAAAATATTTCTGCGAAAACTTTTCAAAGTCATCCACTATTTGAGAGTTCTTGTATACGGCAGCCCGACTTTTTCGACGAGTAATACAAACAAAAAGCTCTCTGAGTGCGTCATTTCCATGGGGCTCCGCTATCTATTGGTAAAAACGCCGTATCACAATTTGTGATATGTGTTTGTGATGTGTGCCAAAAACGTGAAAAGTTGCACAACAATTTAATATCATTGTTTTTCCTTACAAACATGCCTTGTAATTCGGTGGAAAATACAAAAATGCAATAACATAGGGGTGTTGTATTAAAAAAAGAAAATGTGTATCACCGACGACTTATGAGCCAGCCTGTGATTGTCAAAATAGGTTTATAAAAGGCAGCTCGAGACCGCCCTATAATTAACTTATATAATTTTTTTGTCATATCTTGGATAATAACGGATATACTGAGCTTTACTGTCGAAATGCGTCAGGCTGCATATGTGTAAACAGACAAAAACTTAAACTGGCCCCGTATATGGGTTTTAGGGGTTCTAATTAGCGCTCATTTGAAGAAATCTTTAAAAATTCCTAAGGCGCGGTCTTTTCAATAACGAATTTTTTCTACTTAAATTTGCTAAAATATAGACTATGAAACCATAAACTCTATTATAGCTGAAACTACTGCCAAAGCATCAGACAGAGGGCTTATTTAAAATGCATCTTCCTAAAATATTTTAGTAAAATGAAGGACAATGATGGTTGAAACTGAAACTTAAGGCTTTGTAAAACACACTTATTACGGCATTTCTTCTACATAATCAATATTTGTTTCAGATTCGTTGTCTCTAAACTGTAAATTTTTAATTTTCAAATCGCGACTTGACGTTTTAAGAAGAAAAATTGTAAAATTTTCAAAATATTTTTTCTGCTACTTCTTGACCTTTTTGCGCCAAGAAAACTGAACCGTTGTATGTAATATTCAATTCGTTTTGTTAATCACACAAAATATTTTGTTCTTGTGCTTTCCTCTGATCACCAGTGGCACCCATTTTTTTTCTTTAGATGCGTATAACTTTTTTTGTTTTAACTTAGATATCTGAATTTCGGCGTGTAGGGTAAGTTTGATACATACATACATACATACATACATACTTACATAGATACATATATATATATATATATATATATATATATATATATATATATATATATATATATATATATATATATATATATACAGATCTCCCTATGTGAGAACTGGAACCTGTGATGAGCACTAATAAGTACACCTGGAGAAACCCAAATCACCACAATACTTATTTCAGAGACTTTACGATCGTTTCGTTGACAATGTCAACATCTTCAGAGGAAGAAAAATTCTGAAACGACTAAGGATAGGCATGCATAATGTTAATAAATGTGACCCTTAAATTTAATTTTACATTGATTTACGGCGTCAGAAATGGTAGGTGTCGTTAAAAAATAGTTTTTTTTTTGGTTTTGTTTTTGGATACAGAAGAGAAGGATGCATCATGCAGACCTCATTCACAACACCCTTGTGTGTGGGATATCGAGGTACTGTGGGGCTCGTACTCACTAAACTCCTCTCCCTGTAGTACCAGACCTTAGTTCATACCTCAGTCAGAAATATTTCACACAATGACGTTTGGATTTGAATGTTTCAATTCTGTTTTTGCCGCGGAGGCGGTATCGGGTAACTAGGAGGGCGGGTCAATAAGTCCGTGACATTTTGAATTTCCCGCCTCTTCACAGAAAGGGCAACACTGCTCCTGTCAGTTGACTCCCGTCAAATTTTGAACAAGCTGCGTCATTTAGTTTGTGTTAGATAGCCACTGAGCAGACAAACCTCTTGAGTTATAACGAAAATGGAAAAAAGTGAATTTCGTGTCCTGATCAAACATTATTTTTTGCGGAAAAAAACCATCACTCAAACCAAGGCTAAGCTTGACAAATATCATGGGGACTCTGCACAATTAATTTCCGTGGTAAAAAAACGGTTTCCTGAATTTCGTTGAGGCCGTACAAGCACAAATGACGCCGGACGTTCTGGACGCCCAGTTGAGGTCGCTACACCCGAAACAATTGAAAAAATTCCAGATATGGTGTTGGCCGACCGGAGATTGAAAGTGCGGGAGATTGTGGAAGCCATAGGCATATCACATTGCTCAGTGGTTTCGATTTTGCATGATCACTTGGGTATGAGAAAGCTATCCGCAAGATGGGTGCTGCGTTTGCTCACAATCGATCACAAACGCAATCGTGTGACAACTTCAAAGGAGTGTTTTGCGTTGTTCAACCGCAATAGGGACGAGCTTTTGCGCCATTTCGTGGACGCACCATGGATTCACCATAACACACCAGAGACCAAGCAGCAGTCAAAACAGTGGGTTTCTCCGTGCGAATCGGCGCCGAAGAAGGCCAAGGTGGGTTTGTCAGCGTTTTTGGTATGCACGCGGTATAATCCACATTGATTACCTTCAAAAGGGAAGAACAATCAATGGCGAACTTGAAGAAAAAACGACCCGCTTCAGCAAAGAAAAAAGTTATTTTCCACCATGACAATGCAAAAGAGTGCACACATGTGTAGTCTCCATGGCGAAATTGCATAAATTGGGCTACGAATTGCTCCCTCATCCGCCATATTCTCCGGATTTACCCCCGAGTGACTATTTCTTATTTCCAAACTTAAAAAATGGCTCGGCGGAAAGAGATTTGACTCCAATGATAAAATCATCTCACAAACAAATACCTATTTTGAGGACTTTGACAAATCTTATTTTTTGGAAGAAATGAAAAAATTGGAGAAACGTTGGACGAAGTGTATAGAGCTCAAACGAGACTATGTTGAGAAATAAAATGATTATTTTGCCAAAAAACGTGTTTCATTCACCTTATTGACCCGCCTTCGTATAAGCTTTGGACGCTTATGCCCATGTGGAAGTTGCTCATCCTAGTCGGTGGCACTACGGAGACGAGCATTTGGGTGTGAAGCGGCTTTTGCGAACTGAGTGGGGGTTTAAGAATAGGGCTGCAAATTGAATCATAACTACCGCATAGCTGTGATAATCTACTCTCCTCTGAAAGACATTCCAATGAAATGAATTTAGGGTCCATGACTTGATCACAAAAAACATATTCGTATTCCTTTACCCATAAACATTTGAAACGTTATATTACTCGAGTTTTAACGAACAAATGTCAACTTTCATCAAATTACCCCTCATTTATCCCCTATCCCTTAAAGCGATCATACCCAAAAGCAATTGAAAGCGTTCCTTTGTCGGGTGCTAACTGGATACCAAGTTTAAAGGTGTTATCTCAATTCGTTAGCCTATTAGCTGACAGACGTGGATGCCGACAGACCGACCGACAGCCAAGAAATTTTCGTTCCAGAATCAAGTTTACATGTTTTGAGATTTTTTACGCCGTTTTAGCACACATAAAAATCGAAATTTCTGTCATCTTTATCCAGAGTGTTCCCATCTTAACCTGGCTATACCGTACTGATGATGGCTAATAAGCTTGAAACACGTGTATACGGTTGTCTTCTTGCGGCTTTCCCCTTAACCCTTTTTCCTTGTATAGTACAGAAATGCCGTGTTATAAATCCTGTTATAGTTATATATATATATATATATATATATATATATATATATATATATATATATATATATATATATATATATATATATATATATCTATAACAGGATTTATAACACGGCATTTCTGTACTATTGGCGCATTGAAAACGAACCAGACCGATTTGCGTCCAGAGAAATTTTTTTAAGAAACGTTGAAACACGTCAATTTTAATATTGAGTGGGCATGTTTTGACATAAAACTCAACTTTGTTACATCAACCCCTTAGGGATGGGTCGAGTGTTAGATCATTTGAAAGCTCTTTCTTTCCTGAATTCAGCAAACAAATTTTTTTGCAAGTTTTATGAAAATTATTCGCAATTGGTGTTGCAAGAACGTATTTCATTCATTGTGATAAGAAATGCACTAATTAGCCAATTTTTCGTTAAAAAAAAACTAAAAAACAAAACCAAACGTTCAAAAATGTTTATTCAGTTAAGTAAGTGTTCAAATTGTTGACCACCAGCTTCCATACAAAAGTACAAATTTTGTTCAAAACGAGCTCTGACATTCTGGAGCATTTGTGGAGTTATTAGACGGCATTCTTCAACAATGCGTCGTCGTAATTCTTCCAGAGACTCCAGTTCTGTTGCGTAAATTCTACTCTTTAAATGGCCCCATAGAAAGAAGTCTAAAGAAGTTAAATCCGGTGATCTAGGGGGCCACTCAATGGCACCTCTACGCCCAATCCATTGCCCTAGAAACTATCTGTTCAAAAATTTCCTAACACGTTGTGAAAAATGCGGAAGAGCTCCATCTTGTTGAAACACTAATTGATTTTCTTGATAGCGATCTTAATTTTCAACAATGTCAATTAGTAGAGGGTAAACGATATCTTCTAGTAACTCCAAATACGTTTCGCCACTCAAATTGCCATCAAGAAAAATTGGTCCGATTAAACGGTCTCCAAAAATGCCAGTCCAGACATTCAATTTCTGTGGGGTTTGAGTGTGGACTTCGTGAACATTTCTTGGATTACTATCTGCCCAATAACGACAATTATGACGATTGACTGTAGAGTTTAATAAAAACGTACACTCGTCTGAAAAACAGATATTGAACAGAAAGTTCCCGTTATCAGATATTCGTGCAATCATAACTTCACAAAACTCTAGCCGCCGATCAAAATCATCTTCATTCAGTTGTTGTACAAGATCAATTTTATACGGGTGAAATTTATGATGCTTTAATATTCGCTGAATAGTTCTTCTTTTGATGTTTGAAACAGTGGCCAATTTTCTCGTGCTCCAAGTTGGGTCTGCAGCAATTTGTCCTAAAACTTGAATCTCAGTAGTCTCATTTCTAACCGGAAATTCACGTCCAGGATCCCGTTTTTTGTTGGCTACTGAACCACTTTGTCGAAACTTTGCAACTAACTCCGAAATGTATTGTCTGTTAACATGTCTTTTCGGATGTCGTTCATTAAACAAATTTGCGGTACGGTTGGCACAGTCATCGTTTTTGAAAAAAAGAGTAATTATTTCAACTCTTTCTTCTACAGAATACACCATTGTGAAATTAATGTTCGGTAGTACTATCAAGTATCAAACCGACCCATAAACTGAAATAATAAACCGCATTTCTCTCATTCGGATAAGAAATGTTCTGATAGTGAATTTTTTGTTTACAAACCAACAAAACATTGACTATCAGCAAATTTCTTATCGGAATGAGTGAAATGCGTTTTTGCATTTTCAACTGTGAATAATTTTTAAACGAGTTGGTAACACTTCCAAAAAAATTTGTGTGCTGAATTCAGAAAAGAAAGAGCTTTCAAATGATGTAATACTCGACCCATGTTCCCTATTTAAAATATAAGGGTTGTTATCACCACCCTTAAGGGGTTGATGTGACAAAGTTGAGTTTTATGTCAAAACATGTCCCCCTCAATATTAAAACTGACGTGTTTCAGCGTGTCTTAAAAAAAAATTTCTCTGGACGCAAATCGGTCTGTTCCGTTTTCAATGCGCCACCCTATATATATATATATATATATATATATATATATATATATATATATATATATATATATATATATATATATATATATATATATATATGTGTGTCCTAATTGAAATAAGCAAGTCCTTGCCAACATCCTGACAGAAGAGTAAAAAGAGTAAAGTAAGAATATTTTTAATGAAAAGGCCATTTTGCAAAAGCTTCGATTGCAAGTTTTCACCATATAAACAATATTATTATTTCTCCATAAGCAGCTAATAGAAAACTGTCTTTGAATCACTCTGTATGATTGCATCCAATGCATTTCGTGTTAATATTAAGCAGGCTTACTGTAAAGGTGAAGTAATGACAAACGTACCGATCTCTTGAAAATATACGTTTCTTTTTCCTATTAGTTTCACTCTAACAAACTGACGAAGTGCAGTTATTAATGTTAAATAAATGTTAGAGCAACAGAAATCGGTTGTAAAATTAATAGTGTATTTCACGGTCGGAAAATAAGCTTCAGCAGGAATATAACTAGTTTTGTAAGAATAAATTATTTACAAAAGATAATGTACGTAATTATATTTACGAGCATAAAGAAGTCACTGACATTGCCGCTAGTTGAACACCATACATTACTTACGATTAAAAAAACTTGTAGTAAAGAATGCACAAAGTTTCAAAAATGTAAATAAGGTTTTTTCGGCAATAATTGTCAAAGAATTATTGTTTGACAGAATCAGCCAAAGATGTTACAGCGGGCACTAAGAAAGTTTGTTTATCTACAGTTTACGGAGCTACTACTACACGGAGCTTGGTAAGGTATATACACAAATACACAGTTGAACACATAAGCTGCAAACCGTCTGAAACATGGTCTTTTATGTCGCCTAGACAAGGACGGACAATGTGCTACATTTGAGTCTATAAACATCATTAGCTATTGTTAACCGACTTCAAGAAAAGGAGGAGGTTCCTAATTCGACTGTTTTTTTTATGATGGCCTAAAATCTTCGGTGGCCTAGTCTTCGGACGGGAAGGCAGGGGCTGCGGCCCGAAAATCGTAAACTGTATTTTTTTATGTGTGTTATCTCAGAACTTTTTTCTAGGTGAACCGATTTTGATGAGTCTTTTTTTATTTGAAAGCTGGTGCTTCTCATGTGGTGCCATATAAATTTTATAAAGATCTGACCAGTAGTTTTTGAGTTATCCTTGATGAAGTCGGTTTTCTATTTTTTTTTTCAATTTTTACTTGTTATAATTTGTGTATCGGTGTCAAACGGTGTCAAAGCTAACTGCCTGTCTCTTTTGCAAACCTCAAGATCTGACTGTGTGACTACCCTCTCTCGCATGTCAACTACACTTACATCTCTCACATGACATATGCGATATAGTGCAAGCATTGTTCGTCGAATTATCTCTTTAATTGTATATCCGCAGTTATATAATCTGTTTTAAAATAGCTGAGTAATCAATGTTATACGTTCTGCATTGTTCTGCGCGAACTAGCACACCTAAAACCCATATCCGTGGCCAGTTACAATTTTATATATATAGGGCGCGCATTGAAAACGAAACAGACCGTTTGCGTCCAGAGAAATTTTTTTTTAAGAAACGCTGAAAAACGTCAATTTTAATATTGAGGGGAACATGTTTTGACATAAAACTCAACTTTGTCACATCAACCCCTTAAGGGTGGTGATATAACAACCCTTATATTTTAAATAGGGAACATGGTTCGAGTGTTACATCATTTGAAAGTTCTTTCTTTTCTGAATTCAGCACACTAATTTTTTTGGAAGTTTTATCAACTCGTTTAAAAATTATTCACAGTGGGAGTTGCAAGAACGTATTTCATTCATTGTGATAAGAAATGCACTAATTAGTCAATTTTACGTTAAAAAAACTAAGAACCCTAACCAAACGTACAAAAATATTTATTCAGTTAAATGTTCAAATTGTTGACCACCAGCTTCTATACAAAAGTACACATTTTTTTCAAAACAAGCTCTGACATTCTGGAGCATTTGTGGAGTTATTGGACGGCATTCTTCAACAATGCGTCCTCGTAATTCTTTCAGAGACTCCGGTTCTGTTGCGTAAATTCTACTCTTTAAATGGTGCCATAGAAATAAGTCTAAAGGAGTTAAATCCGGTGATCTAGGGGGCCACTAAATAGCACCTCTACGCCCAATCCATTGTCCTGGAAACTCTTTGTTCAAAAACTCCCTAACACGTTGTGAAAAATGCGGAGGAGCTCCATCTTGTTGAAACACTAATTGATTTTCTTGATAGCGATAATCATTTTCAACAATGTCAATTAGTAGAGAGTAAACGATATATTCTAGTAACTCCAAATACGTTTGGCCACTTAAATTGCCATCAAGAAAAATTGGTCCAATTAAGCGGTCTCCAAAAATGCCAGTCTAGACATTCAATTTCTGTAGAGTTTGAGTGTGGACTTCGTGAAAATTTCTTGGATTATTATCTGCCCAATAACGACAATTATGACGATTGACTGTAGAGTTTAATAAAAACGTACACTCATCTGAAAAACAGATATTGAACAGAACGTTCCCGTTACCAGCTATTCGTGCAGTCATAACTTCACAAAACTCGAGCCGCCGATTAAAATAATCTTCATTCAGTTGTTGTACAAGATGAATTTTATACGGGTGAAATTTATGATGCTTCAATATTCGCTGAATAGTTCTTCTTTTGATGTTTGAAACAGTGGCCAATTTTCTCGTGCTCAAAGTTGGGTCTGCAGCAATTTGTCCTAAAACTTCAATCTCAGTAGTCTCATTTCTAACCGGAAATTCACGTTCAGGATCCCGATTTTTGTTGGCTACTGAACCACTTTGTGGAAACTTTGCAACTAACTCTAAAAAGTATTTTCTTTTGGAAAAAATAATTATCTCCACAAATAACACAGCTATGGAACCAAATTCGATACGTAGGTTTATGTTATAAAAGGAAGAAAAAAAAAAGAAAAAAAGCTATAGGCATTTAATTAAAAAATCAAAAATATGTTCAGGTCATTTCTATGAAAAGTACTACCATAGCGCACTTGCTGCGTCGACTTTTTTCTAATTGCATTACACCTATTATTTTCATTATGCAAAAGTACAATACAAGCTTTGGCTTACTGTAAAAGCATATTGTATAATTTAATTCAATAAATATATTATTATTATTATCAGCATAAGAAATTTTATATGCGTGTATCTACGTCGCTTACTATTAAAACACAAAATCAAATTTTTTTACTAAAATTATATGTGCGCCAAAAAAAATTAAAGTTTCCTGTAATGTTTAATAGATTTTGTTTACCACACAAAATATTTTGGTCTTGTGCAGTGACCTCTAGCGGTAACTAAATTTTGTTTATTAAATGCTTCCGACTTTTATTTTGCTTTTAACTTAAAGATCTAAATGCACATAATATATTTTTTATAACATAAACCGGCGTATCAAATTTGGTTGCCATAATTTTGACATTTTCGCATAAAAAAGTTATATATATATATATATATATATATATATATATATATATATATATATATATATAAAGAAAAACATACCGGATGTTTTTTCAAAAGTGGCTCACTCCAATAGTTTCTTTATTTTTTGAGATAAAAGAATGAAATTTGATGTTAGTATATGACATAAATCCAGATTGATTGACGTATTCAGTTGTTTTCGGTCATTTCCAGTTTCACCGAAAATGTCTCCAACTTTTGATTTTTAAATTGGACCTCCGGTATATTTTTGTTTTATTTGAAAAAAAATAACATTCTGAATACAACGACACCTCATATGTCAACTTTTGACAATTTCGCTTAAAAAAATAATATTTTAAATTTCAATCTAGATTGTCATGACTATATTAGAACCATTATTTTTTAATCAAGGAGCCATGGAAAATAGATGTGATCACCTAATGTTTTTTGTCTCTTTTCCTGGCGGGTTAAAAGATGCCCAAATCGTATCTTTAATCATAACTCAATTTTTTCAAATCGAACGAGGGCGGCTCGTTAGCATATTCCGCAAAACCATTTTTTTACGAATCATCTGGTACCACAGACACATGGTATTTCGAACTAAATTGTCGTTATAAACGGCCTAGTATAATTTCATATGAGTACAACATTGTAATTTGCCATAAGCGTAATGGCGTTTGTAATAAGTAGGCCTGGAAATAACAATAACAAAGTTGGTTAAAATATGAAAAACGTGCACTATTTTATGCTTATTTATTATCCACAAACGAATTCTGGATATATTTTATAGTTACTCAAATATACTGAAAAAACTGAAAACTTTTTTCTTGATATATCTCTTGTTATTAAATCAAATGTAGCTAGAGTTGATGTGTTTCTATAACTGGTTACATGCTATCAAAGCTATCAAACAAATAGCTTAGAATTTATCTAGGCCTACGAGATTTTCCATGGCCAACTTTTGTTTTTCTCGTGAGCGCCATACGGTATTTTTACACCACTTGATACAATAAAGAATTACGAATTCAACTATGTATTATACATGACGTATCTGATTTAGTTAACTACCTTTAAGCGGTTCCAGCAAGATGATTTGATTTTTTGTTGGTCCGTATTAGGATAAACATACAGCGAAATTTTAGAAATCTAATTTTCCCAACATTAAGCAACTTTTCACGTAATGAATACACTTTGGTACCAACGTGACGAATGTCCCGCTAACGCAACTAAAAGCTTCGATTGGTATTGGGCAACACTCAAAATGAACGAGTGATTGCAAATACTGGACCAGTCTTTTGGCCTGCACGTTCTTGTATCATTGCACCTCAACGTTTACCTATGATAGGCCATAGAGAACTGTGAAAAACGAAACTATATTAGTATTACAGTCCAGAAACCATTGAAATTTTGGAGCACAGAGTGACGGTGTAATTCAAAAGGACCGAAACATCACTCAAGTGGCTCATTATTGGAATCTACCAAACCACGAGAGATACGCAGAAAATGTGCGCCATTTTATACCTATTCATAATCTGAAAACAAATTTTGATTGATCTTATCATACCCGAAATATCCTTAAAAAAGTCTGGACGCAGCAAGTGCGTTATGATAGCGAATTTTCGTAAAAATGTTTTTGATGCCAAATATGTCTTGTTTTTAAAAGGGCATTTGGTTGACAGTATAACCTATATAGTAGTAACAATGTACCACATTTCATTAAAATAGCTTTGCTGTTTCAAAAAGTACAAACATTTTCCGAAAATAAACTTTAAAAGTTCCAAAAAGGACTGGGCCGATTTTCCTGGCCAACGAACCTCTTCAAGCTATTTACACACCTGCCAAGATGTAATTATTGACAAGCAGCTTTATGACCCAAGAAGAAAAAAAATTCTTATGAAAATTGCATGAAATTTCTTTTACAAAACTTCACCATTTTTTTGCCGAAATTGTCTTCAGTAATGTTACACGGAAACACCAAAAATATTTCTGCGAAAACTTTTCAAATTCAGCCACTGTTTGAGAGTGCCTGTATACGACAGCTCGATTTTTTCGACGTGTAATACAAACAAAAAGCTCTCTAAATTCTTCATCTCCGCTATCTATTGTTAAAAACGTCGTTTCACACATACGCAAAACAATTCAAATAACTCAAAAACGCTTAACCATATCACTTTTTTCCTCACAAACATGCATTATAATTCAATGGAAAATGCAAAAACGGAACAAGATAAGGCGTGTTCTATTAAAAAAAGAAAGTGTGTATCACCAACCACTTATGGACCACCCTGTGATTATCAAAATAATCAAAACAGTCACCCTATAATTAACGTATACAATTTTTGCTCGTATCTTGTATATAAACGAAAATATTGAGTTTTACGGTAGAAATGTAAACCTGTATATGTGTAAACAGACAAAAACTGAAACTTACCCCGTATATGGGCTTTAGGGGTTCTAGTTCGCGCTTATTAGAAGAAATCTTTTCAAAATTCATAAGTCGCTGTCTTCTCAATAACGAATTATTTCTACGAAAATTTACTACAATATAGACTATTAAACCATAAACTCTATAGCTAAAACTACTGCCAAAGCATCAGAAAGAGGGTCTATTTAAAATGGATTTTCCGAAAATATTTTAGTAAGAAGTCTCGGCGCAGCGAGTGCGTTATGGAAGTGAAGTTTCATAAAAATGTTTTTAATAGCAAATATCTCTCTAATGCAAGCAGGCATCAATCTGGTTACCTGTATAGCCTATATAGTAGAAACGATATACCATATTTTATCAAAAAAACTTATTAAGATACCCCCCATTCTCAGTTTAAAATTTCATTGTTTTGAATTGAATTATCATTATAATTAAATGACAGCCTCGGTGGTTCAGTGGTTAGGACGTGTGCCTCTGGACTCTAGGGTCTTCGATTCTATTCCCAGCAGAGGCGACAAAATTATTGCTAATTTACAGTACATACTGTAAATTAACACAAATCGAGGGTGTGACATTGTGTCCGAGCAAGTTGAATATCTGCACGTTTCACCCTTTGAAGGGGGCGTAAAGTCTTGGTCCCGCGTATCATGCGACCTTGCACCCGTTAAAGATCACTTCTCTTCTTACAAAAAGGCAGGGGCTCCGCAAATTTTTCAGGATACTTAGACGAAACTGCACCCTGGCGTCGGTGATTGGCCATAGTCGCAGGAATTGGCCGACGTTAAAGAAACAAAATACAAATACAAAAGGGTGCGGATTAGGCAGCTTCCTACGGGCGCGATATGCCCCTTTCTGCGTTTTCCGGCTCAAATTTCCTTTCTATCTTCCGACCCGCCTAGCACCCCAGTTCGCACCTGGTCCCGTAACTTCCTTGGGAGGTGTGAACAAGAATTTTTTCTTATTGCTTCTTGCTCTAATGGGGTTTTAAAAGGTTTTTGTGAAAACAATTTTTAAATCGTTCGGAAGTTAATCTGCAAATTTACCAAATATGGAATTGAATTAATATAATTTCAAGACTGTCAAGTAATATTTTTCTGACATGTCACGTTACACACATACAACGGATATGACATTACATATTTATATGCTTTAATATTATCATATGCGGTCTGATATCTCTGCCTGAGCCTATGAAATAAATTCATGATTAACAGTGAATTCAATTTTTATGTTCTTTTGTCGACAGGAATCAGTGGTCATCATAAAGTAGCAGTATAGAATAATCTGCAATTCATTAAGAAGAAAACTGTAACAACCACATGTGAATTTTATTTCATCACAAATTTAGAACAATTTAAAATCACAATAAGAACCGATTCGAAATACAAGTACTGGAAAAATAAGCTTATAAGATTCTGGGGAAAAGAACAAGTATTAACAATGAGTTAAAATTAAAAAGATACTACTACCTCGAAAACAATTTAATTATCGAATTAAAATCATTTGTTCAAAATGTCACCGGCGTGAAGTTAGCAGCCAAATTCCAGCGGCTAAAATTTCCAGCGGCTAATTTCTAATATATTAGAAATAATATTAATTTCGACCTTAAAAACTTCAGTTGCATGTTTGCCGCCTAGATGACAAAACATTGAAAAGAAAAAAATAATAATTTCACCATATACAAAAGAAGACATAATTGAGGCTAAATATGACGAAAACGAAAATGAAGTGCCAAGGTATTATTGAGTTATAATCAAAAGTTTTAAGTATATTTAGGTAGCAACCCTCTTCTAAAATTTCAACCCTTTCCTTGTCGTCCTTCATGATGAAGTCTGCACCCAAATATAGACACAAATTTTAAATGAGTAAAAAATTGGAAATCAAATTTTTAGCCAAGATAAAAATGGGGTGCCAAGATATGTGAAGATAATATTGAAAGCATATTTACATAGCAACCTTGTGCAAAAATTGCAACCCCTTGCTTGCTGTCATTCACAGTGAATTCGGCACCCAAATGGAAGGACTGATTTTAATTAACATGAAAAGTGAAATAAAATGGCTTTTTTAGCCAAGACAAAAACGGGCTGCCAAGATAAGTGACAATAACATTGAAAGCATATTAATATAGCAACCTTGTGCAAAAACTTCAACTCCTTGCTTGCCGTCCTTCATAGTGAGGTCGGCACCCAAATAGTGGAATTGACTTTAATTAACATAAAAAGTGTTATAAAATGGCTTTTTTAGCTAAGACAAAAATGGGGTGCCAAGATAAGTGGTAATAGTATTGAAAGCATATTTTCCTAGTAGCCTTCTGCAAAAATTTCAACCCATTGCTCGCCGTCCTTCATAGTGAAGTCAGCGCCCAAATAGAGAATTTAATTTAATTCACATGAAAAGTGAAATAAAATGGCTTTTTTAGCTAAGACAAAATGGGGTGACAAGATGAGTGATAATATTATTGAATGCATATTTTCGTAGTAGCCTTCTGCAAAAATTTCAACCCCTTGATCATCGTCCTTCATAGTGAAGTCGGCGCCCAAATAGAGAAATTTACTTGAATTAACATGAAAAGTGAAATAAAATTGCCTTTTTAGCCAAGACAAAAATGGGGTGCCAAGATAAGTGATGATTATATTAAAAGCATATATTATATAGCAACCTTGTGCAAAAATTTCAAACCCTTGCTCACTGTCCTTCATAGTGAAATCGCCGCCCAACTAGAGGAATTGACTTTAATTAACATGAAAAGTGTTATAAAATGGCTTTTTTAGCAAAGACAAAAATTGGGTGCCAAGATAAGTGATAATAGCATTAGAAGCATATTTTCGTAGTAGCCTTCTGCAAAAATTTCAACCCCTTGCTCGCTGTCCTTCATAGTGAAGTCGGCGCCCAAATAGAGAAATTGGATTTAATTCACATGAAAAGTGTTATAAAATGGCTTTTTTAGACAAAAATGGGGTGCCAAGATAAGTGATAATTATATTAAAAGCATATTAACACAGCAACCTTGTTGTAAAACTTCAACCCCTTGCTTGCCGTCTTTCATAATGAAGTCGGCACCCAAATATAGACATGGATTTTAATTAACATGAAAAGTGAAATAAAATGGCCTTTTTAGCCAAGACAAAAATGGGGTACCTAAATGAGTGATAGTAATACTGAAAGCATATTAACATAGTAACCTAGTGCAAAAATTTCAACCCCTTGCTCGCCGTCCTTCATAGTGAAGTCGGCACCCAAGAGAAATGGATTTTAATTGACATGAGAAGTGAAAAAAATTGGTTTTTTAGCCAAGACAAAAATGAGGTGCCAAGATAAGTGATAATAATATTGAAAGCATACTAACATGGCAACTCCGTGCTAAAACTTCAACCCCTTGCTTGCCGTTCTTCATACTGACGTCATGTAGACATTGATTGTAATTAACATGAAATGTGAAATAAAATGGATTTTTTAGTAAAGACAAAAATGGGGTGCCAAGATAGCAGATAATAATACTGAAAGCATATTTTCGTAGTAACCTTCTGCAAACATTTCAACCCCTTGCTTGCCCTCCTTCATAGTGAAGTCGGCACCCAAATAGAGAAATTGACTTTAACTGACATGAAAAGTAAAATAAAATTGCTTTTTTAGCCAAGACCGAAACGGGGTGCCAAGATAAGGATAATAATATTGAAAGCAGATTAACATAGCAACCTTGTGCAAAATCTTCAGCCCCTTGCTTGCCGTCGTTCTTAGTGAAGTCGGGACCCAAAGTAGATTTTTGTATAAGTATAATTTTTAACAAAATTTCATAAAAAAAAATTATTATTTTTGTAAACAATTTTCTTAGCACACTCTTCTGGTTTCTTGCTTAAGTTTTCGTTGCAAACACTTTTGCAACGAATTTGTATAGAAACCATTCTATTATTACGAGATAACGACTTTGAGACATTTTAAAAAAGGACGGCGAGCAAGGGGTTGAAATTTTTGCACTAGGTTACTATGTTAATGTGCTTTCAGTATTATTATCACTCATTTAGGTACCTCATGTTTGTCTTGGCTAAAAAGGCCATTTTATTTCACTTTTCATGTTAATTATAATACATGTCTATATTTGGGTGCCGACTTCACTATGAAGGACGGCGAGCAAGGGGTTAAAATTTTTACATAAGGTTGCTATGTTAATATGCTTTCAATATTATTATCACTCATCTTGGCACCCCATTTTTGTCTTAGCTAAAACAGCCATTTTATAACACTTTTCATGTGAATTATATTCAATTTCTCTATTTGGGCGCCGACTTCACTACGAAGGACGGCAAGCAAGGGGTTGAAATTTTTGTAGAGGGCTACTACGAAAATATGCTTTCAATGCTATTATCACTTATCTTGGCACCCCATTTTTGTCTTTGATAAAAAGCCATTGTATAACACTTTTCATGTCAATTAAAATCAATTCCTCTATTTGGGCGCCGACTTCACTATGAAGGACGGCGAGCAAGGGGTTGAAATTTTTGCACAAGGTTACTATGTTAATATGCTTTTAATATTATTATCTCTTATCTTGGCACGCCATTTTTGTCTTGGCTAAAAAGGCCATTTTATTTCACTTTTCATGTTAATTAAAGTCAATTTCTCTAGTTGGTTGCCGACTTCACTATGAAGGACGGCAAGAAAGGGATTGGAATTTTCACAGAAGTCTACTACGAAAATAAGC
The DNA here is from genome assembly GCA_964006375.1 of Tillus elongatus. Taxonomy (NCBI): domain Eukaryota; kingdom Metazoa; phylum Arthropoda; class Insecta; order Coleoptera; family Cleridae; genus Tillus; species Tillus elongatus. The sequence goes on from OZ023267.1 coordinate 101,851,881, forward strand.
TTACAATACTATTATCACTCATCTCGGCAGCCCATTTTTGTCTTGGCAAAAAAAGCCATTTTATTTCACATTTTATGTTAATTGAAGTAAATGTCTATATTCGGGTGCCGACTTCACTATGAAGGACGGCAAGCAAGGAGTTGAAGTTTTTGCACAAGGTTGCAGTATTAATATGCTTTCAATGTTATTGTCACTTATCTTGGCACCCCGTTTTTGTCTTGGCCAAAAAAGCCATTTTATTTCACTTTTCATGTTAATTAAAATCAGTCCTTCTATTTGGGTGCCGAATTCACTGTGAATGACAGCAAGCAAGGGGTTACAATTTTTGCACAAGGTTGCTATGTAAATATGCTTTCAATATTATCTTCACATATCTTGGCACCCCATTTTTTTCTTGGCTAAAAATTTGTTTTCCAATTTTTTACTCATTTAAAATTTGTGTCTATATTTGGGTGCAGACTTCATCATGAAGGACGACAAGCAAAGGGTTGCAATTTTAGAAGAGGGTTGCTACCTAAATATACTTAAAACTTTTGATTATAACTCAATAATACCTTGGCACTTCATTTTCGTTTTCGTCATATTTAGCCTCAATTATGTCTTCTTTTGTATATGGTGAAATTATTATTTTTTTCTTTTCAATGTTTTGTCATCTAGGCGGCAAACACGCAACTGAAGTTTTTAAGGTCGAAATTAATATTATTTCTAATATATTAGAAATTAGCCGCTAGAAATTTTAGCCGCTGGAATTTGGCTGCTAACTTCACGCCGGTCAAAATGTCCACCTCATGCCCAATACAAAGTGATGTTCGACGATCCATACCGTTCACGGCATTTCGCGACGTCTGCGGCGCAATGCTATGAAAGGCGTCTGTGATTCTTTCTCGTTAATAGTAGGTATACATTTGGGCTTGATCTATAAAACTCATTATTGTTAGTGATATATATATATATATATATATATATATATATATATATATATATATATATATATATATATATATATATATATATATATTTGTGTGTGTGTGTGTGCGCGTGCGTGTGTGTGTATCACATCAATACCTCAAAAAACAATGCGCCGATTTTGAACAAATTTGGTGAATACTTTTAATTTGCAAGTGGCTTGGATAAGTTCGTTATCCAGGAAAATCGGCCCAGGTTTTCGTGGAAAATTTTGTGTTATCTTTCGGAAAAAGTTATATCTCCGGAGATAACAAAGTAAGGCCAACCAAATTACTTATTGTTTGTAAATGTACAAAATTTGTCCGAGAAAACTGGTCTCCTAGCCAACAAACTTTAGGTTAATAGTAAATTGAGTTATTGAAATTTGAAGGATTTAATGAAAATTCGCTACCAAAACGCACTGCGTCTCGTTTTCTTCTTACAAACATGCATCATATTTCGATAAAAAATGCAATAATATAAGTGTTCGAAAAAAAAAACAATTGTATGGATCACCAACGACTTATGGACCACCCTGTGATTGTCAAATGATTTCTATAAGACGCAGCTTAAGACACCCTATAATCAACGCATACAATTTTTTCTCGTATCTTGTATAATAACAATTATATTGAGCTTTACCGTAGAAATGCGTCACCTTGTATATATGCTAATAGATAAAAAAACTAAAAGTAAACCCGGATATGGATTCCAAGGGGCCTAGTTTGCGCTTATTTGAAGAAATCTTTTTAAAACTGAAAAATTGCGGTCTCCTCATTAACGATTTTTTTCTACGAAAATTAGCTAAAAATTATAGACCGTTAAACCATAAACTTAACTGAGCCTACAGCCAAAGCATCAACTTAACTAAACCTACAGCCAAAGCATCAGGGAAAGGGTCTATTTGTTAATGAATTTTCTGTAAATAGTTTAGTAAAATGAAGGACAATGGCGTTGGAAGCTGAAACCTAGGCATTTCCAGAGCACCCTTTGACTAAATGTTATGAATTTTGACGTTTCAAATCGCGACTTTAAGGTTTGGGGAAACCTCTTTTTTTTTCATTAAATGCCTATAACTTTTTTGCCTTTAAACTTATAGACCTCAATTTTAGGACATGGTTCACTCTTTATAATGCAAACACGCGTACCAAATTTGGTTGGCCTTACTTTGTTATCTCCGGAGATATAACTTTTTCCGAAAGATAACACAAAATTTTCCACGAAAACCTGGGCCGATTTTCCTGGATAACGAACTTATCCAAGCCACTTGCAAATTAAAAGTATTCACCAAATTTGTTCAAAATCGGCGCATTGTTTTTTGAGGTATTGATGTGATACACACACACGCACGCGCACACACACACACACAAATATATATATATATATATATATATATATATATATATATATATATATATATATATATATATATATATATTTGTGTGTGTGTGTGTGCGCGTGCGTGTGTGTGTATCACATCAATACCTCAAAAAACAATGCGCCGATTTTGAACAAATTTGGTGAATACTTTTAATTTGCAAGTGGCTTGGATAAGTTCGTTATCCAGGAAAATCGGCCCAGGTTTTCGTGGAAAATTTTGTGTTATCTTTCGGAAAAAGTTATATCTCCGGAGATAACAAAGTAAGGCCAACCAAATTTGGTACGCGTGTTTGCATTATAAAGAGTGAACCATGTCCTAAAATTGAGGTCTATAAGTTTAAAGGCAAAAAAGTTATAGGCATTTAATGAAAAAAAAAGAGGTTTCCCCAAACCTTAAAGTCGCGATTTGAAACGTCAAAATTCATAACATTTAGTCAAAGGGTGCTCTGGAAATGCCTAGGTTTCAGCTTCCAACGCCATTGTCCTTCATTTTACTAAACTATTTACAGAAAATTCATTAACAAATAGACCCTTTCCCTGATGCTTTGGCTGTAGGTTTAGTTAAGTTGATGCTTTGGCTGTAGGCTCAGTTAAGTTTATGGTTTAACGGTCTATAATTTTTAGCTAATTTTCGTAGAAAAAAATCGTTAATGAGGAGACCGCAATTTTTCAGTTTTAAAAAGATTTCTTCAAATAAGCGCAAACTAGGCCCCTTGGAATCCATATCCGGGTTTACTTTTAGTTTTTTTATCTATTAGCATATATACAAGGTGACGCATTTCTACGGTAAAGCTCAATATAATTGTTATTATACAAGATACGAGAAAAAATTGTATGCGTTGATTATAGGGTGTCTTAAGCTGCGTCTTATAGAAATCATTTGACAATCACAGGGTGGTCCATAAGTCGTTGGTGATCCATACAATTGTTTTTTTTTTCGAACACTTATATTATTGCATTTTTTATCGAAATATGATGCATGTTTGTAAGAAGAAAACGAGACGCAGTGCGTTTTGGTAGCGAATTTTCATTAAATCCTTCAAATTTCAATAACTCAATTTACTATTAACCTAAAGTTTGTTGGCTAGGAGACCAGTTTTCTCGGACAAATTTTGTACATTTACAAACAATAAGTAATTTTGGCAAAATATGGTACATTGTTTCTATTATATAAGGCTATACCGATAACCAGATTGATGCCTGCTTGCATTAGAGACATATTTGCTATTAAAAACATTTTTATGAAAATTCACTTCCATAACGCACTTGCTGCGTCCAGACTTTTTGCAATGCCCCAGATGAACTAGTCCACAGGACAAGCACGGGGACCGTTGTGGCCAGTGTATGGGACCATCGGTCCCAATTCACTATTAATCATGAATTTATTTCATAGGCTCAGACAGAGATAGCAAGCCGCCTATGATACTATTACAGCATATAAATATTTAATGTCATATCCGTTGTATGTGTGTAACGTAACATATTACCTGCCATATATATATATATATATATATATATATATATATATATATATATATATATATATATATATATATATATATATATATATATATATATATAACTTCATATATTTTTTGTATTTGTATTTGTATTTTGTTTCTTTAAAGTCGGCCAATTCCTGCGACTATGGCCAATCACCGACGCTAGGGAGCAGTTTCGTCTAACTATCCTGGAAACGGTTCTCGAAATTCGATCCTCCTATACTGTTTAATGTGTGTGCAAAGGCCACTTTAATGTAAAATGACCAAAACAATAATTCAATAAAAATATCTTTTGACGGAGCGAGAAAAAAATCAATTTCAACTAATTTATGGGACCTATGATTCATGTCATGGACCTAGGCTGCTCAGAACTTCCCTTCCCAAAATGTACTTTTGGATCCGCCTCTAGTTGCCTGTACATCGTTTTAAAGTCACGTAGAGCTTTCCGATCTTCCAAGCGCTGCGGGTGGGTCATGACCCCCATGACTTCCCTCTTGAATCCGCCACTGGATTAAGGTTAGTTTGCTTGAATAGTATTATTTTATGGTTACTCCTGCTCTGTGTGGCATTAATTAAAGGACATTCCCTGGTATAAGATGCCCTGTCATATTCTGATCTCCTACTACCTAGCTATCTCCACTTTTGTAATTTCCTATTCTTAATTAATCACCGTGTAATAAAATATATATGAAACATCTATTTATAGCAAAGATAAGCGATTCGTGAGTAATAGCTCAGCATAGTTATAAGTATGCTGTGGCAATAGTTTGTACAGTCTAAGTCACGGTCTGAATAGCGAGAATGATTCATCCTTTCACAGATACTGATGTCCAATTATAATCATTACCTTGCAAATTTCCTTGGTATGTACCTATAATGCTACCTCCCAAGTATCTTAGTTTTTAAACGGCGGCAATATCAAGAAACAGTTTTGAAAATAGTATGCATATAGCATTTTATTTTAGCGATTTTTTTTTTAATTCGCTTATGGGGAGATCTGTGTTTATATATATATATATATATATATATATATATATATATATATATATATATATATATATATATATATCCGACCGATAACTCAAAAAATAATGGACCGATCTTGATAAAATTTGCGGAGTACCTTCCTTTTGCAAGTGGCTTGGCTAAGTTCGTTAGCCAGGTTTTCCCGGAAAATTTTGTGTTTTCTTTATAAAAAAATTCATATCTCCGGAAATAACAAAGTGAGGGCAACCAAATTTGGTACGCGTGTTTGTATTATAAAGAGTGAATTTTGTACCAAAATTTAGGTCTCTAGCTTTAAAGACAAAGAAGTTATGGGCCGTTTAAGCAACAAATTTTGGAGTTTTCCTCAAAACGTCAAACTCGCAATTTTAAACGTCAAAATTGGCAATGTTTTGGCAAAGAATGTGAAACAAATACCGTTTGTGAAAAGAAAATGTTGCAAGAAGAGTGTTTTGCGAACCCGTAAGTTTCAGATTCAACCGTCATTGCCCTTCATTTTACTAAAATATTTACAGAATATCCATTTCAAATAGATCCTTTCTCTGATGCTTTGGCTGTCAGTTTAGTTAAGTTTGGTGGCTTTTTGGATATTTATTTGCAGGTTTAGTGGAGTTTATGGTTTAACGGTCTATAATTTCTTAAGCTAATTATCGTAGAACAAATTTGTTTTATCGAAATATAAGAAAAAAAATCTGGACGCAGTAAGTGCGTTTTGGTAGCGAATTTTCGGTAAATTTGCAGATTAGCTCCCGAACGCTTTTCAAAAAACTGTTTTCAGAAACCTGCCTAGGCCCCCCCTGAATCCACAAAACCCAAGAAAAATTTCTTGTTCACACCCCCCAAGAATAGGGATGCTCGGCGGGGTGGTAGTAAAAAGGAAATATGAGCAGAAAATGCGAATAAAACGGGCTTGAAAGTTGTCTTTTTCACATCTTGAAGCCATATCCCCCTTAAACCCTGCCTACCCCGCACAGCACCCCTATTCCCCCAAAACATTTCTTGTTTACACTCCCCAAGGAAGTTACGGGACCATGAGTGAATAGGGGTGTATAATTTTTTTTAGTTAACTTTCGTAGAACAATCTCGTTAATGCATTTTTGAATTTTTTAGCGAAATATGATGCGTTTGTAAGAAAAAGATCTAGACGCAGTAAGTGCGTTTTGGTAGCGAATTTTCGGTAAAAGTGCAGTTTAGCTCCCGAACGCTTTTCAAAACTCTGTTTTCGGAAACCTGCCTAGACCCCCCCCCCCCTGGATCCACAAGCCCCAAGAAAAATTTCTTGTTCACACTCCCCAAGGAAGTTATGGGACCAGGAGTGAGTAGGGGCTCATAATTTTATTTTTTTAGCTAATTTTTGTAGAATAAATTCGTTAATGCATTTTTGCATTTTTTATCGAAATATGATACGTTTGTAAGAAAAAAACTGGACGCAGTAAGTGCGTTTTGGTAGTGAATTTTCGGTAAATTTACAGTTTAGCTCCCGAACTCTTTTCAAAAAACTGTTTTCAAAAACCTGCCTAGGGCCCCCCTGAATCCGCAAACCCCAAGAAAAATTTCTTGTTCCCACCCCCCAAGGAAGTTACGGGACCAGGAGTGAATAGGGGTGCATAACTTTTTTGGCTAAATTTCATAGAACAAATTCGTTAATGGAATTTTTTGTCGAAATATGATGCGTTTGTAAGAAAAAAATCTGAATGCAGTAAGTGCGTTTTGGTAGCGAATTTTCGATAAATTTGCAGTTTAGCTCCAGAACGCTTTTCAAAAAACTGTTTTCAGAAACCTGCCTGGGCCCCAACCGTTCTAGATCCACAAACCCCAAGGAAAATTTCTTGTTCACACTCCCCTAGGAAGTTACGGGAGTGAGTAGGGGTGTATAATTTTTTTAAGCTAATTTTCGTAGAACAAATTCGTTAATGCATTTTTGCATTTTTTTCGAAATATGATGCGTTTCTAAAAAAAAATCTGGGCGCAGTAAGTGTGTTTTGGAAGCGAATTTTCGGTAAATTTGCAGTTTAGCTCTCGAACGTTTTTCAAAAAACTGTTTTCAGAAACCTGATCACCAACCACCCCCCACCCCCCATGGATCCACAAACCCTAAGAAAAATTTCTTGTTCACACCTCCCCAGGGAAGTTACGGGACCAGGAGTGAGTAGGGGTGTTGAGCGGGGTAGGTAGTAAAAAGGAAATATGAGCAGAAAATTCGAACAAAGCGGGCTTGAAAGCTGTCTTTTTCACATCTTGAAGCCATATCCCCCTTAAACCCTGCCTACCCCGCACACCACCCCTATTCACTCCCAGTCCCATAACTTCTTTGGGGGGTGTGAACAAGAAATTTTTCTTGTGGTTTGTGCATCCAGGTGGGGTCCTAGTAATGTTTCTGAAAACAAGTTGTTGAGAAGCGTTCGGGCGCTAATCTGCAAATTTACCGAATTTTCATTAAATCCTTCAAATTTCAATAACTCAATTTGCTATTAACGTAAGCTTTGTTGGATAGAAAACCAACATTTAAGTTTATTTTCGGAAAATTTTTGTATATTTTCAAACCATAAGTAATTTTGATAAAATATAGTACATTGCTTCTACTACATAGGCTATACCGGTAATCAGATTGATGCCTGCTCGCATTTGCTATTAAAAACATTTTTATGGAAATTCACTTTCATAACACATTTGCTGCATCTAGACTTTTAAAAAATGTTTATATATTTTCAAACAATAAATTTATTTTAATGATATATCGTACATTGTTTCTACTATATAGGCAACAGAGTTGATGCCTGCTTTCATCAAAGAGAGACATTTGTTTGCTATTAAAAATAGTTTAAAGAAAATTCGCTACCATAACGCACTTGCTGCGTCCAGAGATTTTATTCCTGTCAAATTAGTTACAAGTATGACTCATGGTATAGGCCCGGATGTTTGTAACTGTTTTATTTTTAGCATGGGGCGCATTCGCATTTTATGGTAATCAATAAACTTACTGTTACAGAGAAAACGTTGTTATAAGATTAGAATGTAATAATCCCACTATAAATAATACACTTTTAGATTCAATTCCACTTAGAGTAATTCGGAGTAAATTTCTTACTCTTTTCAAATTAAGGAAAGAAATTTTGGAATCATAATTATCATTAAGTAATTGGAATAAATAATAGAAATAATAACTGCATTACTTTACAGATGTTCCTATTTTCTTGACAAGGTGATGGCGTAATGTTACGTTTTTTATTTGCAAATAAAAATATGTTACTAAATGACATAATAATTAATTTGGTTAATATCATTCACAAGGTTCCTTCAATTATGTTAGTAACAAATCATAAATATTTTTGTGTTTTATGAAATGGTTCAAACCCACATTGGTATACCTACCAAGTAAAATATGCCCACAATACAATAATTAGCATGCCAAGAAATATGTACATAAGTAATAGCCAAAGAAAACCATATTATACATTCTGTAAAAAAAAACACTGAACTAACGCAATTAAATTACATTTGTTCTAAGGCAAGCTTAAAAATATACACTTATTACAACTTTTATATTAGGTAGATAATAATAAAGAACTTTTAAGCAAGTTAGTGTTTCTAAAAGATCATTGTAGTATATTAAAAATATAGGTATATTCACTTATGATATTATAAAAACGCCTTTATTAATAATAGTTTTATAACTGTTGTTTTAAAAATAGTAATTAAAAACTCCCTATGAAATTTATAATTTTACAGCTTACGTCGCGTCCTCAACTCAAATTAGCGGTGCTTACATAATTCCTGCCGGTCTTTATAGTTTCCTAACATTTTAAAATCGAAATCGGACGCGAATTCTCATAATTTATTGATTTATTACGTACTTCTATGTATGAACTAAACTGCCTATATAGAAAATGGAATATTTTTTCACTAAATTATAATTGTATTTGAAAGTAGACAGTAAAATGTAAGAAATATATCAAACACTTCTGATTCGTATAATTCATTAGTTACATATTTTAAAGATTTGTTTGTAGGTATCTACTTACCTAATCCCATTTTACAGAAAATGGCCTCAGCTTCGATAACAATCGCTTTCGGTTTCGTTTCGGTTACAGTTTTCTTAATTTCCTGAGCTTTTTCCTTTGGAGGTGAGGGTGTTTTATCTTTAACAATTTCCTCGGCCTTCTGTTTCGTTTGTGGTTCGATTTCAGGAAGCCGTTCAATTACAGGCTCTGGAGCCTTGACGTTTTCTGTGACTGGCTTAGCATGAAGAGGATCAAAACTGGAAATGTCAAGGATGGGCTTGATAACTTCTGCAGTTTTTTTCGGAGTATCCTCGAAGTCCTGTACATCCTTAAAAGCATCGGTACTTTTGACTGTTTCTATTGCTGCAGGAAGCTCGATTTTCTTTTCGAAGTCCTCAAATTTAGATGGCTTGAAATCATCTGAGTCGTTATCTTCCGGTTCACTGTCCGAATAACGGTCCAACAATTCATTACTGGGGATTTTCGGTTGAATTACTTCTCGCTCACTGTCCATAAAATTCTGCGTGGCAGCTTTGTAGCCATCATCTTTGTGTAAATTCTCTGGAGGCTCTTGATGCTTCGGGGTTGTAAAACTACCAATTTCCTGAAGGAATTTGTCCAGCTTATCGTCGGCTTCTTTGCGATCTGGGAAGCCGTCACCCATTTCTAATAGATTGCTGTCCATTTTAACAGGTTTTTCAGTGATACTTTCAGAAGCAGCCTGACTTAGTGGATCGAAGGGTGAGAAAATTGGGTCGGTAAACTTGTGCGCTGCAGTAGCGGCCTTTTCCACCCCTGTATTGATTATGTCTTGTACGTCACGTGCTAAAGACTCCTTTTTCAAACCTCCAATTAAATCTACAATTTCATCTTTGTTTTTTTCTTTTAAAGGAGAAATTTCATGACTCAAATGCTCAAAATCATCTAAGGAATCCACTTCCCTACGTATCTGTTGATGCACCTGTACATTTTCTTTTTTTAATTCTTGATTTACGTCCTCGAGTGTTGATTCGATCTTGTCCATGACTGGAAGTATTGCACGGAAGTATTAGTATATTGTCACAATCTGTAAATGCACTAGAATTTATCACAAGCTTATGAGGAACTGTCTGTTGTTTTTCAAGAACCGGCGACCGGCACCTGAAATGTCAAACGTCAGAAAGTTTATGTTGATGTGATTCTGTTGTTGTGGGCCGCGAATTTTACAGTGGGGGAACAACTGTTCTGCTTTGACGCAATCCGAACCACTAGCGGCTCGTACGGGTTGGGACAGACGCAGTATGGTCTTTCCATCTTATAATAAGATTACGTAATTAAAATATGATTTATTACAATATTATAATTGTGCAATATAGAGCTAACGAAATAATAACATTGGTATTACCATAGCATTCTTATTCATATACAGATATTTATTTAATCAGCTTATAATTTAGGTAACACTCGAATTTTTAGGTGACGTTATAATATGATGTTAATTATATAGGTGACCTACATTACATTTTACCTTCACCTAACTTTTCTATTTTTCGATGTAGAAAAGAACCGTGAATAGAAAACTTGCAAAGAATTTTGTATTGTTTCATCCATATTTAAAAAAAAACTCTGGACGCAGCAAATGCGTTATGGTAGTGAATTTTCATAAAAATGTTTTTATTGCAAATATGTGTGTTTTCTTTTTAAGAAAGCAGGCATCAATTTTGGTTACCAGTATAACCTATATAGTAAAAACAATGTGCCATGTTTCGTAAAAATAACTTTATTGTGTGAAAATGTACAAAAATTTCCAAAGGTAAACTTAAGGTGTTCCCGGAAAAACTCGTTTCTTGGTCAACCTTATAGGTTAATAGCAAATTGGGCTATTTAAATATGAAGCATTTGATCAAAATTCGCTACCATAACGCACTTGCTGCATCCAGAAGTTATTTTCTTACAAACATGCATTATGTTTCGATGGAAAATGCAAAAATGCAATAACATAAGGCGTGTTTGATTAGAAAAAAAAAAGAAAATTTGTATCACCAACGACTTATGGGCCACCCTGTGATTGTACAAATATTTTTTAAGATGTAGCTCAAGACACCCTATAATTAATATATACAATTTTTTTTTCATATCTTGTATAATAACGGATATATTGAGCTTTATTGATTTTTTTACAAAAATTCGACAAAAATTATATACCATTAAACGATAAACTCTATAGCTAAGAGTACTGCCAAGCATCAGAGAAAGGGTCTATTTGAAATGAATTTTCTGGAAACATTTTAGTAAAATGAAGGACAATGACGGTTGAAACTAAGACTTCAGGGTTTGTAAAACATCCTTCTTGAGACATTTGATTTCCATAGCCCGTATTAGATTCAAGTTATTTGCCTAAATGTTGCCGATTTTGACGTTTTAAATCGCAACTTAGACGTTTTGAGGAAAACCCCAATTTAATTTTCTTTAAATGCCTATAACTTTTTTGTCTTTTGACCTACATAGCTAAATTCTGGTAGGTAACTTAGCTATGAGGATATAAACCCGCGTATGAAATTTGGTTGCCCTTACTTTGTTAATTTTGGAGAGATATATAATTTTTTTTTCGAAAGAAAACACAAAATTTTCCGGGAAAACCTCGGCGGTTTTTCCTGGCTAACGAACTTATCCAAGCCACTTGCGAAAGGAAGGTACTCACCAAGTTTTATCAAAATCGGTCGATTTTTTTTTTAAGTTATAGGTGTGACACACACACACAAATATATATATATATATATATATATATATATATATATATATATATATATATATATATATATATATATATTTATATATATATATATATATATATTTGGTTGCCCTTACGTTGTTAATTCCGGAGATATCAATTTTTTTCGAAAGAAAACACATTTTCCGGGAAAACCTGGGCAGATTTTCCTGGCTAACGAACTTATCCAAGCCACTTGCAAAAGGAATTTATTCACAAAATTTAATCAAAATCGGCCCATTATTTTTTGAGTTATCAGTGTGATACATATATATATATATATATATATATATATATATATATATATATATATATATATATATATATATATATATATATATATATATATATATATATATATATAAATTGAAACTGACCCCGGATATGTGTTCTGGGGGGCCTAATTAGCGCTCATTTGAAGAAAATTTTTCAAATTTCAAAGGTCGGGATGAATTTTTTCAAACTGGACGCAGGAAGTGTGATATGGAGAGTTAATTGTCATAAAAATGTTTTTACTAGCAAATATGTCTTTTTTAATGAAAACAGGCATCAAGTTTGGTTATCTATGTAATAGTAGTGACGGTGCACCATGTTACATCAAAATAACTTTACTGTTTGAAAATTAACAAACATATACTGAAAATAAACTTAAAATAATCCAGGAAAAGCTGATCCGACTTCCCTGGCCAACGAACCTCTTCAGGCTATTTACCCACCTTCCAAGATATAATTACTTACAAAAATATTTTCGACGAAACTAAAAAAAAATGTTGCATGAAAATTTTCCAACAATTTTTTTCACAGAAATTCGAAACCTTTTTTTTTACAATAGTTTATTAAACATTTATTATTAATTACCAAAATTTCTAAAGAATCTTACAAAAAAAAATTTCTACGGAAATAAATCCCATGCTTTCATCCAATTAGATTTTTTTACCAAATCATAGTAACTCTATTAATGGAAAATTTCCAATAGTCAAGAGATGATCAAAAAAAGAAAGTAATCATATTGCACAGAGCGTTTAATAATGTCATTCTTCATCAACGATTAACCGTTTCTGCGGGCAATATCAGGTTACTCAGCCAGATGAAAATTATGCAGTACCATAGCCTTATGTTTTCTGTTTCTATTTAGGACCCCTGGAACCCAAATCCGGGGTCGGTTTCAGACTTTATATGTTATATATATATATATATATATATATATATATATATATATATATATATATATATATATATATATATATATATATATATATATATATATATATATCTGTGTGTGTGTGTGTGTGTCACACCTATAACTTAAAAAAATTCGACCGATTTTGATAAAACTTGGTGAGTACCTTCCTTTCGCAAGTGGCTTGGATAAGTTCGTTAGCCAGGAAAAACCGCCGAGGTTTTCCCGGAAAATTTTGTGTTTTCTTTCGAAAAAAAAAAATTATATCTCCAAAATTAACAAAGTAAAGGCAACCAAATCATACGCGGGTTTATATCATTATAGGTAAGTTACCTACCAAAATTTAACTCTGTAGGTCGATGAAGAAAGAAGAAAATAATGGACCGATCTTGATCAAATTTTGTGAGTACCTTTTTTTTGCAAGTGGCTTGGAGTTCGTTGGCCATGAAAATCGGACCAGGTTTTCGCGATAAATTTTGTATTTGTTTCTAAAAAAAAATATATCTCCGGAAATAACAAAGTGAGGGCAACCAAATTTGGTACGCTTATTTGTTTTATAAAGAGTGAACCATGTACCCAAATTTAGGTCTCTAAATTTAAGGACAAAAAGTTACGGGGAGCTAAAGAAACAAATGTTGGAGTTTTCCTCAAAACGTCAAACTCGCAATTTAAAACGTCAAAATTGGCAATATTTAGGCAAAGAACGTGAAACAAATACAGATTGTGAAAAGAAAATGTTGCAAGAAGAGTGTTCTGCGAACCCTTAAGCTTCAGATTCAACCGTCATTGACCATCATTTTACTAAAATATTTACAGAAAATTTATTTCAAATAGACCCTTTCTCTGGTGCTTTGGCTGTCGGTTTAGTTAAGTTGATGCTTTCGCTGTAGGTTTAGTGAAGTTTATGGTTTAACGGTCTATAATTTTTAGCTAATTTTTGTAGAACAAATTCGTTACTGCATTTAAGCATTTTTTATCTAAATATGATGCATGTTTGTAAGAAATAAATCTGGACGCAGTAAGTGCGTTTTAGTAGCAATTTTCATTAAATCGTTCAAATTTCACTCAATTTGCTATTAACGTAAGTTTTGTTGGTTAGGAAACCAACATTTAACTTTATTATTGGAAAATTTTTGTATAAACGCGGCAAGGGCGTTTTGGTAGCGAATTTTCATTAAATGTTTAAAATTTCAATAACTCAATTTGCTATTAACCTAAGGTTCATTGTCTAGGAGACCAGTTTTCTGAGAAACATTTAAAGTTTATTTTCGGAACATTTTTGTACATTTTCAAATAATTATTTTGATAAAATATGGTACATTGTTCCTACTGTATAGGTTATACCGGTAACCAAATTGATTTTTATGAAAATTCACTTCCATAACGCACTTGCTGCGCCTAGAGTTTTTAATCGTCTGTTTATCTTGGACCGTTCCAGATATATTCAATTTTTTAGGCATCTTGGATTTTTCTCCATGGAATTTTAAAGATTGCTGTACAAACGAATGACATTGCAAATTGGCAGCTTTGTTTATTTTGTTGAGTATATAAGTTAAATTAAAAGTTTTAGATATCCAACTTTATTAACATTAATTGAAGCGAAAGTGTCCCAAAACGTACGTGAGACGACGAATATTTCTCCAGAAAAATGTACTGCTGCCATAGCACTTGTGGAAGTAGGGTTGTCACAAACTCAGGTGGCATTACGATTGTAGAGTGTCACAATCTGAGACTCCAAAGTACTATAGCTCGGTGTCATGGTACTGGTAGAAACCATAGGAGAATTGGTCAATGACGACGAAGAATGACAACGAATCAAGATCGATTTTTACGGTTACAAGCGTTGCGAAATCAATTCACCACAGATACAGCACTTCAACATAAATTTTCTCGTCGGTATAATTTCCGCATTAGTCAAAACACAGTGCGAAGGAGACTGGTCGAAAACAATATTACTCCACATAGGGCTGCAACTGGGACCTTATACTTACCGTAGCCCATCGAAGGCGACGACTTTAGTTTGCCCAGAAACATCAAAATTGGGAAGACCGTGAATGGAGTAATGTCCTGTTTTCTGACGAGTCGAGGTTTGCCTTTTAGTGATGACCGCAGGAGGAGAGTGTATCGCCGTCCTGGAGAGCGTTACGCTCAATGTAACATTGCTGAAACTGTCAACTATGGAGGTGGCTCTTTTATGGTATGGATGCTCGAACGAAGTTAGTTGTTGTTCAAAGCGGTCGTTTGACAGCGGGTGGATACATTAGATACATTTTGGAACCCCATGTGGTGCCATATGCCCCATTTATTGGGGAATAAATGTTACTTTTGCACGATAATGCACGCACACACGTAGCTAGGGTAGTACAGAATTAAATCTAGAAAGTGGGAATTACAACTTTGACATGGCCAGAAAGATTTCCTGATCAAAACGTCATCGAAAACTTATAGGACAACATGGGTCGATAAGTCAGAGCCTTATAGCATCCACCTGGTGACCTAGAAGAACACTCATTGAGACTTAGGGAAATATGGGATCACATTGATCAAGACGAAATCAGAAACCTGATTTCAAGTTTACCAAGAAGATGTGAAGGGCAAGAATTGGCAATACACCTTATTAATTTTTTTCTTGGTAAATCAATCGACATTACGATAGTCTTATGTTTTTTTAATAAGCGCATGACTTTATAGGGGTAAATAAAGAAATGAGACAACTTTATTAATGTGTTGTTTTTTTTATTCCATGGAGAAAATGCAAGATGTCTTAAAAAATTGAAGATCTGTGGAACGGTCCAAGATAAACAGACGACTAAAAAAAAAAACAAAATACTCAGAAGACATGAGCCTATACACTGTACAATTTTTATCTGCCTGAGTAACCTAATATTGCCTGCAGAAAATGTTAAACTTTGATGAAGAAAACAATACATTATCTAAACGCCCCGTACAATATCATTACTTTCTTTTTTTGGTCATCTCTTGACTATTGGAAATTCTTCATTAATAGAGCTACTACGATTTGGTAACAAAAATCTAATTGCATCACGGAATGAGTCACTATTTGGGGAATATTCAGGTTACGTGTTAATTT
Organism: Tillus elongatus; assembly: GCA_964006375.1. NCBI lineage: Eukaryota > Metazoa > Arthropoda > Insecta > Coleoptera > Cleridae > Tillus > Tillus elongatus. The sequence continues at coordinate 101,867,734 of OZ023267.1, forward strand.
TGCAGTGCAGGTTATTTTTCTTTACTTCCACTGGCTCAAATTTCCGTTAAAGGTTAAACTTTTTTTTACATTTCCTTTTTCTATTTAATCACAGATAAAAAAATGTAGATTTTATGTTTTCCAGTTTTAATTTTTAGTGACTTTTTATTAAAAAAATTTCACCAATAGAGAGGTATCGATGGTGAGACTTTGCAAAAATTTGCTCAAATGAGCGCCGACTAGGACCCCTAGAACCCATATCCGGGGTCAGTTTCAATTTTTATATGTTTATATGTTTATATATATATATATATATATATATATATATATATATATATATATATATATATATATATATATATATATATATATATATATATATATATATATATATATATATATGTATCCAACCGATAACTCAAAAAATAATTAACCGATTGTGATGAAACTCGGCAAGTGCCTTTCTTTTATTAATGGCTTGGATGAGTTCGTTAGTCAGGAAAATCGGACAAGGTTTTCCGGAAAAATTATAAATTTTCTTTCGAGAAAAATTTTTTTCTCCGTAAATTACAAAGTTATTTTAATGACATGTGGCGGATATGTTGCCTTGGGAAAGGTTTTACTACATACCAAAATTTAACTTTCTAAGTTTATCGAAAATTGAGTTATCCAAGTTTGAAACATTTAATAAAAATTTACTACCATGACGCACTTGCTGCGTCCCGAACTTTTTTTATAGCCCATTCAAATTACAAATCTTAAATGGCCCAACCGTTATTATGAAAATGTAAACATATATCATCTTATTCAATTAATTATTTCTTAGCTTTTTTCTACCAAAATTAATTTAAATATTTTAATATTTTTCTCCAAAAATTCGTTAAATAGTCACATAATCTGATCGGTTTGAATAAAAAACTGGGAAAAAATTAAAACTGATCCCTACATGAATCATCGTATTCGATTATAAAGGTAAATATTTCCAAAACTAGAGTCTATAGGTATAGAGAGCGTTATAAAAAATTTGAAACAGAGGGCACTTCCCTTACTTCTTAAATACAAAGTACATGCTGTCGCATTTGAAAAAATTGAGTTACGGCAGTTTGAATTTTTTCAAATTCAATTACTATTTGAGAGCGCCCTATTTCGCGCTCATTTAAAGAAATGTTTTTCAAATTCAAAACTCGCGTTCTCTTTATTGGAGAATTTTTTCTACGAAAATTCGCTACAAATTATAGACTATTAAACCTTAAACTGTATAACTAAAGCTATTGTCAAAGCATCAGAAAGAGGGTCTATTTGGAATTAATTTTCGGCAAATATTTCAGTAAAATGAAGGACAAAAACCGTTGAAGCTGAAACTTAAGGTTTTGTATAACACATCTTGCGACATTTTCTCTACATGACCCGTATTCGTTTAAGGTTATTTGCCTAAAAGTTGCTAATTTTGAGGTTTAGAATCGCGACGTTGACGTTTTAAGAAAAAAAAACTGAAAATGTTTCAAAGTAATTTTTGTGGCACTTCTTGACTTTTTTGTGTCAAGAAATCTTAATCTTTGTCTCTAATATACGAGAGATTTTGTTATCTACAAAAATATTTTAATTTTGTACGTCTTTCTGGTCATCAGTTCAACCCAAAATTCTTTTTAAATGCTCACAACTTTTTTTTCAACTTAGAGATCTAAATTTTGGTACATAAGATACACCTCATATTATAAACTGGCGTACCAAATTTGGTCAGCATAGCTTTGTTACTTCCCGAGATACACCAATTTTCCAATAGAAAATCTAGAATTCCCCGGCAAAAATGGTCCAATTTTCCTGACTAACGATCTTATCCAAGCCACTTTGAAAGGGAACACACACACAAAATTTGATCAAAAGCGGGCCATGATTTTCTGACTTATTGGTGCGATACATACTTATATATATATATATATATATATATATATATATATATATATATATATATATATATATATATATATATATATATATATATATATATATATATTTATTTATTTATTTATTTGTAACCATTTTTAAGAGGTTAAGGAAATAAACTCTAGGGCCTAAGTCTTTCGTCATTTACAACCTTTTGTCCACATGCCTCGTTATCAGTGAGAGCAATTGCACTGGTTTATAAACAATTTAAACCTGGGTAATGAAACGATGTGTTCTAGACGTACGCTAAATTCAGTGCAAAAATAACAGCCTTAACTCTGTAAGACCATTTAGGTAAATATAGGTTCAAGTAAAAGATATTATAATTTCAAAATAATGATAATAAAAGAAACTCCCGATGCATCTGTGTTATAGTAGCGAATTTTCATTAAAATATAATAGGTATGCTCTTTCAGAAAGACAAACTGACAGATTAAATAAGACTCGACAAATAATAATAATTAATATAAATAATAATATAAATTTATGTTTCTTATTACACAAAGTTGATCTTCCTATACATTTAAGTCTACCATACAAAAAGAAAAACCACTAGGCTGCGATCAAACATGCAGAAGGATCTTCTGCCCTCCTGATTAATCCGCTGACCTAGGTATCTAACAATTAAATTTTATCGGTTTTTAACACAGCCTAAATACTCAACTAAACAGGAGTAAAAATAATGCGGACCCAAAGTACTCCTGAACATAACAAAAAAATATATCAAATAGGTACCAACTATTGAGCACCATACAGTTAGTCCAAGAAAAGTTCCTTAAGTTATTTTTTTTTGGGTCAGCCTGTGATTGTCAAACTAATTCCATAAGATGCAGCTCAAGACACCCTATAATTAGCTTATACAACTTTTTCTTGAGCTTTACCGTAGAAATGCGTCACCTGTATATATGTAAACAGATAAAAACTGAAACTAAACCCGGATATGGATTCTAGGGGGCCTGGTTTGCGCTCATTTGAAGAAATCCTTTTAAAATTCAAAAGTCCCGGTCTCCTTATTAAATAATTTTTCCAGGAAAATTAGTTAAAAATTATAGACAGTTAAACCATAAACTTAACTAAAACTACCGCGAAAGCATCAGAAAAAGGGACTATGTGAAATTAAATTTCTGGAAATATTTTAGTAAAATGAAGGACAATGACGGTTGAAGCTGAAACTTAAGGGTTTGCAGAACACTCTTCTTGCGGCATTTTCTTTTCACCAAACCATTTTTTTTTGTTCAGGCTGTGTGCCTAAATGTTGCGAATTTTGATTCAAATCGCGACTTTGACGTTTCGAAAATGCTGTCAAGCAGCGAAACTATAGTCACAGAAGCATTGAAGAACATCCTAGAACTTCCAGAATTCGAAGGGCCACTTGCTCCAGTTAGCTCACGCGCTGGCTACGTCCTTCACCTACAAAAACCAACAGTGAAGCCAGAGAAGTAGTCTCCAAGTCTGTATGTAGTATGGACAAGTTTCACCAAGTAAGGGCAACAACAATCAATGAGTTTCGAGGAAAACCCTTTTTTTTTTCTTTAAATGCCTATAACTTTTTTGTGTTTCAACTTACAGACCTCAATTTTAAGACATGGTTCACTCTTTATAATAAAAACACGTGTACCAAATTTGGTTGCCCTTACTTTGTTATTTCCTGAGAATTAATTTTTTTCTCAAAGAAAACTCAATTTTCCGGGAGAACGAAAAATTCGCTAACTGTGTACGTTAATTATAGGGCGTCTTGAGCTTGACCTTAAAAATATTTCTACAATCACAGGTGGCCTATAGGTCGTTGGGGATACAAATTTTATTTATTTTTTTATCGAACAAGTCTTATATTATTGCATTTTTGCATGCTTGTAAGAAAATACATTCGGGACAAAGCAAGTGCGTTATGGTAGCGAATTTTCATTAAATGCTTCAAATTTGAATAGGTCAATTTGCTATTAACCTATAAGGTTCGTTGGCCGAGAAACCAGTTTTTTCGGGAACATTTTTAGTTTACTTTCGGAAAATTTGTGTACACTTTAAAACAATCAAGTTTTTTTAACGTCGGTCTATTTCCGCGACTATGGCCAATCATCGCCGCCAGGGAGCATTTTCACGGCACTATCCTGGAAATTTTGACGAACGCCTGCCTTTCTGTAAAGAGGGTAGGGATCTGTGTGTGTTTTGTTTCTTTAACGTCGGCCTATTTCCGCGACTATGGCCAATCACCGACGCCAGGGAGCAGTTTCACCTCACTATCCTGGAAATTTTGCCGAACCCCTACCTTTCTGTAAGGAGGGTAGGGATCTTTAACGTGCCCAACATCGCATGGACACGGGACCGACGGCTTTACGCCCCCTCCGAAGGGCGGAACGTGCAGACATTCAACTTGCTCAAATACAATGCCAGAACCTCGGTTGATGTTAATTTTACAGTTTGTACTGAAAAAGTGAAAGGAGTACCCTGGGATCGAACCCAGTACCCTTCGGTTCAGAGACACACGTTCTTACCCCTGAACCACCGAGGTTCTCAAGGTAGGGATCTTTAACGTGCTTTATGCCCCGTTCGAAGGGCGGAACGTGCAGACATTCAACTTGCTTAAATACAATGTCAAAACCTCGGTTGATGTTAATGTTACAGTATTCACTGAAAAAGTGAAAGGAGAACCCTGGCAGCGAAGCCGGTACCCTTCGGTTCAGAGGCACACGCTACAATAAAGTTATTTTGATGAAATATGGTACATTGTTTCGCCTATACAGGTTATACTGGTATGCAAATTTGATGCCTGCTTTCTTAAAAAAAAACATTTGATATTAAAAACATTTTTAGCAAAATTCGCTACCAGAACGCACTTGCTGCGCCTAGACTTTTTTTTTAAATAATTACACTATGTACCTATTATGTCAATAAAAAAACCTAAGCTTGTGCTTGTATAAGACACAATTTGAATAAAGGATATGTTCCAAATATATCATAGCCGAAATATTTTGATTAAAATGTCACTCCAGAAATTTCAACAAAATCTTGCAGAACTTTAAATTTTCGACATCCAAAATACCTTTGAAACTGCTATTAGTGAATTTTCTTAAAAAAATCACTAATGAGGAGATCCCGACTTTTGAATTTTGAAAAAAGTTCTTCACACAGATAACTCAAAAATAACGAGCCGATTTTGATGAAATTGGGTGAATACCTTCCTTATGCAAGTGGCCTGGATAAGTTCGTTAGCTAGGAAAATCGGTCCAGGTTCTCCCGGAAAATTTTGTATTTTCTTTGAGAAAAAAAAATCTCAGGAAATAATTAAGTAAGGGCAACCAAATTTGGTACGCGTGTTTGTATTATAAATAGTCAACCATGTCTTAAAATTGAGGTCTATAAGTTTAAACACAAAAAAGTTATAGGCCTTAAAAAATTGGGGGTTTCCTCGAAACGTCAAAGACGCGATTTGAAACGTCAAAATTCGCAACATTTAGGCACAGAGCCTGAACAAAAAAAAATTGATTATGAAAAGGAAATGCCGCAAGAAGAGTGTTCTGCAAACCCTTAAGTTTCAGCTTCAACCGTCATTGTCCTTCATTTTACTAAAATATTTCCAGAAATTTCATTTCACATAGTCCCTTTTTCTGATGCTTTCGCGGTAGTTTTAGTTAAGTTTATGGTTTAACTGTCTATAATTTTTAGCTACTTTTCCTGGAAAAATTCTTTAATAAGGAGACCGCGACTTTTGAATTTGAAAAGGATTTCTTCAAATGAGCGCAAACTAGGCCCCCTAGAATCCATATCCGGGTTTAGTTTCAGTTTTTATCTGTTTACATATATACAGGTGACGCATTTCTACGGTAAACTTTTAAAAAAAGTTATATAAGTTAATTACTGCGTATCATGAGCTGCATCTTATAAAATTAGTTTGACAATCACAGGCTGACCCAAAATAAATAGCTTAAGGAACTTTTCTTGAACTAACTGTATGGTGCTCAATAGTTGGTACCTATTTGATCTTTTTTTTTTGTTATGTTCAGGAGTACTTTGGGTCCGCATTATTTTTACCCCTGTTTAGTTGAGTATTTAGGCTGTGTTAAAAACCGATAAAATTTAAATGTTAGATACCTAGGTCAGCGGATTAATCAGGAGGGCAGAAGATCCTTCTGCTTGTTTGATCGCAGCCTAGTGATTTTTCTTTTTGTATGGTAGATTTAAAAGTATAGGAAGATCAACTTTGTGTAATAAGAAACATAAATTTATATTATTATTATTATTTGTCGAGTCTTATTTAATCTGTCAGTGTGACAAAATTGATGTCTTTCTAAAAGAGCATATTATATTTTAATGTAAATTCGCTACTATAACACAGTAGATGCATCAGGAGTTTCTGTTATTATCATTCTTTTGAAATTATAATATCTTCTACTTAAATCTATATTTACCTAAATGGTCTTACAGAGTTAAGGCTGTTATTTTTGCGCTAAATTTATCGTACGTCTAAAACACATCGTTCCATTACCCAGATTTAAATTGTTTAGTTATCAAGACCTCGTAGCAAATATTTGGTTGATTGGTTTTCGAACTGACAATAGAAAGTTCCCATTCATTTAACTGCATTGTAATAAAATTATGACTCATTCTCGATAACTTACCTTTACTGACACATCACCTGTGTTAATGGTACCTGTATAAAATGATTGTAAGAAATAAGAACGTCTTGTAATTCTATGTTCTATGCCTGGGTCTATATCGGTGAATCGTCGACCGCGATATTGCCGACTGCCTCCACCACAACCGCCACTCTGATCTAATTAGCGGACCATAAAGATCAAACCATAGGCGTGCGCATACTAGGCAGTGTATGTATATTTGTTATGTTTCTTTAACATCGGCCAATCACCGACGCCAGAAAGCAGCTTCACCTCTCCATCATGTAACTTGCACCGAATTTCTTCCGTTTTGTAAGGAGAGTAGTACCTACCTGCAAGAGTACCTATTACAACATAAAAATTAACTAAATATAATGTATCAAAAAATTAAAGAAAATGTAAAAAAAAGTAAATGTCTATACTAAAGTGGATAAACGAAATAAAAATAATCCAAAATTTGAAGCTCTATTAGAATTAATAAAAGTTACAGATAAAAATCTACCGCTAATTAGGAAAAATAAACAAATAGCTATACGACATATACGAAATCTAAAACAACCTAATGTTTCAGGTCAATCATCTTCCTCATCCATGTCTTTGGAGAGGTAGCGTTTAACAGACTGAATGACAACCCTGGAATGCTACCTCTAAAATTAGGGATTATGCAAAATGCAACCGACAAATGGACAATGGTAACATTTCTATACAAAATTCCCCTTATAATGAATCCTATTATGAAGAATTACGAAATTATCAAAATATGTTATTCCACGAAATAAGTGAAACTAACAAAATTTTTAATTAAATTATATAATCAACTTTAAATTGAAAAAAGAGAGGTTTGATAAACGGGCTCGAAACAGTAATAAAGTCAATCACAGGAAATTTAGATGTTAATGATGCTAAACGTTATGACTCAACAATGTTGGAACTAACTAGTAACCAAAATAAATTAGAAATAGTTCGAAAAATCAAATGTGACTAACCGAAACTGCTATTACAACATTTAACCAAACAGTTTACATTTGTACTAACAATAAAAAAACAAAAGGCCGTATTTAATGTTTACCGAACAATTTTCAAACTGAAGAATTATACATGATTATATGGACATATTAATCATAGCGCAAATGTTATTTGTTCAGTTAATTACAGAATACTCAGTAAGTGGTGGACGTGCCACCACCTAGTTGCGGAACCAAGTAGTATGCTGTCACGCCAGCTCCAAATAACACAAAGTGTTAAAAAAAATAGAGACTGGATACAGCTAACTAACAATTTAGACAATTGTCAGCCCTGGCCCATTTCTACCCCAATATAGGGACAAAGTATGTAAGACTCGATGCATTTTCGCAACAATTAGAACCGTAGACCGGTTTCGCTCTCATTAGAGCTCTTCAGTACGGCATACTAGTTGCAGCAAAAAAGCACCAAAAGTAATACGGCTATCGTATAGCCAGTCTTAAAATACTCAGTAAGTGGTGGACGTGCCACCACCTAGTTGCGGAACCAAGTAGTATGCTGTCACGCCAGCTCCAAATAACACAAAGTGTTAAAAAAATAGAGACTGGATACAGCTAACTAACAATTTAGACAATTGTCAGCCCTGGCCCATTTCTACCCCAATATAGGGACAAAGTATGTAAGACTCGATGCATTTTCGCAACAATTAGAACCGTAGACCGGTTTCGCTCTCATTAGAGCTCTTCAGTACGGCATACTAGTTGCAGCAAAAAAGCACCAAAAGTAATACGGCTATCGTATAGCCAGTCTTAAAATACTCAGTAAGTGGTGGACGTGCCACCACCTAGTTGCGGAACCAAGTAGTATGCTGTCACGCCAGCTCCAAATAACACAAAGTGTTAAAAAAATAGAGACTGGATACAGCTAACTAACAATTTAGACAATTGTCAGCCCTGGCCCATTTCTACCCCAATATAGGGACAAAGTATGTAAGACTCGATGCATTTTCGCAACAATTAGAACCGTAGACCGGTTTCGCTCTCATTAGAGCTCTTCAGTACGGCATACTAGTTGCAGCAAAAAAGCACCAAAAGTAATACGGCTATCGTATAGCCAGTCTTAAAATACTCAGTAAGTGGTGGACGTGCCACCACCTAGTTGCGGAACCAAGTAGTATGCTGTCACGCCAGCTCCAAATAACACAAAGTGTTAAAAAAATAGAGACTGGATACAGCTAACTAACAATTTAGACAATTGTCAGCCCTGGCCCATTTCTACCCCAATATAGGGACAAAGTATGTAAGACTCGATGCATTTTCGCAACAATTAGAACCGTAGACCGGTTTCGCTCTCATTAGAGCTCTTCAGTACGGCATACTAGTTGCAGCAAAAAAGCACCAAAAGTAATACGGCTATCGTATAGCCAGTCTTAAAATACTCAGTAAGTGGTGGACGTGCCACCACCTAGTTGCGGAACCAAGTAGTATGCTGTCACGCCAGCTCCAAATAACACAAAGTGTTAAAAAAATAGAGACTGGATACAGCTAACTAACAATTTAGACAATTGTCAGCCCTGGCCCATTTCTACCCCAATATAGGGACAAAGTATGTAAGACTCGATGCATTTTCGCAACAATTAGAACCGTAGACCGGTTTCGCTCTCATTAGAGCTCTTCAGTACGGCATACTAGTTGCAGCAAAAAAGCACCAAAAGTAATACGGCTATCGTATAGCCAGTCTTAAAATACTCAGTAAGTGGTGGACGTGCCACCACCTAGTTGCGGAACCAAGTAGTATGCTGTCACGCCAGCTCCAAATAACACAAAGTGTTAAAAAAATAGAGACTGGATACAGCTAACTAACAATTTAGACAATTGTCAGCCCTGGCCCATTTCTACCCCAATATAGGGACAAAGTATGTAAGACTCGATGCATTTTCGCAACAATTAGAACCGTAGACCGGTTTCGCTCTCATTAGAGCTCTTCAGTACGGCATACTAGTTGCAGCAAAAAAGCACCAAAAGTAATACGGCTATCGTATAGCCAGTCTTAAAATACTCAGTAAGTGGTGGACGTGCCACCACCTAGTTGCGGAACCAAGTAGTATGCTGTCACGCCAGCTCCAAATAACACAAAGTGTTAAAAAAATAGAGACTGGATACAGCTAACTAACAATTTAGACAATTGTCAGCCCTGGCCCATTTCTACCCCAATATAGGGACAAAGTATGTAAGACTCGATGCATTTTCGCAACAATTAGAACCGTAGACCGGTTTCGCTCTCATTAGAGCTCTTCAGTACGGCATACTAGTTGCAGCAAAAAAGCACCAAAAGTAATACGGCTATCGTATAGCCAGTCTTAAAATACTCAGTAAGTGGTGGACGTGCCACCACCTAGTTGCGGAACCAAGTAGTATGCTGTCACGCCAGCTCCAAATAACACAAAGTGTTAAAAAAATAGAGACTGGATACAGCTAACTAACAATTTAGACAATTGTCAGCCCTGGCCCATTTCTACCCCAATATAGGGACAAAGTATGTAAGACTCGATGCATTTTCGCAACAATTAGAACCGTAGACCGGTTTCGCTCTCATTAGAGCTCTTCAGTACGGCATACTAGTTGCAGCAAAAAAGCACCAAAAGTAATACGGCTATCGTATAGCCAGTCTTAAAATACTCTGCTGCAACTAGTATGCCGTACTGAAGAGCTCTAATGAGAGCGAAACCGGTCTACGGTTCTAATTGTTGCGAAAATGCATCGAGTCTTACATACTTTGTCCCTATATTGGGGTAGAAATGGGCCAGGGCTGACAATTGTCTAAATTGTTAGTTAGCTGTATCCAGTCTCTATTTTTTTAACACTTTGTGTTATTTGGAGCTGGCGTGACAGCATACTACTTGGTTCCGCAACTAGGTGGTGGCACGTCCACCACTTACTGAGTATTTTAAGACTGGCTATACGATAGCCGTATTACTTTTGGTGCTTTTTTGCTGCAACTAGTATGCCGTACTGAAGAGCTCTAATGAGAGCGAAACCGGTCTACGGTTCTAATTGTTGCGAAAATGCATCGAGTCTTACATACTTTGTCCCTATATTGGGGTAGAAATGGGCCAGGGCTGACAATTGTCTAAATTGTTAGTTAGCTGTATCCAGTCTCTATTTTTTTAACACTTTGTGTTATTTGGAGCTGGCGTGACAGCATACTACTTGGTTCCGCAACTAGGTGGTGGCACGTCCACCACTTACTGAGTATTTTAAGACTGGCTATACGATAGCCGTATTACTTTTGGTGCTTTTTTGCTGCAACTAGTATGCCGTACTGAAGAGCTCTAATGAGAGCGAAACCGGTCTACGGTTCTAATTGTTGCGAAAATGCATCGAGTCTTACATACTTTGTCCCTATATTGGGGTAGAAATGGGCCAGGGCTGACAATTGTCTAAATTGTTAGTTAGCTGTATCCAGTCTCTATTTTTTTAACACTTTGTGTTATTTGGAGCTGGCGTGACAGCATACTACTTGGTTCCGCAACTAGGTGGTGGCACGTCCACCACTTACTGAGTATTTTAAGACTGGCTATACGATAGCCGTATTACTTTTGGTGCTTTTTTGCTGCAACTAGTATGCCGTACTGAAGAGCTCTAATGAGAGCGAAACCGGTCTACGGTTCTAATTGTTGCGAAAATGCATCGAGTCTTACATACTTTGTCCCTATATTGGGGTAGAAATGGGCCAGGGCTGACAATTGTCTAAATTGTTAGTTAGCTGTATCCAGTCTCTATTTTTTTAACACTTTGTGTTATTTGGAGCTGGCGTGACAGCATACTACTTGGTTCCGCAACTAGGTGGTGGCACGTCCACCACTTACTGAGTATTTTAAGACTGGCTATACGATAGCCGTATTACTTTTGGTGCTTTTTTGCTGCAACTAGTATGCCGTACTGAAGAGCTCTAATGAGAGCGAAACCGGTCTACGGTTCTAATTGTTGCGAAAATGCATCGAGTCTTACATACTTTGTCCCTATATTGGGGTAGAAATGGGCCAGGGCTGACAATTGTCTAAATTGTTAGTTAGCTGTATCCAGTCTCTATTTTTTTAACACTTTGTGTTATTTGGAGCTGGCGTGACAGCATACTACTTGGTTCCGCAACTAGGTGGTGGCACGTCCACCACTTACTGAGTATTTTAAGACTGGCTATACGATAGCCGTATTACTTTTGGTGCTTTTTTGCTGCAACTAGTATGCCGTACTGAAGAGCTCTAATGAGAGCGAAACCGGTCTACGGTTCTAATTGTTGCGAAAATGCATCGAGTCTTACATACTTTGTCCCTATATTGGGGTAGAAATGGGCCAGGGCTGACAATTGTCTAAATTGTTAGTTAGCTGTATCCAGTCTCTATTTTTTTAACACTTTGTGTTATTTGGAGCTGGCGTGACAGCATACTACTTGGTTCCGCAACTAGGTGGTGGCACGTCCACCACTTACTGAGTATTTTAAGACTGGCTATACGATAGCCGTATTACTTTTGGTGCTTTTTTGCTGCAACTAGTATGCCGTACTGAAGAGCTCTAATGAGAGCGAAACCGGTCTACGGTTCTAATTGTTGCGAAAATGCATCGAGTCTTACATACTTTGTCCCTATATTGGGGTAGAAATGGGCCAGGGCTGACAATTGTCTAAATTGTTAGTTAGCTGTATCCAGTCTCTATTTTTTTTAACACTTTGTGTTATTTGGAGCTGGCGTGACAGCATACTACTTGGTTCCGCAACTAGGTGGTGGCACGTCCACCACTTACTGAGTATTTTAAGACTGGCTATACGATAGCCGTATTACTTTTGGTGCTTTTTTGCTGCAACTAGTATGCCGTACTGAAGAGCTCTAATGAGAGCGAAACCGGTCTACGGTTCTAATTGTTGCGAAAATGCATCGAGTCTTACATACTTTGTCCCTATATTGGGGTAGAAATGGGCCAGGGCTGACAATTGTCTAAATTGTTAGTTAGCTGTATCCAGTCTCTATTTTTTTAACACTTTGTGTTATTTGGAGCTGGCGTGACAGCATACTACTTGGTTCCGCAACTAGGTGGTGGCACGTCCACCACTTACTGAGTATTTTAAGACTGGCTATACGATAGCCGTATTACTTTTGGTGCTTTTTTGCTGCAACTAGTATGCCGTACTGAAGAGCTCTAATGAGAGCGAAACCGGTCTACGGTTCTAATTGTTGCGAAAATGCATCGAGTCTTACATACTTTGTCCCTATATTGGGGTAGAAATGGGCCAGGGCTGACAATTGTCTAAATTGTTAGTTAGCTGTATCCAGTCTCTATTTTTTTAACACTTTGTGTTATTTGGAGCTGGCGTGACAGCATACTACTTGGTTCCGCAACTAGGTGGTGGCACGTCCACCACTTACTGAGTATTTTAAGACTGGCTATACGATAGCCGTATTACTTTTGGTGCTTTTTTGCTGCAACTAGTATGCCGTACTGAAGAGCTCTAATGAGAGCGAAACCGGTCTACGGTTCTAATTGTTGCGAAAATGCATCGAGTCTTACATACTTTGTCCCTATATTGGGGTAGAAATGGGCCAGGGCTGACAATTGTCTAAATTGTTAGTTAGCTGTATCCAGTCTCTATTTTTTTAACACTTTGTGTTATTTGGAGCTGGCGTGACAGCATACTACTTGGTTCCGCAACTAGGTGGTGGCACGTCCACCACTTACTGAGTATTTTAAGACTGGCTATACGATAGCCGTATTACTTTTGGTGCTTTTTTGCTGCAACTAGTATGCCGTACTGAAGAGCTCTAATGAGAGCGAAACCGGTCTACGGTTCTAATTGTTGCGAAAATGCATCGAGTCTTACATACTTTGTCCCTATATTGGGGTAGAAATGGGCCAGGGCTGACAATTGTCTAAATTGTTAGTTAGCTGTATCCAGTCTCTATTTTTTTAACACTTTGTGTTATTTGGAGCTGGCGTGACAGCATACTACTTGGTTCCGCAACTAGGTGGTGGCACGTCCACCACTTACTGAGTATTTTAAGACTGGCTATACGATAGCCGTATTACTTTTGGTGCTTTTTTGCTGCAACTAGTATGCCGTACTGAAGAGCTCTAATGAGAGCGAAACCGGTCTACGGTTCTAATTGTTGCGAAAATGCATCGAGTCTTACATACTTTGTCCCTATATTGGGGTAGAAATGGGCCAGGGCTGACAATTGTCTAAATTGTTAGTTAGCTGTATCCAGTCTCTATTTTTTTAACACTTTGTGTTATTTGGAGCTGGCGTGACAGCATACTACTTGGTTCCGCAACTAGATGGTGGCACGTCCACCACTTACTGAGTATTTTAAGACTGGCTATACGATAGCCGTATTACTTTTGGTGCTTTTTTGCTGCAACTAGTATGCCGTACTGAAGAGCTCTAATGAGAGCGAAACCGGTCTACGGTTCTAATTGTTGCGAAAATGCATCGAGTCTTACATACTTTGTCCCTATATTGGGGTAGAAATGGGCCAGGGCTGACAATTGTCTAAATTGTTAGTTAGCTGTATCCAGTCTCTATTTTTTTAACACTTTGTGTTATTTGGAGCTGGCGTGACAGCATACTACTTGGTTCCGCAACTAGGTGGTGGCACGTCCACCACTTACTGAGTATTTTAAGACTGGCTATACGATAGCCGTATTACTTTTGGTGCTTTTTTGCTGCAACTAGTATGCCGTACTGAAGAGCTCTAATGAGAGCGAAACCGGTCTACGGTTCTAATTGTTGCGAAAATGCATCGAGTCTTACATACTTTGTCCCTATATTGGGGTAGAAATGGGCCAGGGCTGACAATTGTCTAAATTGTTAGTTAGCTGTATCCAGTCTCTATTTTTTTAACACTTTGTGTTATTTGGAGCTGGCGTGACAGCATACTACTTGGTTCCGCAACTAGGTGGTGGCACGTCCACCACTTACTGAGTATTTTAAGACTGGCTATACGATAGCCGTATTACTTTTGGTGCTTTTTTGCTGCAACTAGTATGCCGTACTGAAGAGCTCTAATGAGAGCGAAACCGGTCTACGGTTCTAATTGTTGCGAAAATGCATCGAGTCTTACATACTTTGTCCCTATATTGGGGTAGAAATGGGCCAGGGCTGACAATTGTCTAAATTGTTAGTTAGCTGTATCCAGTCTCTATTTTTTAACACTTTGTGTTATTTGGAGCTGGCGTGACAGCATACTACTTGGTTCCGCAACTAGGTGGTGGCACGTCCACCACTTACTGAGTATTTTAAGACTGGCTATACGATAGCCGTATTACTTTTGGTGCTTTTTTGCTGCAACTAGTATGCCGTACTGAAGAGCTCTAATGAGAGCGAAACCGGTCTACGGTTCTAATTGTTGCGAAAATGCATCGAGTCTTACATACTTTGTCCCTATATTGGGGTAGAAATGGGCCAGGGCTGACAATTGTCTAAATTGTTAGTTAGCTGTATCCAGTCTCTATTTTTTTAACACTTTGTGTTATTTGGAGCTGGCGTGACAGCATACTACTTGGTTCCGCAACTAGGTGGTGGCACGTCCACCACTTACTGAGTATTTTAAGACTGGCTATACGATAGCCGTATTACTTTTGGTGCTTTTTTGCTGCAACTAGTATGCCGTACTGAAGAGCTCTAATGAGAGCGAAACCGGTCTACGGTTCTAATTGTTGCGAAAATGCATCGAGTCTTACATACTTTGTCCCTATATTGGGGTAGAAATGGGCCAGGGCTGACAATTGTCTAAATTGTTAGTTAGCTGTATCCAGTCTCTATTTTTTTAACACTTTGTGTTATTTGGAGCTGGCGTGACAGCATACTACTTGGTTCCGCAACTAGGTGGTGGCACGTCCACCACTTACTGAGTATTTTAAGACTGGCTATACGATAGCCGTATTACTTTTGGTGCTTTTTTGCTGCAACTAGTATGCCGTACTGAAGAGCTCTAATGAGAGCGAAACCGGTCTACGGTTCTAATTGTTGCGAAAATGCATCGAGTCTTACATACTTTGTCCCTATATTGGGGTAGAAATGGGCCAGGGCTGACAATTGTCTAAATTGTTAGTTAGCTGTATCCAGTCTCTATTTTTTTAACACTTTGTGTTATTTGGAGCTGGCGTGACAGCATACTACTTGGTTCCGCAACTAGGTGGTGGCACGTCCACCACTTACTGAGTATTTTAAGACTGGCTATACGATAGCCGTATTACTTTTGGTGCTTTTTTGCTGCAACTAGTATGCCGTACTGAAGAGCTCTAATGAGAGCGAAACCGGTCTACGGTTCTAATTGTTGCGAAAATGCATCGAGTCTTAATTACAGAAATAACAGGAATTAAAAACATTTTGGAGAGTTTAGTTAATGCAACCACATTTGCCAAGTTAAGACAATGCATCCCTCAAATTTAGGAACCGATGCCCTATTGATAGAACTTAATGATATTCAAAGGCATAAAGTAAATTTGCCATATAAGGTAGATATAGATAATATGGCCCTTTATGAAGAAATAATTACTATTAAAAGCTATTACAAAACGACACAGTTAACATTTATTCTAGATGTACCCATAGTCGAGTCAGCATGTTACGATTGCTATCATTTATATGTCTTTCCCATTAATGATAGTTTAACACAATAATTCCTAACATTAATTCCCCATTCAAAATACCTTTTCTTAAATGATGAAAATTACAATCTCCATAATGGACCATGCCAAGAAGTCATACCAACGGAATTCCTGTGTAAAACTCAAACAATGAGCCCTCAGCTCACGCAGCCCATATAAAATACAGTTATTAAAATTCTCCACCCAGTATAACAATTGTAAGCATAATCAAATTATAATAGAAGATGTTAAGATTGAGAAAATCAGTGAAAATAAATTGATCATCAGCTTTCCAGTAGAAACTAGAGTCAACTACAGATGCAGCAATGACCGTTAAACCATGGGTATATACGGTAGTTATTTGGTAAAAATAGAACACAGCTGTGCGGTAAAAATCAAAGGACAAACCGCAAGTTCTCATCAAACTGAAATTTAAAATGTTTTCTATGTGGCGTTACCCAAACTAAAATTTAGTGAACTGTCTCTAAAATCGAAATTTAACCTTTGCCTCTAAATCTAGAATCTATAAACTTAGTTGATTTTCGTGAAATCTCAGTTACAGCACCAGAAGGAGTTACTACAAACAATAGATGTTCATGTATCCATACTTCCATAAGTGTTTTGGCTTTAACCATTTGTGTCCTTTTGTTAACAGTAGCGTGTTTTTGTTGATGAACATTTAAAATCAGAAGAACCAGTCCCGCAATCGAGTCTAACATCATTAAATAAATTAAGAAGATCTATGAAGTTCCCCTGAAGGACATTCAAGATTTAGGTACCCTAAATCTTATCTGGCAACGGAGGAATTACATCACCCGGTATAATGCTATATTGGTATCATGCATACAAGTGATAGGATGTTAAGCAGACATTCAACGCGGATTATTTGAAAACCGCTGATTACTTAAATTTAGCTAATTATTCGTTTAAATGGTTTTATTTCACAATGTCACTTAAGCATAATGTAGTTAATAAATATATGTATCGTAAAATATTATGTTAGAATATAGTAGTAATAGTAATAGTTCTTTATTGCACATAAAAAAATTGTACAAAAGGATCATGTTACAAAACTTAATTTGATATAAACCTAAGCCTATGTTTGAGAAATAATTTGTAACACTTACAATCCAATTATAAGTTTAGTCTAATGCTTCGTTCTAACTACAGGGATAATATGTTACCGTCTTAATAATTATACTGTAATTATAAATATGTTTTATACCTACTTAGTTCTAACTATACAGGGATCTTTGACTACTTCAACATGTACATGTAACTAATATTTACTTAAGTCTACAGTATTTAAAATGACCATTCAGGACTTTCTTTTTTAAATGTTTTTTAAGTGTACTTTTATTTAATATTCGATTTCCTTCTGGAGGTAAATGGTTCATAGTATATGCTGCCATGTATATGAAGGGTTACTTAAATTTTTGGAGCTGATGTTGTACTATATTGTCACATTTGTCTATGAGACTTAAGTTTAGAAACTTTGTTACTTCTATGGTAGTGTGTCGGTAACAGCGAACACTCTGGAACGATATTTCTAGAAGATACCAGAAGTGACAGATGTAGAATAGTGTAGAAGATCTAGAATCTCTATAGACAGTATAAATAGACGAGCGGTGCGCAGAACAAGTTAGTTCAGTATTGAATAAGGTGGTGTAGAAAAGTGATCATAGAGTATTAGGCGAGTCAACAGTAAGTGTTGGTGTATAAGAAGCGATCATGGTAGGCGATAGTGGAATATAGTTCTATGGACATTTAATAATAGAGAAGAGAAATATTTTAGTTGACACTGGTGTTTGAAAATAGTTAGTAATAATAAATTAGTAGTTTGAAAACCTGTGTTTTGTTAATCAACAAATCCAGAACCCCGTAGAACGCAACAATATCATATGTCATGGATGTATGTCTCAGTGTTCGGTCATGCATTTCATTTCTCTTTTTGATTTTATTATACAAATACTCTGGTCTTTCTGCAGGTACAATTCCTCTTACTAGTATGGCATAATGGAGAGTTCTTCTTTCGTTCACCTTTAATAACCACATCTCTCTATAGGCTGGTGATATATATTATCGTTTTCACCATAATATGCAAGCTCGAGAGTAAGCAGTCAATGTTCAGGCTATCAAATGCCTTGGACATAAGTTCAGCAAGATCAGTGCAGTAAGTTGACCAGAGTCACATGCTCTTATAACCTCATCCGCAATACTTATCAAAGCTGTAGCTGTTCCATGCTGTTAACGGAAGCCAGACTGCTCTTTTCGTATAATATGATTTTCATTCACATAGTGGACTAATTGTCTCCGTACAAATGATTAAGCTATTTTCAAGATCAGGGGATTAATGCAAATACGCCTGAGATCTTTTAGAGCTAAAACTCAATCAACTTTCGTCATCGGGTTCACCTTGCTCACTTTCTATTGCACAGGTATCATACCTGTCACAAATGAAGAGTTAATTACATGTGTAATGGATTCAGCTATCCATGCAATGAGTATATGTAGCATAATTCCTGTGAGTCCATCATAGCCAGATAGGTATGGTTTTTGCCTCTGAATCTCTTTTATGACTGCTGTGTTCTCACTAGAGTGGTACTGGGTTTATTAAGACACTACTAACAATATAACAATAGTTTATTCGGAGCTCATAATACTACATTCGACAGTTTTACTACCTCGAGGCTCAGTGTCGCCAACTCACCTCAATGTAGTCAACTTACTCCAATGCAGCAAACTACTCAAATACATAAAAATGACACCCTCAAGATCTGGCAAAATAAAATTAAAAGAATGATTCGCTTTCAACCTGTTTTTGATAAAATTTTCCATATACTCATGATCAGCAGCCAAAGTTGGTACTGAGTTTACAAAGTAATTGTTGACGTTTTCTACATCTTATAAATTTTCGGGAATCACAGGATTAGATTTCTTTCTGACGATTTTCCAGTTTTTAAAACTTTTCCATAAGATTTTATAGTTGTGTCGTATACCGTTTATCGTATTTAAAAAATCTCTTTTTAATATCAAGAAGATTATTATATAAATTACGCGTAAGACAGAATCGCCTTCTGCAAGAGGAACAACTATCACCTTGTAATGGGGTGTGATGCGAACTCCCATCACTTGGCTTGGGGGAGCACGGACACTAACATACGAGGTGAATCACTATTTGAATACATTTTAGGGGAGGAGCTGGTTGTCAACAACATAGGCTCGAAACCCACCTTTCTTACAGCTAATCGTAGAGACGTTTTAGATCTCACGATCAGCTCAAGACTTTTGAGCTCAAAAATTCTCAAATGGAGGGTGTCGTCTGAACCCTCATGTTCTGCCCATGCCCATATCCTATTTGAGATTGTAACAGGCCTTAGACCTGTGGTGGAGTATCGCGATCCGAGAAGGACGGATTGGGAGGGGTACAAACAGTCCCTCGCCGCAGGTCTTGGGTCCGCTATCCCCACGGTGAGGGATCGTGATGAGATTGAGATTGCGGCTGAACAAGTTAGGGAAGCTGTTGTCTCTGCATATTATGAAAACTGTCCACTAAGGTCAAAGAAAGACAGTCGGGGGTTTACTTGGTGGAATAATAACCTCGATAAACTACGAAGGGAAGTTAGACGTCTCTTCAATCGTGCTAAGACTACAGGCAACTGGGAGTAATATAAAACCGCTCTAACACACTATAACAAAGAGATTAGGAACGCTAAGAGGGAGTCCTGGAGGAGGTTCTGCGGGGACATTAATAATATGCCCAGCAGCGCCAGAATCCACAGGATTCTCTCACGCGACCGTGTTCAGGAGCTGGGCGATAAAACGACCAGATGGTTCCTTTACTGAATCTCTGAAAGAAACGTTAGAGCTCTTAGCACACACACACTTCCCAGATTGTCTGATCCTGAGCAACGGAGAGGTCCTACCGGCTGAGGGACGATTTAAACGCCCTCATGGGGAGGACTGGCGAGTTGCTCGGCGAATAGTAACAGCCTCGGCAGTGGAGTGTGCTGTGAATCATTTCCAGCCATTCAAGTCGCCAGGGGAGGATGGGGTGGTACCGGTCCTACTACAAAAGGGACTGGAGATTCTCCTACCTCACCTTATCAGGCTGTACAGAGCCAGTCTGGCCTGGAACTACATTCCATCCAGCTGGACGATGGTTAGGGGGGTTTACATTCCCAAATTGGGACGTAAGGACCTCCTACCTACATCACTGAGACCTCTCAATATTACATCATTCCTCCTGAAGGGATTGGAAAAAATACTGGACGGACACATTAGGGGGAACATCTTAACCGTTAACCCCCTAAATACCCACCAGTATGCCTATCAAACTGGCAAATCAACTGAGTTAGCGCTCAATAACCTCTTCGAGAAGATCACACACTCTCTGGAAAATGGAGAGGTTGCGGTGGCGGCATTTCTCGACATCGAAGGCGCATTTAATAATGCATTACCGATCTCCCTCTACGAGGCCACTATCGCTAGGGGGGTGGAACCTACCATCTGTGGCTGGATCGGAAACATGCTGCACAATCGGACCATTATTACCTCGTTGCGGGGAGAGGTGGTCTGCGTCAGGGCTGCGAGGGGGTGTCCTCAGGGGGGCGTACTAACCCCCTGCTGTGGTCCCTCTTTGTGGACGATCTGCTGGCTATTCTCGAACTCTGGGAGGTTGAGGTCCAGGCGTATGCTGATGATCTCGTCATAATGGTTAGAGGCAAATCTGAGGAGGAACTGGCTAGTACTCTTCAGGAAGCACTAAATGTAATCAATGATTGGTGCCGGAGGGAACAGATGTCTGTGTCCCCTCGCAAAACGATCATTGTTCCATTTACCAGAAGAAGAAGGTTGGACAAATTAAAACCACCTATTCTCATGGGAGAAACCATTCCATTTTCGGACCAAGCAAAATATCTGGGAGTTATCCTAGATAAGAAGCTCAACTGGGATATACAGTTAGAAAACGTTATCCGCAGGGCAAAACTGTCCCTGTGGACCTGCCGGAGAATCTGTGGTAACAACTGGGGAACAAACCCCCCAACATATGTACTGGCTCTATGTAGTGGTTATCAGGCCAATGATAATATATGGAGCCATAGTTTGGTGGCCTAGGGTACTTCGTGGTATCGCGAGGGCCAAACTGGCTCATCTACAGAGACAAGCTTGTCTGATGATAACGGGAGCGATAAGCACCGCACCATCAGCCGCTCTGGAGGTCCTCCTCAATATTCCCCACTTCACATATGGTTGGAGAGGGTGGCGAGGTGGACAACGTACAGACTAAAACAAACGGCGGATAACATGCCGAGGGAAGTCAATCTGAGAGGGTCCGGTCTCCTTGATGACAGTGATTGTCACAGGATACTGGGAATGGTGTCAAACTTGATGCCTACAAAAATCTGCAGAGATCTGTCTTTCAAGACCGTCCTCCCCGAAAGGGAGGACTGGGACCGGAATCAATCGACCCTGTTGAGAGCGGACCTCTGCTGGTACTCTGACGGCTCCAAAACCAATTTGGGAGTAGGAGCCGGCGCATATGGGGGCAGCACCGATGCTAGACTTTCAGCTAGCCTCGGCAAGTACGCAACCATACACCAGGCAGAAGTGTATGCCATCGAGATGTGTGCAAGGGAAAGTTTAAAAGACCTGTGCACAAACAAATCGATAAAGATATATGCAGATAGCCAAGCTGCAATAAAGGCTCTTGGTTCCTACCGATGTAATTCAAAGACGGTATGGAGTTGTAAATCTGCCCTTAACGAATTGGGAAGCTGTAATGAGGTGTCGCTGGTCTGGATACCGGGTCACTCGGACCATGACGGCAATGTTGCGGCCGACGCGCTTGCCAAGAGTGGGGCCCAGAGTGACTTTGTTGGACCAGAACCGGTGCTGGGGATAACATCTTGCACAGCAAAACGCACCTTAAAGACCTGGACAGAAAGAATGACAATCCAATATTGGCAAAATCTTCCAGGATTAGCCCACTCTAAGGCCTTCATAAATGGCCTGTCTGAGTCAAGGGCTAAAAAGCTTCTAGAGTTGAACAGACAAAAACTGAGAACTCTAGTCGGCCTGTATACAGGACACTGCCGCTTGCGGCACCACATGCACCGTATTGGGGTCGGTCAGGAGACCGAGTGCCGGCTGTGCATGGAGAATGAAGAAACAGCAGAGCATGTGCTGTGTTACTGTCCGGCAGCGGACAGGACTAGATACCTGCTCTTTGGCAAGGTAAAGCTTGCTCCAGAAGACCTGGATCAACTTTCGCCCACAAAGAGTATCGACCTCTGCAGGAGGCTGGATTTGTTGGGCGAAATATAGACTTTAGGCGTGAGCCACAATAGATCTTAAGGTCGCGGTGGAGGGCCGATATGGCCCACTCACATACAAACCTAACCTAAACCGAAGATAGAATCGTTGATTGTCAAAATTAGCTCTGGTTTTCAGATATTTGTTCCATGCCTTCATTTTTGCTTTTTTGCTCAGAGCTAACTTATGGGAGTACCATGGTTCTCTTGGTTTATTGACACTATTTCAAGTGATACGCGGAGCATGCTTGTCATATAATTCTATAATACACTGGTATAAGTAATCCCATTTTTTTTCAACATCACTAATTCTATATGTAAACTCCCAGTCTATCTTGTTGGCGTCCTCCACAACTAGACTGTAATTTACATATGTCCATTTGTCTATGAGAATTACGTTTATGAACTTTGTTATTTTGTGGTCAGATGTCGGCTATAAAGTGTGTTGGTAGGAGCGAACACTCTGGAATTATATTTCTAGAAAGGACCAGAAGTGACAGGTGTAGAATAGTGTAGAAGGTCTAGAATCTCTATGGGCAGTATAAATAGACGAGCGGTGCGCAGAGTTAGTTAGTTAGTTCAGTATTAAGTCGGTGTGGTATAAAATAAGTGATCATAGAGTATTAAGCGAGTTAGCAGTAAGTGTTGGTGTTTAAGAAGCGATCATAGAAGGCGAATAGTGGAATATAGTTGTATGGACATTTAATAATAGAGAGAAATATTTTAGTTGATACTGGTGTTGGAAAATAGTTGCTTATAATAAATTAGTAGTTTGAAAAGCTGTGTTTTGTTAGTCAACGAATCCAGAACCCCGAAGAACGTTACAACTGGTGTCAGAAGTGTGATTTTCAAGCTGCTAGCAGAAATATTTTCCAGAATATTCGTTGAACAACGTGAAAATTTCTAGAATCTCTGGAAGATTAGTGTCAACAGTAAGTCATAACTGGGTGTGTTCTTGAAACAGAATAAACTGTGTACAAGCTTTTAGTACGTCTATGCCTAAGACACGTAGCGCAACAGCTAATATGGACGCCCAGCTATTGGAATTGATTAAAGAAATGAAAGACGAGGTCAGAAAAACAGATGATGAAGCCAAAGAAGAAATGAGAAAAAGAGATGTAGAAGCCAGAAAAAGAGACGAAGAAGCGAAAGAAGAAATGAGAAAAGGAGATGAAGAGCCCAAAAAGCTGACGAGTATACAAGAAGAAGTTCAGCAGTAAATGAAAACACTAGAAAAGAGGTGCGATACCCTAGCCAAGGGAAACATCAGACTCGAAAATAGACCGATCGTAAGAATTAAGGTCCCCACATTTGATGGCCCAGTCCCATGGGGTAATTATCTACGCCAGTTTGAAGCCGCTGCTACAGTAAATGGCTAGTGCGAGAGAGAGAGAAAGCGGCGTCTCTAATTGTAGCTCTTAGAGAAGATGCCCTAGATGTGCTCCAAGGTATCCACAGGAAAGAACAGCACAGTTTCGACAGCATTCGGTATTACCCAGAAATGAGGTTTGGAGACCAGCATTTACAACAGCTGTATCAAACTCAGCTAAAAAGGCGCTGTCAGAAATCAGGCGAAAGTCTGCAGCAATTAGAAGCCGACGTTGCCAGACTAACACGATCAGCTTACCCCACAGCTCCGGTGGAATTTTTGAATCAACTGTCACTGCAAACATTCATTGACGGCATCAGGGATACCGACACTGAACAGGCGCTGAGGATGGCGAGACATAAAAACTTCAACGATGCTTTGGCACATTCGTAAGAATTTGAAGCTGCCAAGCAAGCCGCTAAAGTCAATGTGTGGGTTCTCAGTCTCCAAGTCCCAGAAGAGGAAAACAAACCAGACTTATCCAAGTTTGCGCAGCAATTGGAGATACTAGAAGAACAGATGAAGCACACAACTCATAAGGAGCCAACGCAAGCTCATCGTGTAAGTGCCATACGCTGTTGGAACTGTGGCAAGGTGGGACACATAAAGAGTGAATGCTGGGCTCCAAGATCATCTTCAACCAACGCACAGGAAAACTAATTGCAGCTAGCTTTAGGGGGCGAGAGCTGGCTGCCCACCACAATGTCCCGAAGTTGACAACTATTTTACTGGTCAACGATTCTGGCAACACGCTCATCGTAGACGGATACATCGGCGACAAGAAGGCTCAAATGGTTGTAGACACTGGTGCATCCAGAACGATTATCTGTCGTGATATAGTACCAAGATGGCGGGTAAGAGAGACAGAAAGATTCTACAAAATGACCGCAGCTGGTGGCGAATAGATTCGTGTGTTTGGTGAGACTGAGGTCAAGCTACAAATTGGAGCTTGGAAAACCAAACAGCAAGTTATTGTTGCCGCCATATCAGACCCCATTATACTTGGACTAGATGTTCTACAAGGTCACGGTGTTAAGTTAGATCTCGAGAACAATGTTTTAAATATCGGTGATGAGGAAGTAGTCATGTCGACTGTCAATAACCTAGCGATTCGAACAGTCACGGCCAAAGAAGATGTCGTTGTGAGAGCCCGGAGTGAAAGTATTGTCCCGGTGAAGATAGTTGGAGACATATCGGGACAAGTGGTGGGTATTATAGGACCAGAAGACAACGATCTTTTTAAGAAAGCTCTATTAGTAGGTAAAACTCTTTCAAGCAAAAGAGC
The DNA here is from genome assembly GCA_964006375.1 of Tillus elongatus. Taxonomy (NCBI): domain Eukaryota; kingdom Metazoa; phylum Arthropoda; class Insecta; order Coleoptera; family Cleridae; genus Tillus; species Tillus elongatus. The sequence continues at coordinate 101,892,840 of OZ023267.1, forward strand.
TGGCAGCTGTCAGAATAGTCAACCTTAAGAGCTTTGATCAGAAGATTTCCAAAGGGTCCGAAATCGGAACATTCTCGCCAGTAACCATCATATGGCGTTGCCACGACCAAGAAGACCCAGCCTCGTCCATCCCGGATGAACTACTTCCAGAACATCTACGCGATGTCTTAGCAGAAGCTAGTGGAAATGTTTCTCCACAACAAAAGCATGCAGTGGTAAATTGCTGTCCAAAATCGCAACGTTTTCGTAAGCGACAAGAACGATTTTGGAAGAACAGACTTAGTACGCCATCGCATTGAGACTGGGAAATCTGTACCAATCAAGCAACCGCCGCGGAGGGTACCATTGGCAAAGTAGCACTAATTTGACACCATGCTAAGGAAGATGGAGCAGGCACGAGTTATAGAACCATCGCAAAGCCCTTGGGCCTCTCCAGTAGTGTTAGTTAAAAAGAAAGATGGCTTCACGAGGTTTTGTGTAGATTACCGTCTGTTAAACGATGTCACTAAGAAAGACAGCTATCCACGTCCCAGAATTGACAATACACTTGATACACTGGCAGGTGCAAGATGGTTTTCGACATTGTAGTTGAAAAGTGGCTACTAGCAAGTCGAGATTGAGCCCAAAGACAAAGAAAAGACTGCGTTTACCACTGGCAGTGGACTGTGGCAGTTCAACGTCATGCCATTTTGATTGTGTAATGCTCCACCCACTTTTGAGCGTCTAATGGAGACAGTTTTAAGAGGTCTACACTGGAAAACATGCCTCGTGTACCTAGATGACGTCATTATCTTAGGAAAGTCGTTCAAAGATCACATGAAGAATGTCGAACAAGTGTTTCAAAAACTAAAGGGAGCCAACTTGAAATTAAATCCGAAGAAATGCTGTCTCTTTCAAAAAGTAGTCAAGTACTTAGGCCACATTATCATTATCGACCCAGAGAAGACAGACTGTCTTATGAACTGGAACATTCCAACCAATGTACATCAGCTGCAAAGCTTTCTGCGCCTCTGCACATATTACCGCCGTTTTGTAAAGGGATTGGCTGACGTCGCGAAACCTTTGCATAAACTGACGGAAAAAAAGACACCCTTCATTTGGACCGATGATTGTGAAAAAGCATTCGAGACACTAAAACGCGCCCTCTGTACATGCCCGATTCTGACATACCCACAGCCTGGTCACAGGTTTATTTTGCTTTTTTGTTCAGAGCTAGCTTATGGGAGTACCATGGTTCTCGTGGGTTATCGACACTACTCTCATTCCGAGTGATAAGCGGAGTATGCTTGTCATATAATTCTATAATACACCGGTATAAGTAATCCCATTTTTTTCAACATCACTAATTCTATATGTAAACTCCTAGTCTATCTTGTTGGCGTCCTCCACAGACAGACTGTAATTTACATATTTTATAGAATGAAACTGTCTAGGTCTTGTGTGTTTATAGGCACTTACATTTATCTCACAAAATACCAGATTACGATCTGCAAAAGATTCATCCGTCACACCTGAACTAATACAGTTCAGTTCTTCGTTCACTATAATAATATCTAATAATGATGAACTGTCGAACTGTCTTCTGTCACTCTATTCGGTCGTGGTATCAGCTACAAACTATTAATTCTATACAAAATATCATCCACCATGCATTTTGTTTTAGAGTTGGAGAGCATATTGACGTTAAAGTTCTCCATTAGTATAAAATTACTTATATTATTATCTCAAAGGTAATCTAGAAGGTGTTCTAAAAAGTTTATGCTACTCACATTAGAATCTGGAGGCCTATATATTGCTGCTAATGCTACTGTGATTTCACTTAGGACAAATTTAATTAATAGACATTCGATTCCAGGATATTGTTTATATCCGAAATCCAACTGGCACATTTTTAGACGATTCACTACGTATATCACTAGTCCACCCCCTCTATGTCCTCGGTCTCTTCTAATCAGCTTTTATCCTGGGATAGTAATTGCAGAATCACTATCTTTGGGTTGCAGCCACACTTCACTCACAGCTATAGAGAAATATTTGTTACCTAATGCAAAATGTGTAAGTTTATCCAGTCTGTTGACTCTTGATCTCACATTTATATGGCAAATTTTCACGGGTTTTTTTATGGTCTTTGTGCGACTTTTCAAATGTGTAATGGATGGGTCACTAGATCTGGCCGTTTGCTACTGATTGTAGCCTATTTTCTTCCTTTACAGTTCTAATTTTTTCTTCAATATTGCAGAGTTTGCATCAAATGGTGAATGCTCTGTTTCTAACTTATCAGTCTTGCCCTTCAAATATTCGTTAAATACCATGCAATTAGGACACTTTAAATTTTTATTACTACAAATTGTAGCTGCATGCCCTTCATTTCCACACTTCATACATACGGCTCTATTTTTACATTTTGCTGCCATATGATAGAATCATGCGCAGTTGAAGCACCTAGCTACATTTATGTGTTCATGTACACTACACGCAATGTAACTGATACATAACGATCCATGTTCGACTTAAATGTCGTTCCATCACATTCTATAATAGCCATTACCTACTTTTCATTTACTTCACTGCTATTAAAATTATAGTTGCATCCTCACTTTCATATTTGTTCTGATTGATTTTATAGATTTTTAGTTCCTTTTTTTTCAAATGTCTCATCAAGTCCTACCACTATGATTCTTGGCATTCTTACTTTTGGTATGCTTATTTCATATGTGTCTCCTAACTTATTCTCTACTTCTCCCTTTAATTTATCTTTTTCTCCATCATAGTCGCAGTTTATTACTAGGCACCCGTTATCGTTTGTGGAAACTTTCGTAAGGCCAGGCTTCAAATCGGAGATTTCAACCTGACTTCTGAGATTAGTTAGTGTTTTCGGTTTTTTGTTGTTTCGTTTTAGGTCTAATTACCACCGTATGACCTGATTTAACTTATTCTCTACTTCTCCCTTTAATTTATCTTTTTCTCCACCATAGTCGCAGTTTATTACTAGACACCCGTTATCGTTTGTGGAAACTTTCGTAAGGCCAAGCTTCAAATCGGAGATTTCAACCTGACTTCGGAGATTAGTTAGTATTTTCGGTTTTTGATTGTTTCGTTTTAGGTCTAATTACCACCGTATGACTTTGTTTTACTGTTTCAGCATAATATGATCTGGTAGTCATAATCGGAATGTTATTATTTATTTCTCTTTTGCTATGTTTATTGCTTAAATTTCTATCAGCATCATTCTCACCATTCAATTTTTTCCTTTAGCAATGCAACTACGGCATCTTTTTGGCCTATTATTACATATTTACTCTTTATTATTTGAATTTTGTCACATATTATTTTTTCCAAAAAGTTGATCTGTATTCTGAATAATTCTTGTATTGAGGTTAGGTTGTTCCCAAATCAACATGCGTTATGCGACCCTTTTATAGCATATTCCCAATTATTTCCTATGCTATCTTCATCAACTGTCTCTTCCTTGGCAATTTCAGCTTCTTTCTGACTTTCCAATAATCCAGCAATTGATGTGTGTTCAGGTTTGCAACACTCGACTTTTTCATCATTATTCACAAATCCCCTTGGTACCCACAACTTATGCGAAAGCTTGCACCACAATCACAACAATTCCTCGAAGCTATCACTTTCATTTTGCATGATCTGCATTTCTTTCCCAATTTTTCGATGACGTCTTTAACCTCATTTCTATCACACGCCATGCTTCTTGTCACATAATCCACATATATTACGAGAGTTTCAACATTAAACATCGTGTGTATTTCTCCTTTGTTTGGATGTATTTTCAAAATAAAGTTTGATTAGTTTTAAGGTGCCAAAATGGCCTTATCCAAACTTGCGTCACTTCCTCATTTTCCAGAAATCTCCGCACAATGTAAGCAGTTACATAGATTGACACTTTCGGCTTTCGGATTAGCCCTATTAAAGTGATCTACAAGTCTTAATATTCTCCAGAAGATTTGTAGAAACCACACTGGTTGATGGACATCACGATCACTCGGCCACTATCTACCTTCCACCGCCTTTTTACTTATCTTTGTACTTGTTGATCTTCTTGTTGTACTTTGTCTATTGTATTGGTAGGTCTCGGATTTATATGCAAACTTTTTAGGTGAAATATGCGCATATATGCAGGAAATTTGAAAAAAAATATGCACCAACTTGAACAAAATATGCACAAAAATATCGATATATGCAATGTATAAATAATCATAGTATACCAATAAAACCAGTTTTTAAAGGTCTAAGCTATTAATTTTATTCAATGCATAAATAATCATAGTATACCAATAAAACCAGTTTTTAAAGGTCTAAGCTATTAATTTTATTCACAATCAATACCATTATGACCCTAATTATATTATTTATTAATTATTCATTAATATTATTATTGCAATTATTACTATTAACAGATATTATTAAGTGGCGTTTTAAAATATCTATTTTGAAAGATTGCCTTCTCTCAGTTAGTAAGTTTTTATACGAAGAAAAACTCCGTTCCACGTCGACTGAGGTAATTGGAGCATATTTTAAGCTTGACAATATGGTAAGGTCTACATTGTTTAAATCGTCTGAAAAATCTCCATCCAGAACTTTTGCAATATGCGTTAACATGGTAAAACCCTCCTTTTTTTGTGAGTGTTTCTGATAATTTTTTTGTAATTTGTAGGTAAACCTAAAATATGGTGATTTAACGCAACTTACTCCTATACTAAGTTGCACCCTTGAGAAGTTATAGCCCTTCAAAATGAGGTTTCAAATTTCAAAAAAAAATATCTGCGTAATACTTTATTTTAGAAAAATCAATATTCGTACACATTCTGAGTATACCAAGAGCATTAATCGATGGTAAGTAGAGTTCAATTGAGGCATTTGAAAGGGTTGAATAGGTTGAACTCCACTTTCAGTGCCTATACTTCTCAGGGCTGCAACTTATAGTATATGGGTAACTTACGTTAAATCACCATAGTTTAGGTTCCCTTAATACCTGCCCTTGACCTGTGTCGGCTCTTATGTGAAACACCCTGTATATCTTTAAAAAACGGCAATGTTCCCATAAGGATATATGTGCGGACATTTCGGCATTTCATTGAATTGTTCGTGGGATATTTTCACAACTGGGAGCTCCTAAGAACATTATAAATAACATCCTAAGAAACTTATTAATATGACAGAATCTGTCCAATTGTCATGTTCATAGAATGTTCTATGAACATATTTGTATCCTGTGAGAATGTTCTGGGGATGTTTCAATATTCTTTCGAAATATTCCTGGTATATTCTCAGAATGTGCCTGTGCTGTCTGGGTAAGCGCGGGTGTCATCCCTCAATTTTTCAAATAGGAATAGGATCCACGTGAAAGCTTATTAAAAAAACCGTTTGATTCCCTATACATTATGCTTTTTTATTTTTGAAATTCGCTCTATTCGTTTAGAAGATATGGATTTTTGAAATATCACTAATGCATTTCCCGAGAAATTCTTAATGCTTGAGTTGGGCCTCACCAAGCGTCCATTACAAGATAAAAATTTTGTTAAAGGTTTGCGTAGGTAATAAAAAGTCATTTAGATTAAGGTGCTCCATAAAAAGCTCAGCAAAATATGTCCTGTGATAACGCATTCTCCTAATATCCAACACAAAGAAAATATTTCTGCATTTAGAAATAACCACGCTGACAAATCTACATTTGCAAACATATTATTGATACCTAACATAATAGACATAAAGTAAATAACCGCATAAGTTTTGAAGCTCTCGAAATAAAAAAAGCACATACACGACAATAGCTACCTTGTTTTAAATGAGCAAACTGATTTAATGAAATTCCCCTTTCTTCGATATGCTTAATTCTTCCTAATTATGTAAATTAAACAAAATAAATCGATCTATTTTTTTCAAAAAGTTGTAATAAGATAATGAATTGATGTATGTCGATATTTTCATTATATATATATATATATATATATATATATATATATATATATATATATATATATATATATATATATATATATATAGTTAATGTTTAGTTATTTTATTGTTGTAATTGTTATTATAGTGTTATATAGGTTAGTTCTAGCCTTATGTTAGATATTGACATACATCACGTAGACATTTTGAAGGCGTCATCCGTCATTTTTGTTTTATCTTATTTTCATTTTTTAAAGAATTTTTTGATCAAAACATCATAACATAGCAACATATCTTTATTTGTAGTTGTCATGATTTCGTATTAATTTAATTTTATCTGCCTGAGGATGCTGTCAAGCAGCGAAACCGGTTACAGAAACGTTGAAGATCATCCTAGAACATCTAGAATTCAGAAGGGCCACTTGCTCCAGGTAGGTTACGCGGTGGCTACGTCCTTCACTTACCGAAACGAAACCCAACAGCGAATCTGGAGAGGTACTCTTCAAGTATGTATGCTATACTGTTACCAATGGGATCATAGGGTTAAAGAAAATGTCGGGACACAGCAAGTACGTTATGGTAGTGAATTTTTATTAAATGCTTCAGACTTGGATAACTCAATTTTCGATAAACTTAGAAAGTTCAATTTTGGTGTGTAATAAGGCATTTCCGAAGTCAACGTATTCGCCAAATTTCATTAAAATCGCTTTGTAATTTTCGGAGAAAAAATTTTTTTCTAAAGAAAACTCAAAATTTTCCCGGAAAACCTTGTCCGATTTTTCTGGCTAACGAACTCATCCAAGCCATTAATAAAAGAAAGGCACTTGCCGAGTTTCATCGCAATCAGTTGATTATTTTTTGAGTTATCGGTTGGATACATACACACACACACAATATATATATATATATATATATATATATATATATATATATATATATATATATATATATATATATATATATATATATAATATATACTATAAATATACTATAAAAATTGAAACTGACCCCGGATAAGGGTTCCAGGGGTCATAGTTCGCGTTCATTTGAAAAATTTTTTGCAAAATTTCACCATCGATATCTCTTTTAGTGAATTTTTTAAAATAAAAATTCACTAAAAACACTTCTTATAGAAGTATTGATTCCAGGAACATCTGTTGTAACTTCTTCTGGTGCTGTAACTGAGATTTCACAAAATTCAACTCCCCTAAGTTCTAGACTCTAGATTCAGAGGCATAGGGTTAAATTTTGATTTCATAGATAATTCACTAAATTCAAATTTGGGTAACGGTACATAATTTCATTCAATTTTGATGAAAACTTACAGTTTGTCCTTTGATTTTTATCTCACAGCCTTTTACCATTTTTACCAAATAACTACCCTTGTACTTATATAGCCAGCATGGTTTTACTGTCATATAGCGCCGCTGAATCTGCATTCGACTATTGTTTCTACTGGAGAGATGGTGATCTATTTATTTTCACTGATTTTCTTGGTCTTAACATCTTTTGTTATAATTTGGTGATGCTGGCAGTTATTATACTGGGTGGAGAATTTTAATAACTGTTTTTCACATGGGCTGTTTGAGCTACGAGGTGATTCATTGTTAGAGCTTTACGCATAGGTATTCTATGTTGGTCTTACTTCTTGGCATGGTTCATTATATGAAGATCGTAATTTTTATCATTTAAGAAATGATCTTTTGAACGTGGAATTAACGTTACTTAACTGTTTTTGGGTTAAACTATCATAAATGGGAAAGTGTTGAGATAGCTGTATCTACACCTACAATGTCTGTAATTTTTACTGACATATTTGAACGTCATTTAATGCTGCCAGATATGATATAAATATATTTTTATATGATCTTGTACAAAATAGATTCTTTTATCTTATCTGAGTGTCACCTATTAATTGTGTGGAATTTTGTGTAGTTGTTCACGAGGTTGTGAAGGTCAACACGCATATTAAATTTGTATTTACCGAAGGTAGGTACATATATAATTATCGACAGAAAGTAATTAAAAACTAATACTGTGACATCCAACTACACATTATTATACGTACTATAGAAAAATTCATTTTCTCATAAACTACGTCAGATAATTTTTTATTTTAGAAAACACTGAACTAGTGGCAGCGCGCACCGCTTCCCAATTCGCATTTTGCATGTTCTCTGCTTTGGCTTTATTGCATGGCTTTGCCGTTGCCCCAAATTGGTGCAAAGTGTATTGCAAATTGCAGCCTCTGCTCTCGTGTAATTTGAAATGCGGTTGCGGTGCGGTGTCAGTTTGCCGCGTATGCGCTGCGCTGGTAGTTCATCGTTAACTCGTTCTCGTTAGGTCTTCTCCTCTCCTCCTCGTTCCTCGTTGTTTCTTGCCGTTTTTTCTGTTCTGTATTATTGTTTTTTCCACATTTTCAGTTTTCAGTATTCGGCATGGCTACAAGAAGAGAAGCGAGCGGAGAAGAAAGCGTGACGAACGTGATTGAAAGGATTAACATCAATGAGAAAGAAAATTGTTTCCTAAAAGACAGTAAAAATGGATACACTACTTTTAATCTCAGCTGTACTAATGTAAGTAACGATTTCCTACCCTTTGATTTAAGGATACGATATAAAACCGGAGAGGTTATTTTAGTCTCCTGCTTTACGTGATATCGTATTAATAATTAACACCTGACTTCCAAAAGAAATGTCTATTAATATAGGTCAACTTAATTGTTACAGAAAACCTCGAAGAACACTAATGGATATAAAAACGGATACACCAATTATTTGAATGGACATGTATTAGTAAGTATTGCTGACTTTATCTGTATACAATTTCCTAAATGAATCGAATGGTCTAAATTTCAGACTTCTTCAGATGAGGAATGTGTAAAGGAAGTAATAAAGGGACAAAGAAAAAACGTGAGTAACTAACCTTTCATATTTTGTTTACCTACATACTCTAAAACATAATTTCCTGGAATATGTTCACCAGTTTTTATTAAAGCCATATTATGAGGGAGTGAGTGTAGGTTACTATTAACTGGTCAAACAGTGATAAATTGGACTACTGTCTGATATTTAATTTTGGAATTCTATTTCATTAAATAATTTTGAACTTGTCTACATTTACATTTGTGCCCCCCAGCTTCAGAATTATTACTTAAATAAAATTTATTTACTACTGAGTCATCTTATACTTAGTATGCAACTCGCTAGGAATTCCTGTTGTAAAAGATAAATTAAAATCTCATAACTGATAAATAAATCAGGTAGCTGCGCAATTTATATTAAATTATGCACACACAATGTAAGATACACACAGTTTGCTTTCTCATATAATAATGTATCAATGTAATATAATCCAGACTAAATTACCAGTGTCATGAAATACAATAATACCCACAATCCAACTATTGAGATTTTAAGAATACAACTATCTTTGTGACACTGTAAAACATAATTACCTTGGTATAATAATTTATTAAGAATCAATGCCCTCTCTATGCCCAAGCCTGCAGGCTCCTCATCCTTAGTTTGGAAACGACAATTCAGGAGTCACCAAAACATTAACCTTAAATGTACCCCTAAACTGGTTATCTTCTGATAGAGTATACCTTTATGCTTATTTGTAGCTTTTCTTTGGTTAATTACAGGTTCGTTTTGATAGTATATTATTATTATTTATTTTTGCATTATTGTAATTCAGGTTAGAATATATTATTATCAATTTTAGCAGTAGTGAAATTTAGGTTAGAAAGTAGGTACCTACTATTTAGTTTACGAACATGCAGTTGTAGCTTAAATATTGTCTTTTTAAAATCAAATTAAACAGAGAGTATTCATCAGTAATGTCTTAACTTAGCTTTGTTTCCACATTCCCTTTTTTTTACAGCAGGAAATATGCAAAACATGTATTAATAAGTGTCTATAACTGAAATGCCACATACCAAAAGTAGACGACAAGGGCTGTTGTTTTTAATTTCTTCTATATTATTAAAGCTTGTTAACACTTGACAAGATAATTTGTAAATTGACCGAGTAAAAATCAAACTTCACACAAAACAGATGATCTTTCTTGTTTATTAGAACCTGAACTGAAGCAAATTTTTGAAGTCCTATTTTACACAAATAAAGCTACTTCCGATTCATCTCACTGGGTTATTTCAGCACTTCCATTTTTTATTTAAAACATTATATTCCATTTAGGTTGTTACAATATACCTACTACTAAATATTCCACTTGTCCCATACTTCTTCCAATCCATGCAAAAGCCCTAGATAGCTGGTGTGCACAATTCGCAACAAATAAAATCATAATTAGAAGTACATAATGTTATATTATGTTCAAACAAGATAAACAGGCAAGTATATTACCTAAGCGTTTTATAATTTTACCTCAAATATAACAAACTTAAAATTATGACCTCCTGACATTAGGTTCAATTTTAGTTTACTTACGCTGCTTTTATTATTTTCACTTAAATCTCTTAGTAATTTTTTTTATGATGTATTTAAGACTTAATTGTTAAATATAGTGAAATACCTATTCCTATATAAAAATCGTCTTTGCAACATCAGAAATGGCATACCGTGACTCCTGTTTGTTTAAAAGATAATCAGCCTAGTGGCCTTATACATATTGAGACGGCATTGTTAAGAATGCAGGATTATTCTCAGGCACCACATGTTAGATATTTACAGAAACGAATAAATATAGAAAAGTCTGGACTCAGCAAGTGCATTATGGAACTGAATTTTGATAAAAATGTTTCTAACAGCAACTATGTCTTTTTTAAATGAAAGCAGGCATCAAATTTGGTTACCGGTATAACCTATATAGTAGAAACAATGTATGATATTTTATCAAAATAACTTTATTGTTGGAAAATGTACACAAATTTTCCGTAAAGGGATTGTAAAACACTTTTCTTGCGAAATTTTCTCTACATAAGCCATATTCGTTTTAGGTTCTTTGCGTAAATATTGCCAATTTCGACGTTTCAAATCGCTAGTTTGACGTTTTGAGGAAAACTCCAATTTTTTTCTTTAAATGCCGATAACTTTTTTGTCTTTCAACTTACAGACCTAAATTTTGGTACATAGTTTACTTTTTATGATTCAAACTAGCCTACCCAATGTGGTGTAAAAAAGTTGTTACAAAATTTATGCCTACTGGGAGTGTTTTAAATGCTAAGAAGACAAAATCCGACTTAATGAATAAGACAATGCTGCAGCTGCATTAGCTATGGATTCTGTTAGGCGTTTTCCGAAATTATCATTAAGAAGAAGGGCATTAGAAATTGGCAATATTAGCAAATCGCATTTGCACCAAATCTATCGTACCAACAAGGTGAAACCTTTCAAAGCAAAACTTATACACACTTTGGAAGAAACTGATGAGTCAAAACAATTCGATTTTTGTTTATGGTATGGCGAGCAATATCTACAAAATCACAATTTTGGCAGAAGTATTATTTTTTCGGACGAATCCACTTTCACCAATAATAGGGTGGTAAATTCCCAAAATGCACGGCATTGGTCAATGGAGAATCCAAATTATAGAGTTAATTGCAGAAGACAATGCCATAAAAAAGTAAATGTGTGGTGTACTGTTTTTTACACTGGGATAATTGGGCCATATTTTTTGAGCGGAATATGAACCAGTACAGTTATATGGAAATGCTGGAAAATATTCTTCAAGACCATTTGCATAGCATGTCACTAGAAGATAGACAAACAGCATACTTTCAGCATGACGGCCACCCAGCACATGCAACAGGAATCGTTCGAGAATGGTTAGATCGCGAATTTCCTGGGCGGTGGATTGGTCCATATGGGCCAATACCTTGGCCTCCTTGAAGTCCCGATTTTACCTTAATGGACTTTTATTTATGGGGCTATCTCAAACAGAAAGTCTACGTGGCTCCATTAAACAACGATCTTGATTTGTTGAGAGAGGCAATTGGCGGTATTTCAATTCAACATATTCAAAATGCCTACAAAGCATTTTCTAAACGGGCTGAGTTATGTGTATCAGTTGGTGGCAGCACACTTGAAAAATTTCTTTATTTTTCGTTGTTCGTTTTGATTTTTGTTAGCAATAAGCGTTTTGTATTTTACTAATAAATTATTATTTAACATTGCATGGTTACTTACTTTGCGCACCTGCGTTCAGAAAACCACAGGTAAAAAGCTCCATGTCGATAGGGAAAAATGTTAATAATTTAGTTGAAAATTCAAAGTAAGCTGATCTGGCTGAAAATTCAGATCCTGTCGTAAATTTAAATTCTAAACAAGTTTTGTTAATAACTTTTTGCGGTATCTTTATAAACGAAGGTAGTTTACTCTTAACACATTTAATTAAATCAGTTCTAAACCACCCTGTATATTAATTGATTTTGTTCATTTTCTCAACATCTTAGTTTAAGACAAAGCAGGAGCGATTTCAAGAATATCATAATCTAATTCAATAATTTTTTGTCACATACCTTACCCACACTCAATCCGTGGACACATTATATATATATATATATATATATATATATATATATATATATATATATATATATATATATATATATATATATATATATATATAAATTGAAACTGACCCCGGATATGAGTTCTAGGGGTCGTAGTTCGCCTCATTTGAAGAAAGTTTTCAGTTGCCATCTCATGTGAATTTTTTAAAGAAAATTCAGTAATACTCAAAATTGACAACAGTCAGTTCTCCAATGTTCTAAGTTCAACTTGGGTGACTATTTTCAGTTTTCTGGAACTTCCAGAATGGGAAATGGATGCTGCTATCTTTGTTATTTTATATGCAACACATTATTGTATATTGCTTTCATTTTAGACTCTAGAGTACGTTAATTAAGTGAATATTGGAACCTGTGGTGAGCACTGATAAGCACACGTGGAGAACCCAAATCCCCACAACACATTTTTAAAAAGACCTGACGATCGTTTCACTAACAAAGTTAGCGTCATCAGGGGATGAAAAATTCTAACTACTTCAAAGCTAACATCACCTTATTATATACCGGATCTTGGGTAAAGAACGGAACCGTGAGGGGGACTAAATCCCAGTCAAATTCTGCAATGTATTGTATTTTTATCGACGGACGACGTTTTTGAACTGTCTTTATTACTTTATCTGAAATGTGTCGGTCTCTAGTAATTTTGGGAAGGTTCAACGACAACTAAATTAACATAGTTTCGTTTGACGGAAATATCTGTATTCTTTTGTTATCTCTCGGACGTGTCGAACTGTCGATATTTATTTTATAAAGCAATCTATCAGGTTACTGGTGAAGCAAGGTTCATACATTTTTTGTTGTAACTATATTTCGCAATCATATATGCTCTCGAACGCATTTAGCTGTCATGGTTGTCTAACATTTTGTATCAATTTCCTCATTAACGTGGTGATTATTATCCCAAATATGTCGGGCGACGGAAGATCTATCTATGGCACCGTATCGTAATTGGGCTAAGTGCTCCTTGAATCTAATTCCAATACATCTTTTTGTTCGACGTATATTAAGATTACGATATTTACAACTTATTTAATAAATTCCCAACATTTTGTCCGTGCTATCCTTGTCTTTAGGGTTACCTAGCAGGTTATTTAAGGATTTTTTTAATCGAAAATGTTAGTTGCAAGTTGGCTTTTTTAGAAATGCTATCTAGACCCCTCGTGTATCGTGGTTCAAATGGTAAGCAAACACAGTTTTTTCAGCTTTCTCTTTTCTAAACATCGTTGATTCCGTTAACATTTTCTTTGTTTTCTGTTTGCTGATTAATTTCCCCACTAGGCAAGGAGTGTATCCGTTATATTCGGCCACGTTCCTATTATAATTTAATTCTTAAAACTCAAAAGTATTTCTACTTTTGCTTAAAGGAAATAAATACCGACAGTTCGACACGTCCGAGATATAACAAAAGAATACAGATATTTCCGTTAAACGAAACTATGTTAATTTAGTTGTCGTTGAACCTTGCCAAAATTGGACCGACACCTTTCAGGTAAAGTAATAAAGAAAGTTCAAAACCTCGTCCGGCGCTAAAAATACAATACACTGCAGAATTTTCCTGCGATTTAGTCCCCCTCTCGGTTCCGTTCTTTACCTAAGATCCGGTATATAAGGTGATGTTAGTTTTAAAGTAGTTAGAATTTTTCATCCTCTGATGACGCTAACTTTGTTAGTGAAACGACCGTCAGGTCTTTTTTAAAATGTATTGTGGTGATTTGGATTCTCCAAGTGTGCTCCGTTAATTAATATAATATATGTGAGAAATATATAGAAGTACTAAAGATATCAATCTGAAATATTGGTTATGTATATAATTAGCCAACATATATTTCTAAAATCGTTTTACGTTTTTGTCACTTCTACTGGAAGTTAGACCTAACTCTCTTATTTTAAATAAAGCAGCTGGTATATTAGCTAAAACCATCAAAACTAGAAGAGATAGGTTTAGAGAGCTCACATACCACTGGAAAGTTAATTCAATCCAGAAGATAATGAGGTCATAATATACAGGGGTGTTTTACTTAATGTGGTTTCAAAAACAGTGTACAATTAGCGAACATCTGTGTTAAGAAATGGAATTCTGATTTCCAAAGAACACTATTAGCTGTTTGTATGTACCAGTTTGTGTAATGGTTTGCTGCTAAATGGTGGAGATACAGATTTTAGTGAATTTTCTTAAAAAAGTTCACTAATGGGGAGATCCGTGTTTATATATATATATATATATATATATATATATATATATATATATATATATATATATATATATATATATATATATATATATATATATATATATATATATTGTTACAAAGCACTTTAATAGACGTAGGTGCGGTGTTGCCACATCTCCAGAATTTCCCCAACATCTGGGAATTTTTGTACAATCTGGCAACACCGCCTCCCCACCCCCCTGGGGGTGCCTGGGGTGACCCCCCTCAGGCGAAGTCTCAACCCTTTAGGACCAGAAATAACGAAGTTACCAACTTGTACCCCGTCGGAACGGATAACTGAGGTCTGCACATTCCGAACACCCTGTATATACACCCTGTATACGCAGAGAACCCTTACACCCTGTATACGCAGAGAGATCTTATAGTTCGAGAAACACCTCTTGTGTAACATAGGAGTGGTGACCACATTTGGATCATCCTGTATACACATCCCCTGTATACACACGGGACCGATCTGTATTCACAGAACCTTCTAGTAAAAGAAGGTCCTGGAACGTTCTGGAATGGAACTCTCTAGAAAGGAGGGGAAGGTACGGCGAGTATATAAAAGCGAAAGCAAGCCAGCCCGAGTTAGTTCAGTTCAGTAAGAGAATGTGGTAGTGACTTGAAGCAGTGTAAAGTGTTAAGAGAGTAGTGACTGTAGTACCAGATTAGTGACTTTTGTTGAGAGTAGTAATTGTAAGGCCAGTAAATGAAGTGTTTTGTGAGAGAGACATTCTAGAAATTTTATTGTATCCATATTTAGAGTGTAAATAAAGTTGTTTTGTTAATCTTTAAAGTCTCACTTATCCAGAACCCGGCGAAAACGCAACAATTTGGTGTCAGAAGTGTGGGATAAGTGAGTGAAGAAGTGAACAATTAAGCTAGCTGTAAATGGTAAACACCAGATCGACTGACTACGACGAGATGGCTGAAATCAAAGAGTTGATGGACTTACTGAAAAGACAACGCGAAGAAGACGAACAACGGCGACAAGAAGAAGAAAGAAGACGGCGCGAAGAAGACGAGAGAAGAAGACAAGAGGAAGAACGACGACGACAAGAAGAAGAAAGAAGACGGCGCGAAGAAGACGAACGACGGCGGCAAGAAGATAAAGAAGACCTCAAGAGGCAACGCGAAGAAGACGAACAGAGGCGACAAGAAGATAAAGAAGAGCTCCGAAGTATGTTCCACAATATAAGAGTCGATGTAAAAGAAGAAATTGAACAGATCAACGAACAAATAGAAAATGTGGACAAGAAAGTAGAAAATGTGGACAAGAAAGTAGAAAATGTAACAGAGGATTTGAATAAACGATGGGAAGAAGTGGAAGGGTTGAAAGAACAAATGAAGATGATCATGAAAGGAACAGAATGCACACATAAAGAACTGACCGAACAGTTGATTGTCCAGACTGATAGAACTGAACCAAGAGGAGTTACTGGAATGGCCCCAGTTCAAAATCGGCCGGAGGCGGATGTACCAGCCGCGCAGCAGCCTCATGGAACCTTGAAGCCGCCGACTTTTGACGGAGAAACATCGTGGCCCATGTACAGGAGGCAGTTTGAGGCGGCAGCTCTCAGCAATGGGTGGAGCGAACAACAGGCAGCAACTGCTCTAATTCTATCGCTTCGAGGTAAAGCCCTAGAAATCCTCCAGAACATCCCGGAGTCGAAACAGCAAAACTACTTAACAGTGATACAGGCCCTAGATTTGAGATATGGTAACAAGTACATGAGCCAAGTCTACCAGACACAACTAAAGACAAGGGTCCAGAAGCCAAATGAGACTCTGCAAGAATTCAGTGCCGAAGTGGAGAAACTTGTGCGACTGGCATATCCCCAAGCCCCAGAAGAATTTGTCAACCAGATCACCGTCCAGACCTTCATAGATGGGGTACTTGACAATGAAATGCAACAAGCTTTAAGGCTCGGAAGATTCAAAACACTTACAGACTGCGTCATTTACGGCTTGGAATTTGAAGCAGCGAAGAATGCATCTCAACCTCGCCGCAACAGGCTGCGTGAAGTGAAGGAGAAAGAGGACCTTTCAGACACGTCTGGGGAACTAAGGCAGGAAATAAAGTTTATAAAGGAAGCCATAAACAAGCTCACTGCAACGGTCGGAGCACGTAAAACGAAAGCAGATTGGTCAGACATAAAATGCTACAAGTGTGGTAGGAAAGGACACATTAGTAGACAGTGCTCACAAACCCAACAGGTGGCTCACGGAAGACAAGAGTACACCAACAGGGAGCACCGTCAGGGAAACGACCTGACGCCAGTGTAAGGGGGCGACAGCTGGCGTGCGAGTCCCAAGGCCCCAAAGTCAAGGTCTCCACTATCCAACGCTACCGCGAGAGCCTCGTTATATCTGGCAGCATAGGCAAGAGACGATGCAGTTTCACCATCGATACTGGTGCCACTAGATCCGTTGTACGTCCAGACATGTTGCCAAACATGTCAGCACTCATGACCAACAAACAGCCTGTGTTGGAGACAGCGAAAGGGGATAGGATACCCGTGCATGGAGAGGTCGCTGTTTACATTAAGCTGGGCAGTACTGAGCTACAGGTAAAGGCTGTCGTCGCAGAAATCGTCGACGAATTTATTCTGGGGTTGGATATAATGGAAGAGTTTGATGTCTTTTCAGTGGACTTCCAAAATAAGATTTTGAGAATCGGCAACGAAGAGTTGTATTTATCTCCAACAGCAGGCGAAGCTAATCTCAGGGTGAGACTTATTGTCGACGAGGATACACGGATTCCTGGTAACAGTGAGAAGATTGTCAGAGCCAGGCTAGAGAAGAAACTTGATGGTATGTCTGCTCTCATAGCGGAGCCCCTAAAAGATAGACATGATGGTGCCCTCGTCGCACGATGCTTAGTAGACCCGAAGAGGACAATACCCATAAGAGTGGCTAACGTGCAAACTAACAGGGTCACATTGAAGAAAGGTGAGGTTATCGCCACTTGCGAACCCATTGACCGAGTGACGTTGTCCAAAAACGTGACACCCACTGCATTAGACAGAAGACTGCCAGTAGAATTAGTAGAGCGGTTCAAGAATTCATGGGGCCAATTGAACAATATGGAGATGAAGATGGCAGTGAAGTTCGTATTGGAGGAGGCCGATATTTTCGCTCAAGATAAAATCACAGGTCGTACGAGTCTAGTGCAACACAGAATTAATACTGGCGACGCAAGACCAATTAGACAGCCGCCGCGAAGACTGCCTTTTGCCAAGCAATCAGAAATCAAGGCGATGGTTAACGAAATGCTGGAAGATGGTGTGATCGAGGAATCTAATAGTCCTTGGTCGTCCCCAGTAGTTTTGGTCACCAAGAAAGACGGCACTATGAGATTTTGCGTGGACTATAGGAAGCTGATGTCACCAAGAAAGACAGTTATCCCCTGCCCCGGATCGACGACACTTTGAACACTTTGGCCGGATCAAAGTGGTTCTCTACATTAGACCTGAAAAGTGGCTACTGGCAAGTAGAACTCCATAAAGACGATAAGGAGAAGACTGCTTTTTCAACCGGGAATGGGTTGTACCAATTCAAGGTCATGCCATTCGGCTTATGTAATGCACCTGCCACCTTCGAGCGACTAATGGAGTTAGTGCTGAGAGGACTGACATGGGAAACATGCCTGGTGTATCTCGATGATGTCATGGTGATTGGAAGGACTTTTGATGAACACCTGTCGAATCTGAAGCAAGTTTTCTCCAGGCTGAGAGGTGCCAATCTGCAACTTAATCCCAAGAAATGCGTCCTCTTCCAGAAGAAAGTGAGTTTCCTCGGACATGTCGTTTCTGAGAAAGGGATAGAAACTGATCCAGAGAAAATAAAAGCAGTAAGAGACTGGCCTGTGCCGAGGAACAAACATGAGGTCAGAAGTTTTCTGGGACTTTGCAGCTACTACCGACGCTTTGTGAAGTACTTCAGCAGCATTGCGAAACCTCTGCATAGCCTGACTGAAAATAAGGTCGAGTTCATCTGGTCACCAGATTGCCAAGAGTCTTTTAGAGAACTCAAACATCGTCTTCTCACTGCTCCTATACTGGCTTATCCTCAGGACGAAGGACTGTTCATACTGGACACCGATGCTTCCCAGTATGGCATTGGGGCAGTACTCTCGCAGCTCCAAGCCGGAGAAGAAGTTGTGATAGGCTACTTCAGCAAAACGTTCGGAAAAGCAGAAAGAAATTACTGTGTAACCCGGAAAGAACTGCTGGCGGTTGTAAGATCCATCGAACATTTCCACAGCTTCCTGTACGGAAGAACATTCCGCGTGAGGTCAGATCACTCTGCTCTGCAATGGCTTCTGAACTTTAGAAATCCCGAAGGACAGATAGCACGATGGATAGAGAAACTGCAGAGCTACGACTTCCGGATTGAACATCGAAGAGGAAGAAGTCACGCCAATGCAGACAGCCTGTCAAGAAGGCCATGTTCAGTGCATGAATGTAAATTTTGCGAGCGACAAGAGAACAAAGAGATCGACAAAGTAACTCATCAGATCAAACAACTGGTGGCAGGACAGGAGAATAACACCGATCTAGACGTAAATCTTGAATACATCAGAGACGCACAGAAGACAGATCCAGACTTGAAAAATATTAGAGAATGGCTACAAAAGGGGAAAAGACCTGAGTGGCACGATGTGTCCCGGTTTGGGGCGGAGGTTAAAGGCCACTGGCTACAATGGGACTCATTGTGTCTAAAGAATGACATGATCACTCGAAAATGGGAAACTGCCGACGGTAGAGACTGTATATACCAGACCGTTGTGCCAAGTGAGTGCATAAGCAGTGTTCTTCAAGAGTTACACAATAGTAGAAGTGGAGGCCACTTTGGGGTCAACAGGACTCTTGCCAGAGTGAGAGACCGCTTCTATTGGATAAACTGCCGAAGAAGCGTGGAAGAATGGTGCAAAAGGTGTGACCAATGTGCTTCAAAGAAAGGACCAAAGACCCGATCCAGAGGAAAAATGATGCAGTACATCTCAGGTACACCGTGGGAGAGAGTTGCCGTAGACATCGCAGGACCTTTTCCCATCACAGAGTCTGGGAACAGGTACATAATGGTGGCGATGGACTACTTCTCGAAATGGCCTGAAGTTGCGCCGATCCCCAACCAAGAGGCAACGACCGTAGCAGAAGCCCTGATGGAAAATGTCATATCACGGCATGGCGTACCCTTGGAGATTCACACCGACCAGGGCCGGAATTTCGAATCAGAGGTCTGGAAGAGCCTAATGGACTTGCTAGGCATAAAGAAAACGAGAACAACGCCACTCCACCCTCAATCAGACGGCATGGTAGAACGGCATAACAGGACCATCAATCAGTATCTTGCTATGTTTGTCGACGAGAATCAGAGAACCTGGGACAAGCTGATACCTCTGTTCCTCCTAGCTTACAGAAGCTCTCAGCATGAATCTACCGGCTACACTCCATCCATGATGTTGACCGGCAGAGAGATGCGGTTACCAATCGACATGACGAGACCACCACCGAACGAAGACATAGCGGACCTAGCTACGTTACCTGAGTATGTCGCCGACCTAGAAGGAAAACTGCGCACTATACACAGATGTGTCAGAGACAGGCTCCTCTTAAGCAGTGACCGGATGAAGATGCGCTTGGACCGCAGAGCAACACCCCATACATTCAAGGAAGGTGATGCAGTGTGGCTGTACCAACCAACAAGGAGAAAGGGCCTCAGTCCCAAACTTCAGAAACCATGGGAAGGGCCATACTTGGTGACTAAGAAAATTAACGACCTAGTCTACAGAATCCAGCTGTCTCCAAGAACTAAACCCAAAGTTGTTCACATAGAGAGGTTGAGTCCCTATCGGGGCAACGAACCCCCAAGTTGGCGGCCGGTAAATACTGTTCGGGACGAACAGTCTTAAGGAGGGGGGCAGTGTTACAAAGCACTTTAATAGACGTAGGTGCGGTGTTGCCACATCTCCAGAATTTCCCCAACATCTGGGAATTTTTGTACAATCTGGCAACACCGCCTCCCCACCCCCCTGGGGGTGCCTGGGGTGACCCCCCTCAGGCGAAGTCTCAACCCTTTAGGACCAGAAATAACGAAGTTACCAACTTGTACCCCGTCGGAACGGATAACTGAGGTCTGCACATTCCGAACACCCTGTATATACACCCTGTATACGCAGAGAACCCTTACACCCTGTATACGCAGAGAGATCTTATAGTTCGAGAAACACCTCTTGTGTAACATAGGAGTGGTGACCACATTTGGATCATCCTGTATACACATCCCCTGTATACACACGGGACCGATCTGTATTCACAGAACCTTCTAGTAAAAGAAGGTCCTGGAACGTTCTGGAATGGAACTCTCTAGAAAGGAGGGGAAGGTACGGCGAGTATATAAAAGCGAAAGCAAGCCAGCCCGAGTTAGTTCAGTTCAGTAAGAGAATGTGGTAGTGACTTGAAGCAGTGTAAAGTGTTAAGAGAGTAGTGACTGTAGTACCAGATTAGTGACTTTTGTTGAGAGTAGTAATTGTAAGGCCAGTAAATGAAGTGTTTTGTGAGAGAGACATTCTAGAAATTTTATTGTATCCATATTTAGAGTGTAAATAAAGTTGTTTTGTTAATCTTTAAAGTCTCACTTATCCAGAACCCGGCGAAAACGCAACAATATATATATAGTATTAAGTTTTTGTGACGGTAATAGTGTTATTTACTCAAAAAATTGTGAGAAAGCCGTGAGTTGCAAAATAAAACTCTTTATTAAAAGCCGAGCTTTCGGAAAAATTCATTCTCAAGGATATAACGTAAGTTTTACTATGACTAATTATGCAATAACAAACACTAAAAACACCTTTATTTAAATTTTTGTTATTGCATAATTAGTCATAGCAAAACTCACGTTATATCCTTGAGAATGGAATAAATTTTTCCGAAAGCTCTGCTTTTAATAGTTTTATTTTGCAACTGACGGCTTTCCCACAATTTTTTGAGTATATATATATATATATATATATATATATATATATATATATATATATATATATATATATATATATATATATATATATATATATCGTACCGATAAGTCAAAAAAAATGGACTGATCTTGATCAAATTTGGTAAGTACTTTTCTTTTGTAAGTGGCTTGGATAAGTTCGTTAGCCAGGAAAATCGGACCAGGTGTTCCCGGAAAATTTTGTTTTCTTTCTAAAAAAATTATATCTCCGGAAATAACAAAGTAAGGGAAACCAAATTTGGTACACGTGTTTGTATTAGAAATAGTGAACCATGTACCACATTTTAGGTCTCTAAGTTTAAAGACAACAAAGTTACGGGCAGCTAAAGAAACAAATTTTGGAGTTTTCCCCAAAACGTCGAACAACTCGCAATTTGAAACATCAAAATTGGCAATGCTTAGACAAAGAACGTGAAACAAATACGGATTGTGAAAAGAAAATGTTGCAAGAAGAGTGTTCTGCGAACACTTAAGTTTCAGATTCAACCGTCATTGCCCTTCATTTTACTAAAATATTTACAGAAAATTTATTTCAAATGGACCCTTTCTCAGATGCTTTGGCTGTCGGTTTAGTTAAGTTGATGCTTTCGCTGTAGGTTTAGTGAAGTTTATGGTTTAACGGCCTATAATTTTTAGCTAATTTTCGTAGAACAAATGCGTCAATACATTTTTGCATTTTTTATCGAAATATGATGCATGTTTGTAAAAAAAAAATCTGGACGCAGTAAGTGCGTTTTGGTAGAGAATTTTCATTAAATCCTTCAAATTTCAATAACTCAATTTGCTATTAACGTAAGTTTTGTTGGTTAGGAAAACAACATTTAACTTTATTTTCGGAAAATTGTTGTATATTTTCAAACAATAAGTAATTTTGATAAAATATAGTACATTGTTTCTACTACACGGGCTATACCGGTAATCAGATTGATGCCTGCTTGCACTTGCTATTAAAAACATCTTTATGAAAATTCACTTCCATAACGCACTTGCTGCGTCCAGACTTTTTTAATTGACCTCATTTGTGTAATGGTTTGCTGCTAAATGGTCGAGATACATATTTTTTTAATTGACTCATCTATAAGTACACTAAGTGTACTTATCAGTGCTCATCACAGGTTGCAACCTTCACTTAGTGACCTTATCTGTCAAATTTTTTGCAGAAACTTGCACAACTAAAAAATCCTGTCCTTTACCTATGATGTCCCACATGAATTTAGACTAGAATTTTACGTACGATTTAAAAATATAATAATATATAGGATGTTCCATTTAAAATAACATAATTGGTGTCAACTTCTGGTATAACCAGAAAAGCAGTCATTTTGAAACTATTTCATTTGGATAGGTCTCCAACCATAATGGCTAGATCCAAATTTTCAGGAAAAAATGTCAGCTAGAAGTACGAAAATTTTGAACTAACGGGTTCCGTCTACCACTTTCTATATTTATACTCGATAATTCAAAAAATTAATAATGGGCCTATTTTAATGAAATTTGACAGGCACCTCCCTTTTGTAAGTGGCTTCGATAAGTTCATCATCCAGGAAAATCGGACCAGGTTGTGCGGGAAAATTTTTGGTTTCCTTTCAGAACATTTATATATCTGAAAATAACAAAGCTACGACAACCAAATTGGGTACGGAGGTTCATAGTATGGAAAAGTAAACCATATGGCGAAATTTATGGTAGTAATATGTAGATTGATTTTGAAAATTCAGTAGAACTCTTTGCGTATAAAATTTTCGAGATATCGTTCAGGGCCAGAGACGATTGTACAGCGGTAGTTGTGATGGGAAAATAAATGACTATATTGACTATAGTCGGCGCCGTAGTATCTGACGTAATGAGCCGGTGCACATTTACTAAATTAATCAATAATTGTTAAAAATTTACAATTATCAAGACTAAATACGTCAGTATGTATATCTTTGGAAGGTCTAAAAGCAACTAAAGGTCATTGGAAAGGGGTTTTATGAGGGTTACTTTCATATTTTGGCTGTAGACATGTTTCACACTTACTTATAACATCATTAATGTGAATTTTCCTGTTTGGCCAGTAAAATTTGAATTTAGTGAATTTTCCTTAAAAAATTTACTAATGAGGAGATCCCCACTTTTGAATTTTGAAAAAATTCTTGAAATGAGCGCCAACTAGGCCCCCTAGAATTCATATCGAGGGTCACTTTCAATTTATATATATATATATATATATATATATATATATATATATATATATATATATATATATATATATATATATATATATATATATATATATATATATATATATATAGTTGGTGCGTAATTGTATGTCTCAAAGTGCATCACGGCAATAAGCATGAAAAAATATGAAACCTTTCTTAATGCACTATTGATCCGTTCGGCCTATTTACAGAGATACGGCCCTGGAAAATTCTTAAGAAAAATTAGAAATTTTATAATTCTGAAATGATTCCGAATAAGAACTTGAAATCTGCAGGTGTAGTAAAGGCCACTAGAAGACTCAATTTAATAGTATTTGTAAAAAATAAAACGCCCAGTGGCGTAGTAATAAACAAATTATTAATTGCGCTTTCTGTGACCAGTCTGTATATTTTTTGAAATACCTAGTCTATTGGCTACAAAAAAGGCCTCTTGTGATTTTTTGTATGAGGTGTAATGTTCGAGATAACTGCAGTTTACGGTATCTGCAATTTCTTCCCGAAAAGGTAACGGGATATTTCAAATGAAATAGCATAATCCTCAAACTTATACCTATTAATAAATGTATTGACAAAATTAGTTACAAACAAGGTTACGATGATAACACTACAAATCACAAGAAATGTTGAAAATGTTCGCCGTCAGAGTGTAGACAAGCTTCTGCTCGCCTTCTCCAGTTCCATCTTATTTGAAATATGAAGGGGGTATTTCTAAGAGATTCGAATGTTAAATTTTTTGCCAAAGCTCTTCTCTACTATATGATTCGGTGGCATAAACTAAGTTTTTAAGTGTATCCCTATATGCAAAAATTAATAGATAGGATTTAAGTCTGGGGATCTAGGTGGCCAGTGAACGGGTCCAGGATTACCTATCCACCGATTTTGGAACATGGTTCTTAAGTATTCTCTTACAGCCCTGGCATTGTGGGCTGGAAGGCCATCTTGTAAATATCATATTTGCATTATTATATTTAGCGGAATGTTTTCAAGAATTTGTGGTAAAGTTTCTTGAAGAAATTCGTGGTACATCAAGGCATTCACCCTATTAGGTAACTCAATAGGTCCTAATAGATAGTCGCCCACACGTTTATTGAAAATCTCCGCTGATGATGAACTGGTGAAAGATTATTGAATTTTGCACCGAACATACATGTTCATTGTGCATATTAAACATGCCGTTGTGGGTGAACATAGCTTCATCAGTCGATAATACAGTGTTAATAATGAAGTTATTTTCATCAAACTTTTGAAGAAACCAACTGGAAAAGGTTAGTCTTGCTACATTATCTCCTTCATGTAATGCCTGGACTGATTGAATGTGAAACGGTCGTAAATTGTGCTCTCTTAGTATACGTAGAACACTTTGGTGAGATATTTGACCAATAATATTACTAACTCGTCTGAAGCTGACTCTAGCATTATTTGCAATGAGGTTCAAAACTTGTTCTTCCCTGTTAGGAGTTCTTCTAGTTCGTGGTCGTGCGGCATTACAATTTTGCTTTGGAATCCCATTTTCACGGAAACTTCGATCGACTCGGTAACATGTTCGTCTATCTGGTTGACGTCTATTAGGGTATTTTATGGAATACATACGTTTCGCTTCTTCACCATTTCCATGAGCTTGACCCAAACACAAATGCATGTCTGCTAATTCGATGGATGTGAGATTATTTATATTGTCAAATTAATAATAACCCGCACTTCAAATGATACTATAGTTGAAGCTTCGTTGTAACAAAAACTATAAAATAGCTTACCTGTCATAACATTAAATTTTTCATATTGGACACCCGCCTACTAACACCTCATAAAAAAATACAAGAGTAGAAAGAAGTAGTCAAAAGACTACTTCTTTCAAAAAATATACAGGCTGGTCACAAAAAGCGCAATTTATAATTTTTTTGATCTAAAGATGATATCACAACCCCTATTATTACGCCACTGGGCGTTTTATTAAAAAAAATTCCATTAAATTGAGTTCTAGTTACCTTTATCACACCTGCAGATTTCAAGTTCTTATTTGGAACCATTTCAGAATTATCATCAAATTTCTGCATGTATTGTAGTCTGTAGATGTATGTACACTGTCCATTACCCCAGATGTTGGCAAGGTATACGAGATGTGTATTGATGTGACTCACGTATATTGTTTTTCTGATTTCGTTACTAATGAAGGGACCCATCATTTTCAGTTGCTTATTACATAATTCATTTGTTATTTAAAATTGAGTCTTTCGTCCAATATTACTCCTAGATATCTCACATGTTTCACTTTGTTTAGCTCGACATTGTTTATTCTAATGTTACTCAAACTACAGTTCACTCGTACTTACTGAACACTAGGTATGAGCACTTTTCTTCATTAATGATAATTCTATTGCTCTGGGTCAATTCGTTAATTTTGTCCAGGTCGTTTTGTATTGCTGTTTCCATCTCTCTGGGTGTACCAGAGTAGAGAAAAGCAACGTCATCGGCATATAATACTGGATGTCCTTGCAGGTCGAATGTGATTAGGTCATTGATATTAAAAAGTAGCGGCCCGAGCAGTGAGCCTTGCGGAACACCGGTTGTAACCCTTTCTGTATGGCTTTGTATGTTACCATAAGTAACAAAGTGAGATCTGTTGTGTAGATAGTCCTTAAATATTCCAAGCGGTTTTCCAGTGATACCTAATAATTTCAGTTTTGACCAGAGTATTTTGTGATCAACTGAGTCAAATGCCTTTCGAAGGTCTATAAAAAATTCCCGCTACACGTATTTTTGAGTTTAGGTTTTGGTGTATATA
Organism: Tillus elongatus; assembly: GCA_964006375.1. Classification (NCBI taxonomy): domain Eukaryota; kingdom Metazoa; phylum Arthropoda; class Insecta; order Coleoptera; family Cleridae; genus Tillus; species Tillus elongatus. The sequence goes on from OZ023267.1 coordinate 101,919,507, forward strand.
ATTAACCAATTCTACCACTGCAGTTTGTGTGCTTTTGCCTTGCATGAACCCATGCTGCCTCTCAGTTATGTTATTGTTCAGGGAGAGATAATTCTTGAGCCTGGAGCACAAAACCTGTTCAAAGGTTTTTGCTAAAATAGGCAGCACTGATATTGGTCTGTAGTTTTTCATGTTGTGCCTCTCCTCACTTTTGTATATAGCTATTACTCTAGCAGTTGTTAGAAAAGCTGTGAATCGACCCTCTCTCAGGCATCTGTGTATAAGAAGCGATATGTATGGGGCAAGGGTGTTTTTAGTTTCTCCATGACATAGTTTTGATGCCGTCTTGTCCAGGGAAGAAGTTCGTTTTCAGTTTACTGATTATTCTTTCAACTTCTTCCGTTGTTGTTATTTTCATGTACATACTAGAATTCCTTTTGCACTTTAGTGTTCCTGCTTCCTGGTTTGTGTGGGTTTTTTGATGTAAATCTGCTTGTATTTTGCTGTTATGAAAAACTCGTTAAGTTTGTTCACTATGTCTTTTTCATCGGTAATTTTAGTGTCGTTGACAATTAGATGAGGTATTTTGTTTTCTGCCTGCCTTTTCCCCAATACTTCATTTGTAACCTTCCACATTTTCCTTGAATTTCCAGCAATTTGCTTGTACTGTAATTTCTTGTTTCTGACTGTACATTCATTGAGTTGCTTTTTGATAAACTTGAATCTTTCTAATATGTATGTATTTTCCGGATATTTATATTTAAGTCTATATAATTTAACTATCTTTTTAGTGAATTTTCTTAAAAAAAAATTCACGAACGAGGAGATCCCGACTTTTGAATTTTGAAAAAATTTCTTCAAATGAGCGCTAATTAGGCCCCCTAGAACACATATCCGGGGTCAGTTTCAATTTTTATATGTTTATATATATATATATATATATATATATATATATATATATATATATATATATATATATATATATATATATATATATGTATGTATGTATGTATGTATGTATGTATCACACCGATAGCTCAAAAAATAATAGGCCGATTTTGATTAAATTTGGTGAATATATTCCTTTTGCAAATGGCTTGGATAAGTTCGTTAGCCAGGAAAATCTGCCCAGGTTTTCCCGGAAAATTTTGTGTTTTATTTAGAAAAAAAATTATATCTTCGAAATTAACAAAGTAAGGGCAACCAAATTTGGTACGCAGGTTTACATCCTTATAGGTAAGTTACCTACCAAAATTTAGCCATGTAGGTCAAAAGACAAAAAAGTTATAGTCATTTAAAGAAAAATAAATTGGGGTTTTCCTCAAAACGTCTAAGTTGCGATTTAAAACGTCAAAATCGGCAACATTTAGGCAAATAACTTGAATCTTAATACGGGCTATGGGAATCAAATGTCTCAAGAAGGATGTTTTACAAACCCTGAAGTCTTAATTTCAACCGTCATTGTCCTTCATTTTAATAAAATGTTTCCAGAAAATTCATTTCAAATAGACCCTTTTTCTGATGCTTGGCAGAAGTCTTAGCTATAGAGTTTATCGTTTAATGGTATATAATTTTTGTCGAATTTTCGTAAAAAATCAATAAAGCTCAATATATCCGTTATTATACAAGATATGAAAAAAATCTTTATACATTAATTATAGGGTGTCTTGAGCTACATCTTAAAAAAATATTTCTACAATCACAGGCTGGCCCATAAGTAGTTGGTGATACAAATTTTCTTTTTTTTTAATCAAACACGCCTTATGTTATTGCATTTTTGCATATTCCATCGAAATATAATGCACGTTTGTAAGAAAAAAAAATTCTGGATGCAGCAAGTGCGTTATGATAGCGAATTTGGATCAAATGCTTCATATTTGAATAGCCCAATTTGCTATTAACCTATAAGGTTGACCAAGAAACGAGTTTTTCCGGGAACACTTTAAGTTTACTTTTGGAAATTTTTGTACATTTTCACACAATAAAGTTATTTTTATGAAAAATGGCACATTGTTTTTGCTATATAGGTTATACTGGTAACCAAAATTGATGCCTGCTTTCTTAAATAAAAAGAAAACACACATATTTGCAATAAAAACATTTAAATGAAAATTCACTACCATAACGCACTTGCTGCATCCAGAGTTTTAAATTATTTCCGCAACCTCTTGAGTTAACCATCCTTCACTAGCGTTTGCAGCTACTGCTTTTTTTTTCAATTCCTTATCTAAGAGTAAGCATAATGTTTCTAAGGTTAGGTCATCTGTTGGAATAAGTGAAAGCTCTCTTGCTATGTTTTCTTCTATTTCTTTATAGTTGTGTTTTTTACTTATGTACACTTGCTTCTTTTTAGTAGGTGGTTACTCTATTTGTACCGTTGATACAAATGTTTTGTGGTCTGACAATAGTCATATAGGTGTGTTTTAATTGTCTTGTCTTGCAAGTCTGTTACAATGTGGTTGATCAATTATTTTGTGTTATTCCTTTCTTCAACTCTAGTCGGTTCTAGTTTATTATTGAAATGCAAAAATGCAATAATATAAGGGTGTTCGAAAAAGTTGTAGGGATCACCAACGATGCAGCTCAAGATATCCTATAATTAACGTATACAATTTTTTCTCGTATCTTGTATAATAACATATATTGAGCTTTGCCGTAGAAATGCGTCACCCTGTATATATGTAAACAGATAAAACTGAATGTAAAACCGCATATGGATTCTAGGACACCTAGTTTGCGCTCATTTGAAAAAATCTTTTTCTACGAAAATTAGCTAATAATTATAGACCGTTAAACCATAAACTACCGCCGAAGCATCAGATAAGGATCTATTTGAAATGAATTTTCTGTAAATATTTTAGTAAACTGAAGGCAATGGCCATTGTAACTGAAACTGAAGGGTTTGCAAAACACTCTTCTTGCGACATTTTCTTTACATATTCCGTATTTGTTTCAGGTTCTTTCCCTAAATGTTGCCAATTTTGACGTTTTGAATCGCCACTTTGACGTTTTGAAGAAAACCCCAATTTTTTTTCTTTAAATGCCCATAACTTTTTTGCCTTTAAACTTACAGACCTAAATTTTGGTACATCGTTGATACAAACACGCGTACCAAATTTGGTTGCCCTTACATTGTTATTTCCGTAGATATAATTTTTTTCCGATAGAAAACACAAAATTTTCCGGGAAAACCTGGGCCGACTTTCCTGGCCAACGAACTTATCCAAACCACTTGTAAAAGGAAGATACTCAGAAAATTTTATTAAAATCGGCCCATTATTTTTTGAGTTATCGGTGTGATACCTGTATATATATATATATATATATATATATATATATATATATATATATATATATATATATATATATATATATATATATATATATATATATATATATATATATATATATATATATAGGGTGGCGCATTGAAAACGAAACAAACCGATTTGCGTCCAGAGAAATTTTTTTAAAGAAACGCTGAAACACGTCAATTTATATATTGAGGGGGACATGTTTTGACATAAAACTCAACTTTGTCACATCAACCCCTTAAGGGTGGTGATAACAACCCTTATATTTTAAATAGGGAACATGGGTCGAGTGTTACATCATTTGAAAGCTCTTTCTTTTCTGAATTCACACACCAATTTTTTTGAAAGTTTTATCGACTCGTTTAAAAATTATTCACAGTTGAATATGCAAAAACGCATTTCAGTTATTCCGATAAGAAATGTGCTGATAGTCAATGTTTTGTTGGTTTGTAAACAAAAAATTGACTATCAGAACATTTCTTATCGGAATGAGAGAAATGCGGTTTATTATTCCAGTTTATCGGTTGGTTTGATACTTGATAGTACTACCGAAAATTAATTTCACAATGGTGTATTCTGTAGAAGAAAGAGTTGAAATACTTACTCTTTTTTTCAAAAACGATGACTGTGCCAACCGTACCGCAAATTTGTTTAATGAACGACATCCGAACAGACATGTTAACAGAAAATACATTTTGGAGTTAGTTGCAAAGTTTCGACAAAGTGCTTTAATAGCCAACAAAAAACGGGATCCTGAACGTGAATTTCCGGTTAGAAATGAGACTACTGAGATTGAAGTTTTAGGACAAATTGCTGCAGACCCAACTTTGAGCACGAGACAATTGGCCACTGTTTCAAACATCAAAAGAAGAACTATTCAGCGAATATTGAAGCATCATAAATTTCACCCGTATAAAATTCATCTTGTACAACAACTTACTGAAGATGATTTTGTCGGCGGCTGGAGTTTTGTGACGTTATGACCGCGCGAATAGCTGCTAACGGGAAATTTCTGTTCAAGATGTGTTTTTCAGACGAGTGTACGTTTTTATTAAACTCTACAGTCAATCGTCATAATTGTCGTTATTGGGCAGATAATAATCTAAGAAATTTTCACGAAGTCCACACTCAAACTCCACAGAAATTGAATGTCTGGACTTGCATTTTTTGAGACCGTTTAATCGGACCAATTTTTCTTGATGGCAATTTGAGTGGCGAAACGTATTTGGAGTTACTAGAAGATATCGTTTACCAATTGACATTGTTGAAAATGATGATTGCTATCAAGAAAATCAATTAGTGTTTCAACAAGATGGAGCTCCTCTGCATTTTTCACAACGTGTTAGGGAGTTTTTGAACCGAGAGTTTCCAGAACAATGGATTGGGCGTAGAGGTGCTATTGTGTGGCCACCTAGATCACCGGATTTAACTCCTTTAGACTTCTTTCTATGGGGCCATTTAAAGAGTAGAATTTACGGAGTATAACCGGAGTCTATGGAAGAATTACGACGACGCATTGTTGAAGAATGCCGTCTAATAACTCCACAAATGCTCCAGAATGTCAGTGCTCGTTTTGAACAAAATTTGTACTTTTGTATGGAAGCTGGTGGTCAACAATTTGAACACTTACTTAACCGAATAAACATTTTTGAACGTTTGGTTTGGTTTTTTTAGTTTTTTTTAACGAAAAATTGACTAGTTAGTGCATTTCTTATCACAATAAATGAAATACGTTCTTGCAACTCCAACTGTGAATAATTTTTAAACGAGTTGATAAAACTTCCAAAAAAAATTAGTGTGCTGAATTCAGAAAAGAAAGAGCTTTCAAATGATGTAACACTCGACCCATGTTCCCTATTTAAAATATAAGGGTTGTTATCACCACCCTTAAGGGGTTGATGTGACAAAGTTGAGTTTTATGTCAAAACATGTCCCCCTCAATATTAAAATTGACGTGTTTCAGGGTTAAAAAAAAATTATCTGGACGCAAATCGGTCTGTTTCGTTTTCAATGCGCCACCCTCTATATATATATATATATATATATATATATATATATATATATATATATATATATATATATATATATATATATATACATTTAAAAAATGAAACTGATCATGGATATGGGTTCTAGGGAACCTAGTTCGCGCTCATTTGAACATTTTTTTCAAAATTGAAAAATCGAGAGCTCCTCATTAGTGAATTTTTTAAAAAGAAAATTCACTAATATATTTTATAAATCACACTATATATTAAGATTTCATTATGATAGCCGAAGATGCAGACATTGTCTGTTTCTTAAAGTGGCTAACTTGAATCTAGAAAATGATTGATAATAACTAAGTTAAATCCCACTATGTATTTCAATTATTAACAAGAACAAAGTAGTGGTGTACTTTCCTAATTCAAACCTTTTACTGTTCCAAGCCATAATTGGACACGTGTAATATCTTGTTATGTTTGAGAATTGATTCTAATCAACACTCGACTTAATATATCAGCTATTTGCACACATGCATACCTAATGTAAATCCTTAATAAGCACTAAATGTACAGTATGCCCTATTAACAAAACTCTGGACGCAGCAAGTGCGTTATGGAAGTGAATTTTCATAAAAATGTTTTTAATTACAAATATATCACTCTAATGCGAGCACGCATCAATTTGGTTACCGTTATAACCTATATAGTAGGAACAATGTATCATATTTTATCAAAATAATTATTTGAAAATGTACAAAAATTTTCGGAAAATAAACTCTAAATGTTTCTGAGAAAACTGATCTCCTAGCCAATGAACCTTAGGTTAATAGCAAATTGAGTTATTGAAATTTGAAACATTTAATGAAAATTCGCAACCAAAACGCCCTTGCTGCGTTCATACAAAATTTTTCCGAAAATACAGTTAAATGTTGGTTCCTAACCAACAAAACTTACGTTAATAGCAAATGAGTTATTGAAATTTGGAGGATTTAATGAAAATTTGCTACCAAAACGCACTTACTGCGTCCAGATTTTTTCTTACAAATATGCATCATATTTCGATAAAAAATGCTAAAATGCAGTAACGAATTTGTTCTACGAAAATTAGCTAAAAATTATAGACCGTTAAACCATAAACTCCACTAAATCTACAGCGAAAGCATCAACTTAACTAAACCGACAGTCAAAACATCAGAGAAGGGGTCTATTTGAAATGAATTTTCTGGGAATATTTTAGTAAAATGAAGGACAATGATGATTGAAACTAAGACTTCAGGCTTTGTAAAACATTATTCTTGAGACATTTTCCTTCCTTATCTCATATTAGTTTCAGGTTCATTGCCTAAATATTACCAATTTTGACGTTTAAAATCGCGACTTTTGACGTTTTGAGAAAAACCCAAATTTATGTTTCTTTAAATGCCTGTAACTTTTTTGTCCTTTAACCTACAGAGCTAGATTTTGGTAGGTAACTTACCTATAATGATATAAACCCGCGTATGAAATTTGGTTGCCCTTACTTTGTTAATTCCGGAGATATACTTTTTTTCGATTTTTTTCGAAAAAAAAACCACAAAATTTTCCGGGAAAACCTCGGCGGATTTTCCTGGCTAACGAACTTATCCAAGCCACTTGCGAAAGGAAGGTACTCAGCAAGTTTTATCAAAATCGGTCCATTATTTTTTAAGTTATAGGTGTGATATATATATATATATATATATATATATATATATATATATATATATATATATATATATATATATATATATAACATATAAAGTCTGAAACCGACCTCGGATTTGGTTCCAGGGGTCAAATGTTTTCAAAATTCGAAAGTCAGGATCTCCCCATTAGTGATTTTTTTTAAAGAAAATTCACTAATAAAGCTTTTGCTCCTCGTATATTTTATTCACTTTGATCGTATAGGAACTTATGTATATTTTAGCGGTGCTGGCAAAAAGACTACAAATATTTTATCAGCGCCAATGTTACTAAAATATAATTATTTTGTATTTTTTAGTAGTTTTTTTGTATTGTGATTCATATGTCTGATTTTATGCCATTAACACAATATATCAATACGTATTGCTCACAACAGGTGAAAGCAATTTGCATGAAAAAATAGTGCTGCAAATTGGATCATAACTTCCACATAGCTATGATAATTTACACTTCTCAGAAAGACATTCTCATGAAATGTATTTAACGTAACTAACTATAACTTGACCACAAAGAAAATATTCGTATTCCTGTACCTATAAACTTCTGCAATGATATATTACTTGATTTATAATAGTAAACGGTCAGTTTCCCCAATCAACCCTCTGTTTCTTCCTTTTTTTCTGAAGCGATCTTACTTTTACTGTGCACCAAATTTGATGTTGATTGCTTAATTACAAAACAAATGAATATTTCACCTCTACATGATCAACCCCTACTTGAATTTGACGGAAAATGTGTCAGACCGAACCTTGATTTGACCTTGAAAGTCTGCTAAGATCAAATCCACGTTCACTATCAGATAGCCAGGAACTTTTTTCTCCGTGACTTGAACTTTCAGAGTTATTCCGCTATTCTGTTACTTTTGTGACACCACACAACTAAGGCTAGATGTATTCTCACCATAATAGTGCAGGCAATAGAGGAGCCCGTTACTCTTGTCCATAATGCATTACACTACATGAGTTTTTTTTTTTTGATAGATAGGTTCAGAATGACGTACTGAATGTAAAAACACAAAATCCTTACAAATTAGGAGGGCGGAAGTGCCGCCATTTTGAGAAAAACCGTTTCGGCCTATATCTCCGTAACCCTGCACTTTAGGCCAAAAATGGTAATGACCTTTATTGTAGATAATTGCATTTCTCATCTTTTTTGTTATTTTTTTGTATTACCATTTACAACTTATACGACTATTAGCATTCATTTATTGACCTTTTTACCTATATCTTGGTTAATAATTGAAGAAATAAAATGCTTATAACTTAACTTTTCAATCGACAAATTTCCTACAATTTTTACTGAAAACTTATTTTTCTCAAATCAATATTTTCAAAGTTATAACGCGTTAAATGTTGCACTTTTCAATCGACAAATTTTTTTGAAATATTTTAGTAAAATGAAAGACAATGACGGTTGAAGCTAAGACTTTAGGCTTTGCAAAACATTTTCCTTGAGATATTTTCTTTCCATAGCTCGTATTAGTTTCAGGTTCTTTGCGTAAATGTTGCCAATTTTGACGTTTTAAATCGCGACTTTGACGTTTTGGGGAAAACCCCAATTTATTTTTCTTTAAATGCCTATAACTTTTTTATCTTTTAACCTGCAAAACTAAATTTTGGTAGGTAATTTACCTATTATGATATAAACCGGCTTACCAAATTGGCCCTTACTTTGTTATTTCCGGAGATATGTTTTTTTTCGAAAGAAAATACAAAATTTTCCGGGAAAACATAGGCCGATTTTCCTGGCTAACAAACTTATCCAAGCCACTTGCAAAAGGAAGCTATTCACCAAATTTAATCAAAATCTGCCTATTATCTTTTGAGTTATCGGTGTGATACATACACAGATATATATATATATATATATATATATATATATATATATATATATATATATATATATATATATATATATATATATAAATTGAAACTTACTCCGGATATGTGTTCTAGGGGGCATAATTAGTGCACATTTGAATTTTTTTGTAAAAATTCAAAAGTCTCCTCATTAGTGAATTTTTTTAAAGAGAATTAACTAATATGAATTTGAGAAAAAAAAGTTTAAAGTAATAGTTCTAGAAAATTTGTGGATTGAAAAGTTAAGTTATAAGCATTTTATTTAAAAAAAAAATTAACAAAGATATAGGTAAAAAAAGCCTGGACGCAGCAAGTGCGTTATGGTAGTGAATTTTCATAGAAATGATCTGGCACAAAATATTTTATTATAACTTTTTTTTCTTGTAACATAGAAATATAAATTTTGGTGTATAGTTTACTTTTTATATCGTAAACCTACCTACCAAATTTGGTTATCATAGATTTCTTATTTTTTAAGATAAAAATTTTTTCAAATTAAAACTCAAAATTTTCCCGGAAAACGTCGTCCGATTTTTTTGATTAACGAACTTGTCAAAGTCATTTACAAAAGGAAGGTACATGCCAAATTTTATCAAAATCGGCCTATTATTCTTTGAGATAAAAAATTTTTTCGAATGAAAACTCAAAATTTTCCCGGAAAACCTCGTCCGATTTTCTTCACTAACAAACTTGTCAAAGCCATTTACAAAATAAAGGTACATGCCAAATTTTATTAAAATCGGCTTATTACTTTTTGAGATAAGAATTTTTTTCGAATGAAAACTCCAAATTTTCCCGGAAAACCTCATCCGATTTTCCTGGCTAACGAACTTATCCAAGCCATTTACAAAAGAAAGGTACATGCCAAATTTTATCAAAATCGGCCCATTATTTTTTGAGTTATCGGTGTGATACATATATATATATATATATATATATATATATATATATATATATATATATATATATATATATATATATATATATATATATATATATATATATATATATATATATATATATATATATATATATATATATATATATATATATATAAACATATAAAAATTGAAACTGACCCCGGATATGGGTTCTAGGGGTCCTAGATCGCGCTCATTTGAAGAAATTTTTTCAAAATTCAAAAGTCGAGATCTCCTCATTAGTGAATTTTTTCTAAGAAAATTCACTAAAAGTCAATAAATGAATGCTAATAGTCGTATAAGTTGTAAACGGTGAGTGATACAAAAAAAATCAATAATTTGTAAGGATTTTGTGTTTTTACATTCGGTACGTCATTCTGAACCTATGTATACAAAAAAATAACTCCTGTAGTTTAATGCAGAAACAAATTCTCTATTGCCTGTATTATAATTAGAAACGCAGACCGGTCTGCGTTTCTAGTTATGATGAGAATACATCTAGTCACACATTGTGCCGGTATCAGGGAGGAAAATGGGCCAGCGTTGACAATTTACAAAAATTGCTGGTTAGTTGTACACAGTCTCTATTTAATACATTTCGTGTTAACTGGAGCTGTCGTGGCAGCATACTACCTGGTTCCTCACGGAGATGGCGACCCTGTCGTACATCCCACAATGTACCAAACAATTGCTAAATTTAGGCCATCACCCGAACTAATTCTATGGTGAAATGTGAATTTCTCGATGAAAAAATAAGAAAAGCAACTAAACTGTACGTACACGTAATAATCTCATGTAATATTCTTTCAAAACTAAATCCATATTCACCCTCTCACATTCACCAAATTGAACGTTTTCTAATACACAAACCCTGAAACGTTATATTACTCGACTTTTAACGAAAAAATATACATTTTCACCAAATCACCACTCGTTTATCGCTTACCCCTTGGAGCGGTTTTACCCAAAAACTACCCAAACCGTTCGTTGGTTAGGTGCTAACTCTATACTACATTTGAAGACGATATTTCAATTGGTTAGACGGTTATTGCGCCCATACTGACAGACATACAGGCCGACAGACCCACTGACCGACAGACAAAAAAATGTCACCGATATCCCCACCCCCTGCACATTCTACCCCTAATTTAATTTCAGCACAGAATACCAGATGTTTGATGAAATTGAATGTTTTCTAATAAACAAACCATAAAACTACAATATTTTATTGAACGTATAATTGCAGTTTCGCTGAACTTTTCAGCTTTGTCAAATACAGAATCTGAGAACTTCAGAGACACTGCAGTTATACGTTCAATAAAATAGTGTAAATTAATTTGTTTATTTATCTAAGTTGACAATGGATTAACATCAAGTATCGGCCTCCACAATATCAGATCAAACTCTAAAATGTTATATTACTCGAGTTTTAACGAAAAAATGCCACTTTACACCAAATCATCCTCATTCATTCCCTACCCCCGGGAGCGATTTTACCCAAAAACAATCCGAACCGTTCTATTGTCGGATGCTAACTGTATACAAAATTTGAAGACGATATCTCAATTCGTTCTAAAGTTATCGTGGCTACTACCAGACCGACAGACAACAAAATTTTCGTTCCCAAATCATGTTTTCTACATGTTTTGACACTTTTTACGACGTTTAAGCGAAAAAATGTAAAAGAAATGTTCCACACGTATCGATGAAGTAATCGCAATTAAAATGAAATTTAAAACTGTTTACAATAAGAGATGTATTTTTATTTATTAAATATATTTATCATTATTTGAACATATTCATTTATAAAAATATCCTTAGAATACCAATTTGGAATTTGCAATATAGCATAAAAATTGTCTAAATTCACATAAATTTAAATTTAAAAAAAAGTATATTCAAAACGCACTATCATTACAGACATCTTTTATATGCAGTAAGATGCTAAACACCTAGAATTTTACTTTCTTGAAAAATGAGTGACTTACACGAGTGTGGGCTGTTATGCTTTGTCCTTGACCTATTTATAGGAAGGTATTCTATTGTTATTATATTTTGCATTTTAGTGCTAGGTGTGTATTGACGTTCCTGTTAAAATATGACATCTCTAAGCCGGATGGTAATCAACCTGCATCATCATAGATAAAGTGATTACATGTTATCAGTTGTAAATTGATAGAGTTGAGCAGGAGCGGTGTTTCAGTACCCCCTCCCCCCCAATATACCACGAGTCAATATTTGTACAAAAGACGAGTTACACTTGAACTCAATAAATAAGATCAAATAACATATTTTCATGATTTATTTCATCGTTTTGTAGAGATACACTGCTAGGTCCGAATCCTTTTTTAGCGAATTTTTCTTTAAATTCGCTAATGAGGAGATCTGTGTTTTATATATATATATATATATATATATATATATATATATATATATATATATATATATATATATATATATATATATATATATCCGAGCGATAACTCAAAAAATAATGGACCGATCTTGATCAAATTTGGTGAGTACCTTCCTTTTGCAAGTAGCTTGGATAAGTTCGTTAGCCAGGAAAATCGGACCAGGTTTTCCTGGAAAATTTTGTGTTTTCTTTCTAAAAAAATTCATATTTCCGTAAATAACCAAGTAAGGGCAACCAAATTTGGGACGCGTGTTTGTATTATAAAGAGTGAACTCTGTACCAAAATTTAGGTCTCTAGCTTTAAAGACAACGAAGTTATTGGCAGTTAAAGAAACAAATTTTGGAGTTTTCCTCAAAACGTCAAACTGGCAATTTTAAACGTCAAAATCGGCAATGTTTAGGCAAAGAATGTGAAATAAATACCGATTGTGAAAAGAAAATGTTGCAAGAACAGTGTTCTGCAAACCCTTAAGTTTTAGATTCAACCGTCATTGCCCTTCATTTTACTTATATGTTTACAAAATATCCATTTCAAATAGACCCTTTCTTTGATGCTTTGGCTGTCAGTTTAGTTAAGTTGGTGCCTTTTTGGATATTTATCTGTAGGTTTAGCGAAGTTTATGGTTTAACGGTTTGTAATTTTTTAGCTAATTTTCGTAGAACCAATTTGTTAGTGCATTTTTGCATTTTTCATCGAAATATGATGCGTTTATAAGAAAAAAATCTGGACGCAGTAAGTGCGTTTTGATAGCGAATTTTCGGTAAATTTGCAGATTAGTTCCTGAACGCTTTTCAAAAAACTGTTTTCAGAAACCTGCCTAGACCCCCCCCCCCCTCGATCGGCAAAACCCAAGAAAAATTTCTTGTTCACACCCCCCAAGGAAGTTACGGGCCCAGGAGTGAATAGGGGTGCTGGGCGGGGTAGGTAGTAAAAAGGAAATATGAGCAGAAAATGCGAAAGTTGTCTTTCACAGCTTGAAGCCATATCCCCCTTAAACCCTGCCTACCCCGCACAGCAGCCCTATTCCCCCAAAAAATTTCTTGTTTACACTCCCGAAGGAAGTTACGGGACCAGGAGTGAGTAGGGGGCATATTTTTTTAGCAAATTTTCGTAGAACCAATTCGTTAATACATGTTTGAATTTTTTATCGAAATATGATGCGTTTGTAAGAAAAAGATCTAAACGCAGCAAGTGCGTTTTGGTAGCGAATTTTCGGTAAATTTGCAGTTTAGCTCCCGAACGCTTTTCAAAACACTGTTTTCAGAAACCTGCCTAGACACCCCCCCCCCCCCCCCCCCGAGCCACAAACCCCAAGAAATATGTCTTGTTCACACTCCCCAAGGAAGTTACGGGACCAGGAGTGAGTAGGGGTGTATAATTTGTTTTAAACTAATTTTCGCAGAACAAATTCGTTAATGCATTTTTGCATTTTTTATCGAAATATAATGCGTTTGTAAGAAAAAAAAACTGGACGCGGTAAGTGCGTTTTGGTAGCGAATTTTCGGTAAATTTGCAGTTTAGCTCCCGCACGTTTTTCAAAAAACTGTTTTCAGAAACCTGCCTTTTTGTATATTTTCAAACCATAAGTAATTTTTATAAAACATAGTATACTGTTTCTACCACATAGGCTATACCGGTAATCAGATTGATGCCTGCTCGCATTTGCTATTAAAAACATTTTTATGAAATTCACTTCCATAACACATTTGCTGCATCTATAGACTTTTGAAAAATGTTTATATATTTTCAAACAATAAATTTATTTCTATGAAATATGGTACATTGTTTCTACTATATAGGCAACCAAGTTTGATGCCTGCTTTCATCAAAGAAAGACATTTGCTATTAAAAATATTTTAAAGAAAATTCGCTACCATAACGTACTTGCTGCGTCCAGAGATTTTGTTTAGAAGCTACAGGAGTTTGGAGCCCGTAAAAGGTGAAACAGTTGTTTAAAAACTAATAACAAATCTAAATATAAGTATTCAAAATGTACACCCTGGGCTTGAATGTAAGCCCCACACCGATGAACAAACGATTTTTCCCAATATTATTTGCCTAATCATCTCTTATATGAAGCAATTGTTCACAGCTTGTGATTTCGTCACGGCAGACGAGCTACTTCATGGGGCGCCATAAATAATAATCTAAAGGAATCAAATCCGGGATCGAAGTGACCATGTTATTGAACCTCTTTTCCCTATCAATTTGTTTGGGAAATGCTCATTTAACTAAACATTTACTTGTCTTCCTCGATGTGGTGGAGCCCCAACATGTTGATCCTACATGATTTGAATAATATTAAGGGATACGCTGTTAATGAAATAAAGTGTGTTTTCCAGATAATTTGCTTACAGATTTGCATTTGTGATCCCTTATCACATGTAGAGGTAGTAAATATTTAAAAAAATTCGTCTCATGCGTTAACTTTAAAACGATGCTGAAATCTTCGTTGTTTAATTCCATGCGGATTTTGCAATGACCATATATGCTCATTATGACGATTATTAACAAACTTCCTAGTAAAACAGCTTCATTAGACCACAAGACTCACAAAGGGAATGTGCTATTTTGTATGTGTTGATAATCTCCGGAATGTAATGTTTGTACATGTTGATTATGAAACGGATGCAACATTTCTCGGTTTAATAAACACCGTACGAAACATGTCAATTTTTCGCTAATAAACACCGAATACTAATTGAAGGATTGTCTAGCACAGAATCGACTACATTTGCTTCGGCTTGAATATCCACTATATGAGAATGAATGGTTTTTCCTGGAGTGCTTTCCTGCTTCTCGAAGCCTATGCAAGGATACACTAAACATTGTATGGGCAGGTTGGTGTCTCGTGGAAACCTGCGTCGGTATTCTCTAGCTGCTTGTCCAGCGTTCCCATTTGAAAACCCATATGTTGTGTTAGGTTATGTTATGACTGGGCCATTTCAGTCCCTCGACTGCGACCTTACGTCTATTGTGACTGACGCCTCATTGTCTTATATTTAAACCATCAAGTTCAGCCTATTGCAGAAGTCGACAATTTTTGAGGGCGGAAGTTGATCCAGATCATCTGGTGTAAGTTGGGTCTTGCCTGTGCGCTGCCGGACAGGAACACCGCACGTGCGCTGCTGTTTCGTCACTCCATACACAGTCGGCACTCGGTTTCTTTTCCAAGCCAAATTCTGTGCAGATGGTGACGTAGGCGGCAGTATCATGTAGACAGGCTGACAAGAGTTTCCAGCTGTTGCCTGTTTAAGTCTAGACGTTTCTTATCCTTTGACCCGAGAGGCCTTAGAGTGGGCTAATCCTGACAGATTTTGCCATTGTTGGAATGTCACAAAAACAATATATCCATATTCTTTAGTTGCGAATAAATGCATTTTTATTCAGAACTTTGGCATTTCATTTATGTAACAAGTGAACCACCAGTATGATAAACAATTGTTGTATTGCCATATCGACGGATCTGTTGTTTATCTCTTTATCTTTATAAAATGAGTTGATAACGATGCCAAAGCTAAGGATTTAGAGGTAATCTTTTACTGACTTAAAACTACAAATGTTTGTAGCTTCTAAAAAAAATGGATCGGGTACATTCTGATATAATAAAAATTGTTTAAAATTAACTCATCTATCATTTACCAAAGTTGGTCACAGAGCTCATAGATCATATAAACCTTGCTACATCTTTGCTAAACTCAGGGTCTCAGCAGTGTTGCGAGTAAAGTAACATTCTATATTATTGATTAGCCTGGCAGACTGAAATCACTATGATAACAGTGTTATAATGATCGATTCCATTTGATCACTTCTCTTTCTCAGATTGTTAATGATTGTTTCACATATTCACGTAACAGCAACAGCAGCATTAAAAAAGATTAACAGACTGAATTAAGAATAATGCACAAAAATATGATGCATATTTTCCTGGAAGTAGCCTGAACAGCATTAGAAACATACTGGTTTCGACTGACAGTGTTTATGAGGATTTGGTTTCTGTTACCCACACGAGATGTAGCTACGGCGATCCTGAGTACAGTACCTATATATTTCTTGAATATCTGCTTATTTAAGTATGTACTAAACAGTGGCGTCTCCTGACCAAAATGTTCGGGTGTGCGGTAACGAGTTGCTGTTAGTGGTGGTTTTAAAAATTATTAACACTAAATGTACATATATATATATATATATATATATATATATATATATATATATATATATATATATATATATATATATATATATATATATATATTCGACCTATATGGGAATGATACGTAGATAAATAAATTAATTTCCCACTGCAACACTAACAAATTAAAAAGTCACTTAAAACTTTAAAACACGAAAAGAACATGGAATTATTATCAAGCTCTTCTCTTCACACAAATTTGTGTTAGCGTTAGCACTGTCCGGAACGGGGTGAAAACTGTAAACATTAAAAGTAGTTCAATGTTAATATGGTACTAAATAATAAAATGTGTAAAAATCCTGGATGCAGCAAGTGCGTTATGGTAGTGAATTTTCATAGAAATTATCTGGCACAAAATATTTTATTATAACTTTTTTATCTTGCAACATAGAAATCTAAATTTTGGTGTATAGTTTAGTTTTTATATCGTAAACCTACCTACCAAATTTGGTTATCTTATCTTTTTTATTTTTTGAGATACAAATTTTTTTCGAATAAAAACTCAAAATTTTCCCGGAAAAACTCGTCCGATTTTTCTGACTAACGAAATTATCCAATACATTTACAGAAGGAAGGTACATGCCAAATTTTATCAAAATCGGCCGATTATATTTTGAGTTATCGGTGTGATACCTATATATATATATATATATATATATATATATATATATATATATATATATATATATATATATATATATATATATATATATATATATATATATATATATATATATATATATATATATATATATATATATATATATATATATATATATATATATATATATATATATATATATATATAGTTTATAGTTTATAGTTTATTGTTATATAAATAGTACAAAGCATCTTACAAATAAGTCTAAACTTGTGACTGCAAATGATGCAATTTTGACTAAATTTTAATCTAAATGTCAATTGTTCTAAAGTTCTGTCATCTGATTTCTAATCTCCAAAATTACCTCACCTCATTATGTACCATTACAATTTCTAGAAATATGGATGGTACTTGAAATCAGTTTCTTAATTTTAATCAAAAATTTCTATATTTTAAAACTTGACTCAAATTAAATTCTTATATATAAAAATTGAAACTGACCCCGGATATGGGTTCTAGGGGTCCTAGTTCGCGCTCATTTGCAAACAATTTTTCAAAATTCAAAAGTCGAGATCTCCCCATTAGTGAATTTTTTCTACGAAAATTTACTAAAATGTATTATAGTCTTTAATTCTAGAATACTGTGGTCCAGGCAAGCGCAGTTGTAATGTTTGTAAATAATGCTATCACAACGTTTGTTAAACCGGCGTTCCATTCATTTGTCTTGAGCGGTATTTTTACCGCTCACTGCAGTGTTAAAAGCAATGGTATTTCCTTACTATTTTAAACACATGGGTGGGGGACTGTATTGTATACCAATACAGCTCTGTCGAGTGAAGTTGTTCGGAAATAACAACGCACACCTAACCCGACCCGAATTCATTCCCAGTTGCTATTGACCTACTCATATTTTCTGAATGAAGACGTGGTGCCGACTTCATTCCAACTCACTATTAACCGACTATTTATGAAATCAAATAAGTAAATTAAATCGATTGTCATAACATATGTAGTGTATTAAGACTAAGGAAAAAAGAAATAAAACATATTTAACTGTGCACATTTTAATTATATTTTAGGGTGTGCGGCGCACACCTAGCTCACTAGGAGAAATCGCCACTGGTACTAAAGGTTTTATTTTAGTAGGCCTCTTATTCCTCCAGACATAATGATCATGATGTTTAAAAATATGATTTCCATGATCACTCGTATAAACTTCTGTCATACTATACAGTGTATAAAGCATCTCACGAAATTTTAAATTGCTTAGATGCCCAAAATATGTTTTCAATATGCAGTATGCAATAATTAATAAATGAAAGTAAAAAAAAATATTACTTTTAATAATTTTTGCTTCCAAATTACCATTGTAAAAAGAATTAAGTTGTGTTTCCTTCAACACAACACCCCCCCCTGCCCCTCATCTCTTTGTATTATGATGGGGTAGCTACACCTGCTAGTTAGAAGCCAGAAACAGATTTTGGTACACCTATGTATTCTTTTAGGAAGAAAACTAACCTGTTAACAGTGTTTCTATTAGGCGTGAGCCACAATAGACCTTAAGATCGCAGTGGAGGGACCGTTATGGTCCACTCACAAATTAACCTAACCTAACCTAACAGTGTTTCTATGATACAGATATATTTGGAATTCTGGAAACGGTATTTTGGAAACCAATTGTCAAAAACACTGAAACACGTTAGTTTTATTCCTAAAAGAATATATAATATGTGTATTAAATTCTAGTTTATGACTTCGAAGGAAAAAGGAAATATAATCAGTCAATATTAAAATCGCTCACTTTCAATTTGTTTTAACGATATCAGCTCCTAAACCTTTTCATTATGCTGTGTTTAAAGTGTACTATTAGTGCTTACCACAGACTCTTAATTTAGTATATATTTTTTGTCACTAAAATCTTTTTATTGTTTTTCAGGGTTATGTGAGTCATGAAGACCCATTACCAACACCAAAAACACAGATCCACAGTACAAATGTTAACACTTCTACCACCTTGTCTGCAACCCCTTCACAATCCAGTTCTGATATCAAATTTATACCGACTAATCGGATAATGAAGGAATCATTTGAACCACCCACACTTATTACTGCAGCATTAACACATATTAGTTTTTACATTCTTATGTTTCTGGGCTACTTGAGTCAGGCGCTGTTTCCCAAAAGAGTAGCCAAAGAGAAGAACAGGGAGAAGTATCCCCCATTGTTTGATAGATTTGCTGCCTTCTATTCACAATATGTGTACCGGAGGATAAGAGATTGCTGGAACTATCCCATATGCAGTGTGCCTGCCAATGAAGTTGTGCTTAAGGACAGGTTTAGCAGAGATAGTGGGTGGACATTTGAGTAAGTATTACATTTATAAATACGAGGGAAGATTAAAATTAAATATATCTAGCAATGAAACAAACAACCTGTCCTGACAATTGTTTGTTGTCAAGTCAATGCAAGTTCTTAACGAGAATCTGTCATGTTTTGTGTGAATCATATTAGCCGCAAACGCGCGGAAATGAGTGGCTTAAAACAGAAGCGAAGAATGGTGAGTGTTCATTTGGAAAGTGAAAAAAACCAAGTAATTTTCACAGTTATCTGATGATAATTACCTTCGTTGTTCTCACAAGGATGTACCCGACAAATATGGCATTATACGAGGGCGGGTCAATAAGTCCGTGACTTTTTGAATTTTCCGCCTCTTCATAGGAAGGGCAACACTGCTCCTACGAACAAGCATCTGTCAGTTGACTCATGTCAAATTTTGAACAAACTCATCTAGTTTGTGTTAGATAGCCACCTCTTGAGTTGTAACGAAAATGGAAAAAAGTGAATTTCGTGTGCTCATCAAACAATATTTTTTGCGAAAAAAACCATCACTCAAACCAAGGCTAAGCTTGATAAATACTATGGGGACTCTGCACCATCAATTTCCATGGTAAAAAAGTGGTTTACTGAATTTCGTTGCGGTCATACAAGCACAAATGACTCCGAACGTTCTGGACGCCCAGTTGAGGTCACTACACCCGAAACAATTGAAAAAATTTACGATATGGTGTTGGCCGATCGGCGATTGAAAGTGCGGGAGATTGTGGAAGCCATAGGCATATCACATGGCTCAGTGGTTTGGATTTTGCATGATCACTTGGGTATGAGGAAGCTATCCGCAAGATGGGTGCCGCATTTGCTCACAATCGACACAAACGCAATCGTGTGACAACTTCAAAGGAGTGTTTGGCGTTGTTCAACCGCAATAGGGACGAGTTTTTGCGCTGTTTCGTAACCGTGGACGAAACATGGATTCACCACAACACACCAGAGACCAAGCAGCAGCCAAAACAGTGGGTTGCTCCTTGCGAATCGGCGTCGAAGAAGGCCAAGGTGGGTTTGTCAGCCAATAAAGTCATGGCGACCGTTTTTTTGGGATGCACAGGATATAATCTACATTGATTACCTTCAATCAATGGTGAATATTATACCAACTTATTGGACCGATTCAATGACGATTTGAAGAAAAAACGACCGCATTTGGCCAAGAAAAAAGTTATTTTCCACCAAGACAATGCAGGGGTGCACACATGTGTAGTCTCCAATGGCGAAATTGCATAAATTGGGCAACGAGTTGCTCCCTCATCCGCCATATTCTTTGCATTTAGCCCCGAGTGACTATTTCTAGTTTCCAAACTTAAAGAAATGGCTCGGCGGAAAGAGATTTGACTCGAATGATGAAATCATCTTACAAACAAATACCTATTTTGAGGACCTATCTTATTTTTTAGAAGGGATAAAAATTTGGAGAAACTTTGGACGAAGTGTATAGAGCTCAAAGGAGACTATGTTGAGAAATAAAATGATTTTTTGTTAAAAAACCTGTTTCATTCAAGAAGTCACAGACTTATTGACCCGTCCTCGTAAATTAGCTGAATGGGACGAATTGAGACATTTTTATTCTTCATTTCCCAGGGTAGATGTCTGTTTTCGAAATAATAATCTCGCGAAATGCGCCAACTCCATTCCTAAAATTATCTTGTTAGGCATGGAAACCTAAATTCTTCATTCATCAAAACATGTCAATTGCTATTCAAAACCCTGCTTCAATAAACCTTGTCAAAAAGCAGTAGTTTCTAAAAATTCAGCCTACAATTTTTTTCGCAAAAAACCTAGCAATGAAACTCATACGGCTTTTGCATCAGCAAGGAACAGGTGCAAGCAGATAATCCATCAGTCCAAAAATGACTTCGACCAATCAAGAGATAATGTTGTCTTGTGTCCAAACAATACGAGAGTTTTTGATCTATGGCAAAAAATATAGGTAGAAGTTTCACCACCAACTCCTCTCCCTGATGTCAAATGATGTACTATTCACCGTATTGCTAAAAGCAAAAGCTGATTTATTTGCCTGTGCATTTGCTTCTAATTCTACGCTTGAACCACAGGGGAATATTCCATCTGTAAAGTCAAAATGAGAGAAATGTTTGTCAGACATCATACTGTTAAGCACATACTGGAAAATTTAGACATCAAAAAGGCATCATAACCCGATGGAATTCCAGCAATAGTTCTTAAAATGTGTGCTCCTCCACTGACTAAGCTCATATCGATGTGCTACAAAATAAAGAGTAGTTCCATCTTCCTGGAAACGATCCCTAGTTCAGCCTGTCCCTAAAAAGGAAGATAAGTGTTTTGTTTAAAGCTATGGAAAAAGTTATCAATATAAACTACCCCATAAAATCAAACATTCTATATAATTGCCAATTTGGCTTTCGTCAAAATAGATCTGCGGGCGATGTTTTCACATATGTCACTTATGTTATAGTTCTGCTCTAGAAAAATTTGGAGGTGAAACAATTTCATTGGATTTTTCTAAAGCACTCGAGCCTGGCATGCGGCACTCTTTAATAAACTTTCATCATACAAATTGCATTCCAAACTCTGCTTATGGATATCTAATTTTCTGAAATAGTGCTCCTTACGTGTTGTCGTTAATAGTGTTGCATCAAATCAATTAGAAGTTATTGTAGATATTCTGTTCTGTTTTGGCTGCTAGACTTTTCTCTTGCTTATAAATGACCTTCTATTAACAACCAACAATCCGATCTATAGCTTTTCCGATATAGCACTCTTCGCAGTATGCTCTCATCAACTTGCCCAATATCTGCTCCTAGCTCCTTATCAATGAGACTCGGAAGTAACCAATTCCCTAAGTGATGACGTGTTTCTTAGCTGAGGCTCTGCACATCTGATTATGTTTAATTCCCCCAGAATACAGAACTGCATCGTATCTAGGCAGAATGACCCCACAGGGCACAGAGGTTAGAGGGCTGCCAAACACACCCATACCCTCACAACATTGGGTATAACTTTTGTAGAGGATGTTTGCTGGGATTTACATGTTTTCAATATAGTAAAAGCAGCAGAGAAGTTTGGGTTTCTCTTTTGAGGTAAAAATTTATTTTCATCACAGCTACCTCTGGCACTGCATACAGCACTGATATGAGTTGGAATATTGTTGTCTGAGGTGCTGCCAGAAAGACGACTTTGTCCCTCCTAGATTATATTCAGAAGGAAGCTGTTCAGTCGATAGGAGATTCATTTATCACAGCCTTACTTCTCTAGACCACAGGAGAAATGTTTGAGATCTCTGCCTCTTCTAACGGTACTATCATCGACATTGCTCCTCAGAAATTGCTTCGTTAGTACCTCTGCTTGCAACCTTTCACAGGATTTGGGTTTCTGTTTTAGGGTAAAAAATTGCTTTTGTCACAGCTACCTCTGGCGCTGGATAAAGCACAGATACGACCACAGGTGGAATATTGTTATATCTGAGGTGCTGGCACAAAGACAACCTTGTCCCTTGATTCTCTTCAGAAATGAGTTATTTGGTTCGTTGGAGATTCCATCTACCACAGTCAGTCTGGCTTTTCTAGATCACAGGAGAAATGTTGGGAGATCTCTGCCTCTTCTATCGATACTATAAAGTGTTTTTTTATAGTTGTTTTTCGAATTGGCAAGACTTTATCCAGTGACAGTGTATTTGACAACTGACAGCTGATTTGTGCTCAGTTTGGTTTGCCATTTCACCATGAATAGACTTACGTCAGAAGAACGTTTGCAAATTGTGCAAATTTATTTCTAAAATCGTGGTATAGTTCGTTAAACTTACTGGGCGCTATGTCCATTTTACTGTCGACATAATAATCATCCATCCAAGCAACTACTTCGAATAACCATCGATCGTTTACACACCAAGCATACTCTTAATTGATAATGTGAATCCGCAGAGATATTGCACAGTGTGCACCGAAGAAGTTGTTGCTGCTGTGGAGTGTAATATTGAGGACCTGAATGAGTCGATTCGCCATCATGCACAGCAATTGGAGCTGTGCCCACCCACTTTATGGAAGATTTTGTGGAAAGATCTTGGTTTACAAGCTTACAAGATTCAGTTTATGCAGAATTTGAAGCTGCTTGACCATCGTGGGCATTGTATGTTTGGTGAATGGGCTGAAAACAAGATTGCTGTTGATCCTCATTTTTACCACCAAAATTTGTTCAGTAATGAGGCTCATTTTTGATTGGGTGGCTACGTCAATAAACTAAATTGCCGAATTTGGAATTAAGAAAATCTACGAGCCATTATTGACACATGTTTACATCCACAAAATGTCACTGTTGTGCTTAATGAATTGGTGGAATCGTTGGTCCATATTTCTTTTAAAATGCAATATGCCACACAGCACATGCCGCAATCAATTTATCGCAGGAAACATCTCATGAACACACAATTTCGCGTAATGGACCTGTTAATTGGCCTCCAAGATCTTGCGATCTAATGCCGCTAGATTATTTTCTGTGAGGATATGTAAAGTGGCTAGTCTATGCGATTGGCGCGCCAATCATCCACAGACAATATACGACTTGGAAGCCAACATTTGCCACGTTATTGCTGATATACGGTACCAGATGCTGGAAATAGTTGGCGAAAATTGGACTCGAAGACTGCGCTTTGTTCGAGCCAGCCGCGGTGATCATACGTCCTGCCGGCAAATTTATCTCCGAAGATATAATCTCCAAGTATTCCGAAGCATGTAAACTCCCATCTTGTGACACAGCAATCAGCATGATGTCTTAGAGGCCCACATAGGCTTTGCCTTTCATTAACTGTCTTATTAAAAAAAGAAAAAAAAAAAAACTGAAGGTACAGAACATACCTTGAACATAATAATTATAAGTCGCTGCATATATTTGCTCTAAAAATGGATAAATAAATTTATTATTGTTTAATAAAAGTTGTCAATGTTTGTAATAAATCTAGGAAAGTGTAGCTGCTTCTAAAAATGAGTGAAGATTGGAACCTGTGATGAGCACTGATAAGTACAATTTGGACAACCTAATGGGGAGATCCCGACTTTTTAATTTTGAAAAAATTTCTTCAAATGAGCGCTAATTAGGCCCCCCAATATATGTATGTATGTATCACACCGATAACTCAAAAAATAATGGGCCGATTTTGATTAAATTTGGTGAATACCTTCCTTTTGCAAATGGCTTGGATAAGTTCGTTAGTCAGGAAAATCGGCCTAGGTTTTCCCGGAAAATTTTGTATTTTCTTAAAAAAAATTATATCTCCGGAATTAACAAAGTAATGGCAACCAAATTTGGTACGCTGGTTTATATCGTTATAGGTGAGCTCTGTTGGTCGAAAGACAAAAAAATTATGGGCATTTAAAGAAAAATTAATTAGGGTTTTCCTCAAAACGTCAAAATGACAACTTAACACATCAAAATTCGCAACATTAAGGCGAAGAACTTGAATCTAATACGGGCTATGGAAAGAAAATGTCTCCAGAAGAATGTTTTACAATCCCTGAAGTCTTAGTTTCAACCGTCATTGTCCTTCATTTTACTAAAATATTTCCAGAAAATTCATTTCAAATAGACCCTTTCTCTGATGCTTGGCAGTAGCCTTAGCTATAGAGTTTATCGTTTAATGGTACATAATTTTTGTCGAATTTTCGTAAAAGAATCATTAAAGCTCAATATATCCGTTATTATACAAGATATGAAAAAATATTGTATACATTAATTATAGGGTGTCTTGAGCTACATCTTAAAAAATTATTTCTACAATCACAGACTGGTCCATAAGTCGTTGGTGTGACAAATGATTTTTTTTGGTTGAAAACGCCTTATGTTTTTCCATTTTCCATCGAAATATAATGCATGTTTGTAAGTTAAGAAATTCTGACGCAGCAAGTGCGTTATGGTAGCGAATTTTCATTAAATGCTTCATATTTGAAAAGCTCAATTTGCTATAACCTATAGGGTTGACCAAGAAATGGATTTCTTTGGTTACACATTAAGTTTACTTTCAGAAATTTTTGTACGTTTTCAAACAATAAAGTTATTTTGATGAAACATGGCACATTGTTTTTACTATATATGTTATACTGGTAATCAAATTTGATGCCTGCTTTCTGAAAAAAAAACACATATTTGCTAGTAAAAACATTTTTATGAAAATTCACTACCATAACGCACTTGCCGCGTCCCGAACTTTTTCTCCCTCTGATGACGCCAGCATTGTTAGCGAAACGAACGTCAGGTCTATAAACTGTGTTGTGGTGAATTGTCTTCTCCAAATTGTACTTATGCTACTAAAAAGTTTTTTATTCTTCAAAATAATGTTTTTATCGGGTTAAACCTTTAGGCAATTAATTTTATTATTATCATGAAGAATGCCTTATCTTTTTGTTCCATTTGAATTTAATTAACAACAATTAATTATAATGGCTGGGACTATAAAGCATAATAATTGGAATATTGTTATACTTTTTAAGGTGTTTATCAGTATTGTAGATTGCAATTTAGTAAATACAGTTCTTTGAAGTATTATATATTGCAATGTAATAAATCAATTGCTTATCTAGAAAGTTATTTCTATGGTTATATTTATGCTTAATCCCAGATAACTACGCTTTTTAGCTTGTTTATGTTTTCTGTACAGTTATTGTATATAAAATATTTTATGGCATTTTCAATGCAATGTAGGTTTGTTAATTATTTTATTAATCTTTTTGGCCTTACTTTGTTTGCATAAAAGTTTTATTGTCTAAATATTTGGGTGTATAGTAAGCTAACAGTACTTGTTTTAGTGTACTAATTGTTTTATGTCATTAGAAGTTGTTTTGTTATAGTAGTTTTAGAGTAGAAGCAAGCATGGAGTTATTTGCATTCAAATTAAGTAATTAACACAAATTAAATGTAATGTAGAGTTCTAAGCATTCATTATTAGTTATTTTAAAGATCTACTTAAATGATAAAGCTATGTCTCCACATGAATACAAAAATTAAGTACAATTCCTTTAGCACAGTTAACCTTCCTATGATACTGTTTTGCGCTACCGCAATAAGATAAATTGCAAAAACCCTTGTATAAGACAGCAATCTTCAACAGGGTTTAATGCTACCACACGTTAAACAATTGCAGAAACCATTATATGTATTGAGCTGCAAAAATTTATATATATATATATATATATATATATATATATATATATATATATATATATGTATCCAACCGATAATTAAAAAATAATTAACCGATTTCGATTAAACTCGGCAAGTCGCCTTTCTTTTATTAATGGCTTGGATCGTTAGCCAGAAAAATCGGACAAGGTTTTCCGGGAAAATTTTGAGTTTTCTTTCGAAGAAAAAAAATTTGTTCCCCGAAAATTACAAAGCAATTGTAATGAAATTTGGTGGATACGTTACCTTGGAAAAAGCCTTACCACATACCAAAATTCAAATTTCTAAGTTTATAGAAAATTTAGTTTTTCAAATTTTGAGTTTTCTTTCAAACATTTTTTTTTCTCCGACAATTACAAAGCCCTTTTAATGACATTTGGCGCATAGGTTGCCTTGGAAAAGGCCTTACCACATACCAAAATTCAACTTTCTAAGTTTATCGAAAATTGAGTTATCCAAGTTTAAAGCATTTAATAAAAATTCACTACCATAATGCACTTGCTGCATCCCGAACTTTTTTTCCATTGCGTTTATCAGGCCGGGAGTGGAGTGGTGTGAATCAAACTTGTACCTGTAAGCTGACCAAACATCAAAGGTTGGCAAGTCTGGGTGTCATCGGCACTATGAAGACGATACCCTCAGCCAAACTAGAGGTCTTGCTGATGCTGCTGATGCTTCCTTTCTGTAACAGAAGGAAGGCTATGGCGTTGGATCCCAGAATGCGCGACTTTGGAATCTGGTGTGGTGAGGAAGTTAACACACCACATGCAAAAGTTGCCAAGGAGGTGGAAAGAGAAATTCCAATTGCCACCATGAAGGTATGAAATGCAGAGGATTGTATTAGGCTGACTAGGACATGTACCCTCAGAATCCCCAGCAAGGATCGATGGAGGAATACTAAGGTTGCTTTCCAGACTGCTAGCATGGTCTGTTTTACTCTTGCATCACGCCTGGAGAAGTAACGCTCCTCCAGGGCGGGAGTATACATTGACAGCCTAGGGGTGCGCGAGAGTTATGCTTTGGGCGCATATATCACGGCATTCAAAACAGAGGCATATGCTCTCCTGTCTGTAGCTATTCAACAGGATGTGAGGATGAGCCCCGAGGAATCAGTATACATTTGCTCGGATAGCCAGGCGGCACCCTGGGCAGTCTGTGCACCCAAAAGTAAAAATGCTGATTCAGAAGTGTGCTGACTCTGTTGCGGAGCTGGCGGGAACAAAGAAGGTACAGCCTATGTGGGTTCTGCGACACTGTGGCGTTTTAGGGAATGAGGTGGTGAATCGCAAGGCTTATTCTGTGGCCCGGAGCCTGATATAAGCATAAGTTCTAGAAACAAGACTGTCCAGGTTCTTGGTAGGAGTCGTATTGCACTTCATCATATCATCGGGGTGCTGACAGGCCATTGCCGTCTCAGAAGACATGTTACATTGGTAGGTGTTGAGGGATTCCATTTGCCAGGAATGCAGTGAGACTGAAGGAACGTCTTACCACTACTTGTGTGAATGTGAGGCTTTTGGGGGTCTTCAAACAAATGTTTGAGTCAAGAACTCTGCAGAGGAGTCAAATGTGTTCCGTTCAATGGCAGGCCATGAGGGACCATGGACGGAAAATGGTAAAGAAGAAAAATAAAACAACTATTTATTATTATGAGTAATTGTTTTTTATACCACAGTTTGCACTAAAAACTAAATTAATTTTAACAAGCCTGGTTAATATAATAATAAACAGTGGTTATTAGATATTATTATTATTATTGTTTTTTGTTGTGGTAATGAGACCACATCAAGCACTTAGTCTATTGATGCTTTGGATGATAATGAAACAACTAGTTCAGATTGCATCAAGGACCTTCCATATCTAAATTCGTAAGTCTAACGCCCTTACGAATTCAGCTCTTATTAAGTTTATTAAACCATAGGCGTTAAAGTGTTCTTTATTAATCTTTTTAAAAACACTCTGCTCCTCTCTCTTATTTCAGATTTACTGGTTCTAAGACGAAATGTTTGAATCTGGCCTCTTACAACTACCTGGGTTTTGCAGAATCATCAGGTCCATGTGCAGAATTTGCCATCGAATCACTGTACAAGTATGGGGTGTCGACAGGTGGTACACGACAACAATATGGTACATGTGATCTGCATGTAGAGTTGGAAAAGTTGACTGCAGAGTTCTTGGGTGTGGAGGATGCCATAACATTTGGGATGGGGTTTGCAACAAATTCACTAAATATACCAACGTTACTTTCTCCTGGATGTTTGGTTATCAGTGATGAAAAGAATCATGCCTCACTTATACTTGGGATCAAGCTGCCAGGAGCTACTGTTAAAGTTTTCAAACATAATAGTGAGTATTCACAATTAATATGATAAACATACACTCATTTATATTGTAACGAAATGTCAGTAAGTCTGGTTAAGGATTATTTTTTTAATTTCTTATAAAAAGACATTTTTTAACAAACTAGATATTTTACACATTTAAATGTGACCGAAATTAGTTCTTTAGACGTTTTTATGGGTGACTTGTAGTAAAAGTTATCTTTAATAACTTATATTCATACCTATTAACACATTAAAATTAATTGCAATATTGGAGGGAACTTCAATTAACTATAACTAATCACAAAGAAAGGTTTTTGGAATTTGCACCCCTTCGTTTCAATTTATAGTTTATGCAGATTACCAGCTTCCCAGTAAACACATGTTCGTTAATTAAACGTTTAAAAGGAAACTGCTACCTTACGTTTACTTTTGGTAGAAATGTCGCCCGAATGAACATATAATTAAACCAAGATAAAAACGTTTTTTATACATGTATGTTTTAACGTTTAAATATACGTTTTCTTACATGTTTATTAACAAGGATTTTACAACGTTAATTTAACCATCATCTGTAATGGAGAATATACGTTTATAATTACTGTTTATCACCGGGAATTTGTAACGTTAAACTACTTGCTGTTAATAACGTAAAATATACATTTTTTATACACGTTTATTAACAAGGGTTTTGCAACGTTAATTTAACCATCATCTGCCATGAAGAATATACGTTTATAATTAATGTTTTCAATGGGGATCTGTAACGTTAAATTGCTTGTATTAAGGACGTATAATAAACGTTTGAATTACAACTAATACACACCTACCAAATGATAGTTTTTCAAATGTCAAATAAAAATAACTATTTAAAAAACAAAAATATATTTCAAAAAACTTACATTTCATTATCAAAAAACTAAAACAATTAATACCACATTATAAAAATATAACAAGCTTCTTCAACCATAGCCTCTTAATCATGAAATAAAAAATATATTTCCTAAATTGTTTGTCAACTTCTCAACCAAAAAAAAGTATTGCTCCATTAGTTATTGCTCTGGACATTCTCTAAGTAGCTTATTTCAACCAATCCACGCTGGGGAAAATTTAGCTTTGCAGCATCTAAAATTATAAACTAATAAATAGAAATAAATAGGTCATGAAATTGTGATTACCATATACTACTGCCATTAGTCTCGTGGGTTCGAATGATATATATATATATAGGTGTACATGTATCGTGCAAATAAAATTAAACAGTGGAAAATAGACAACTGCATCAAAATTTATAAATGCTAAACTCATAGCTAACCATTATGACTCATTCGAAAGTTTGATTCACAAACAAATAAAATACAGGAAAAGAAGGTGTATTCATAAACGTTAGATATACGTCTAATGTCTCAATAAAATTAAACTTGAAAATATGAGAAAGCAACCAACATGGCCGATTTTAAACACGCAGGCTAAACTCATAAGTCCCAATTATTTATTCTACCTAATAACGCTCTATAGCAATCAAAATACAAGAAAGGTGATTAACTTCGACAAATTTTGAAGACAATTATTACATATTGTGATACAACTTACCTTGACCTAACTTCAAGACATAAAACTTGACACTTTGAGCTGCACTAACTGTACCTATTTCCAAACATTTTAAGGGAAATCGCTACAGGATGATAATCATTCTTTGTAAAAGCGTCTAAAACAATTATAAATTATAGAACAGACCACCCTTCACCATAACATACAAGTGTCACATACATAATATAATATTTAATAACATCTAATTCTAAACACCACGTTACACACTGCACACCATAAGGTCACCTGTTCTGTTTCTATTCGTTGTTCGTTCTCGTTCAGCATGCTCCAAACACTTACTAATTTACAAGGACATAAGTAGTTAACTAGAGTATTAAATCTGTTTTATGTATTACACAATGGAATGCAAAAGACAAATTAGCTCTTTTTAAAACATACACGCATTGTCGAATACTTCTCAGATTGACTATGTGACAAAAATTTTTAAAAAGCCAGGAAAAAATGTAACCTATAACTATAGGTACATAATATAATATATTACATAAAATATCTCACGCTTAAAAAATATCTAGTAGAATGCGTATATTTTATGTATAAATCCCTACTTTATGTATGTTTTTGGTAGGTGAACCTTGTTGAAACTACGTCTGAATATAATGTTTAAAAACACTAATTAATAACATATTTTACAACGATAAATTGTTAATCACTTTGCTTTTTTAACAAAAACTAGAAAAATAGTGATTTTAAATACATAGTTTATATCACATAAAATATCTCTGACTTAAAAAATGTCCGGTAATATACGTATATTTTATGTATGAATCCCTACTTCATACATGTGTTTGATAGGCGAACTGTGATGAAACAACATTTAAATATAATGTTCAAAAACACTTAATTAATAACCTCTTTTACAATGACAAATTGTTTTGTTTTTTTTTTTTTACAAAAATTAGGAAAACAGTTGTTTTAAATATAACGTTTATATCACATAAATGTCTCTGACTTATAAAATGTCTCATAAAATACATGTATTTTATGTATGAATCCTAACTTAATGTAGGGTTTTGGTAGGCGAACTGTGTTGAAACAACGTTTAAATATAATACTCTTCATCAATAAGGTCTTTATAACGAAATTTTTACGCTTTTTTTTCCACAAAAATTAGGTAAATACCTGTTTTACATATAACGTTTATATCACACAAAATATCTTTCGCTTATAAAATGTTTAATAAAACACTATATTCAACGTATTAATCTCAACTAAACGTAGTTTTTGATAGGCGAAATGTGTTGAAATAACGTTTAAATATTATGTTTAAAAACTCTTCATAATTTACGTCTTTACAACGAAGAAATGGTAACGTTGCCTTTTTAGCCTAGAACTCAATGTTAATTTTTATAACTGATAACGTTTCTTCAACCGTCTCTACGTAAAATAGACGTTTATTAAACGCACGTGTGTTTATTGGGTTTTTAAAGTTTCCTTGTTGACCTAACATTTTTTGAGATAATTGTGTTTTCATGAGGCCATGTTTTGCTATATTACAAACTGATACATAAATGCTACCCTTAATAATAACTTTTCCTGCTGAGACAATTTTGGTTGGAGCTGCTTGACACACTATTCTAAAGGGCAGTCATTGTCATTACCATTTTAAAGAAGGGGTAGTCAGAATCATTACACTTTACCCATACAATAATCAGCACCGACCTTCCACTATAGACCAAGTCCTAATCAATAACTTAACCCCATCGAATATAACAATACATGAAAAGCTTAATTTACATCATCTCCCTATATCCTTGTCTACTAAAGTTAACCATATTACTCTATCCAGTGGCGGAATTAGGCTTGCTGCCGCCCTGGGCCCTGTCTGCTGCGTCGCCCTTTTTGAATAACAAAATTCAATTAATTTTGATTCAATATTATTATTTAAATATAATTTTTATTTTATTGAAATATAATTACAAAACAATAAAAAGAAATATTTAATAAACTCTAACGAAATAAATAATAAGCATTCTTCTTAAATTATAATGTATTGCTCAATTTTTAAATCTCTTCTTTCTGGCTTTCGTCTGTGCAAAAACATCAACTATGTCGTCATAATCAATTTCTTGAAGTAGTTGAGCTTCAATAGACAGTAATGCCAAAGCATTAAGTCTATCTTGGCCGATACTTGCGCGTAAATAAGTTTTCACCCTTTTCAAGGTGAAAAAAGATCTTTCTCCTGAACAATTCTTAGCGGGAATACTCAAAAAAATACGTAGAGCAATATCTACGTTCGGATAAACATCTCGAAGATTCCGAGAATGCAATACATTGCATATTTCTTGTGCAGAAAGTACATATTCCGTATTCGCTAGGGAATCTTTGAGTTAATAATGTAAATGAATACATTCATTCCCAAAAGTATCTTCCAAATCATCAGGATACTTATTAAGTAGTTTATTTGCAAGATTTTTCAATTCATTGGTATCTATTTTAGATAAATTATCAAAAAAATTGAAATTTTTTTTAAAACTATTACGTCCGGCCAATTGTACACTCAAAGTATCTAAAATTCGGTTATACACATTGGTGCGACAATTTGCTTGTCCAGATAAAGGTGTTTTTTCATTCACCCGTGATTCATCTGCCTGATTTTTTCTGGATTTCTTGCGACAGGTATCATAACGATAATAATCTTGAACTCCAGATAGTGCTTTGGCTCTTTCTTTATATTCGGAGGATTGCTTATCTCTCATGTCTTGAAGAAATAATGCCAAAGAACTATAGATTTGCACCACAGATGATAAATCAGCTTGAGATTGCTGAAGCTTCTTACTAGCAGCATTAAAACTATGTAAAATAACATTCCAAACAATGACTAGAATTGCTGTTTCTAGATGCTGAAATTTTCGCTGCAATACCGTAGCTTCAGATCGCGTAGTCGGTTTTTCGTCGTTGTTTTGGGCAATAAATTCCAGTGCATCAATTATTCCAGGCCACTCTTTTTCTAACGCATAACAAGCATCATGTCGAGCAGACCAACTAGTTCGAGAAAGACTCTTAAGCCTTAAACTTGTACGCTGCACCAATATCTCCCAACGATATGTTGATGTAGTAATAAAACTACAAAGTTCTTGCAAAGTACAAGAAAAGTCAACTGCTTCGGTTACGGATTCAGCTGCACAAGTTCCTACTAAATTTAACGAATGGGCAGCACAAGGAACATATTCTGCTAATGGATTAATCGTTTTGATTTGTGACTGCACTCCTGAATATAAGCCTGACATATTGCTTGCGTTATCATAAAATTGACCACGACAATTCATTATGTCCAAACCATTATTCTCAAGAGATTTTAACAGAGCATCTTCAATATCTTTAGGCTTATGGCCAGTATCTGGTATAATTTCTAGAAATATTTCGACAATTTCACCGTTATTAAGTACATATTTAATAATTATCGTAAGCTGATCAACATGTGCAATATCAGGCGTAGATTCCACAATTACACCAAAATACTTAGCAGATTGCACTTTCCTAGAAATGTGTTGTAATACTTTATTTTGAATTAATAATATGATTTCTTCATAGATTGTTTTAGATAAATACGAGGTATTTCCACTGCCAGGGTGCGCACACAATTTTAAATGTTCCGATAAAAACGGGTCAAATTCAGCAAGAAGCTCGACTGTACCTAAAAAATTTCCATTATGAGGATCTTCGATTCTTTCTGAATGTCCTCTAAATGGCAGCCCTCTTATTGCGAGGAATTTAATAATGGCAATTACTCGATACAAAACTTTTTTCCAGTACAAAATTTCTTCATCGAGCTGTTTTATCAGACGTTGATCAACACGCCCTTGAACGACTGCTTGAGCTTTCAAATGACTAACATTAGTTTTGTGAAAATCCGAATTTTCATGAGCTTCAATGCGCGCTTTTGAATTTTTCCAATCGCGAAACCCTTCACCAGTGAAAGCGTTCATTTCACCACTTCTACAAATAGTAAACATGGAGCACAAAATAGAGATACTTTACTTTCTTTTCTTTTTTTTTTTTTGAAGATTCTTCTGCTTTTCTTTTACGATAT
>OZ023267.1:103298994-103491494 GCA_964006375.1 Tillus elongatus
TGAATGTAGAGGTAAAGTTTTAATGTCTTAGGATTTTTTAATCTGAAATTGACGTGCTTCGGTGTTTTTCATCAATATGCATCATAATTTAGAGGGAATTCATTTGGCCCTTCCAGACTGTATTTACAGGCTGGCCCATTTCCAATAAATCCGTTATTATACGAGATCCTACAAAAGTAGGTTAAGAACCACAGCCTGATACATAAGTTTTTGGTGATACAAACGTATATTTCTTTTAATAGAACATCCATTATATTATTCCATCTTTGCATTTTACAACGAATTATAATGCAAATTTTTGTACAAAAAGCTTGATATCGTTCGCCGTTTTGAAGCTACTTCAATTGTTTTGAAACTTCTCACGTTTCTGGTACATACCAACAATTTTGATACGGCGTTTTTATCAATATATAATAGAATCCCATGAAAAGGACGCATTCAGGAAGGTTTTTCATTATATTATTCGTCAAAAAAATTGAGGTACCGTGTGTACACGATGCTTTAAAATAGTGGCTGAATTTTACATAATTCAAACAGCCGTGACTCAATTGTTTTACATAAAATACCATATATTTTATGTTTCAGAAGTGAACGGCATGCTCTCTGTTTCAGGTTTTGTATAACACTCCCTATACCTAAATTCTCTAGTTTGTTAAATGTTTACATTTATAGTCGCATACCAGAATTCATGCCATACCTGACAACCAAAGTCACGGATAATGACATATCTCTCACAGTTTGTCATGAATTATTATCAACTATATTGTATATTGTAGACTGCGCAATGAGTCGTGTAGGCTTTTGGCCTCTCAGCGCTGCGACTCATATGGGTCTTTTGCGCATGACTCTATTTTCTAATAGTTGCCCTTTTCAGATGGTTTACTATGTTTTGGGGGCTATTTTACTTATTTCTTGGGGTGTTATAGTCACCCCTCCAAGGTATTTGAGCCTTTTGCAGAACAGAGCTCTGCAATCCAATAATAAGTGTTCTGTTGTTTCTACTGCTTCAGTGCAGTATCTGCAGGTTTCACTGTCCGCCTTACCAATGTTCATATTTCCACCTTAGTGGAGAGTATCCTGTGAGATGTCCCGTAATTAATTCTCAAGTCGTTCCTGTACAATTCGCGATTACTTAGCATAACACTAAGATAATCGGTTCAGTTTAGGCGACAACTAATGATGAAGACAACTTAGCTGCCGAAATACGTATCTGGCGCACAATTCTGCTATTTTTTGCGTTTTTTGTGTGATCTTACTTATTGATTAATCAATTGAACTAAAAAAAGTCTGTACGCGGCAAGTGCGTTATTACTAAGAGAATATTGGAACCTGTGTACCTGATAAGTACAATTGTAGAACCCAAAGCACCACAACGCATCTTTTTAAAGACCTGACGATCGTATCAGTAGCAAAGTTAGCGTCATCAGAGGATGAAAAATTCTAAACTACTTACAACTAAACAACACATTTTATACTGCATCTTAGGTAAAGACCGATACCGAGAGAGAAAGAGAGAGAGATATATATATATATGAAATCACAAGCAAATTTTCTGTATATTGTACTTTAATCACCGGACAAAGTTTCTGAACTACCGTTATAACTCACCTGCCAACTTTCGGAATACTTACCATATCAAAAACAGAATGCAAACAAAGGGCAATAAATCAGTGGCAGCGCTCGGTTTACGGAACTTTTGTTTTTTGTTGCCTTAGAAATATAAATACTCCCGTACACATCTAGTTTCGCTGGTTGTCTAACATTTTTTATAAGTTTTAGATTTTCTTTATCTATGTGGTGATTATTATCCAAAATATATTTTACCTTGCATGAGCTGTCTACACTACCGTATCTCAGCTGTTCCAGATGTTCCCTGAGTCTGGTCGCAATGATTTTTTTAGTCTACCCAGCATATTTAAGATTACAATCTTTACAACTTATCTCATAGATACACGACATTTCAGCGGCTTTATCTTTATCTTTCGTATTTCGTGTGTCGTGGATTCTGTTAACACTTTCTTCTTTCTATGTCTGTTAATTAATTTTTCCACTAAGCAATTCGAATATCCGTTATATTTAGCCGCGTTTTTTATGTACTCTAATTCTCTACTATATCTACTTTTACTTAAGCGAAATTTTATTACTCTATTGATTAAGAAATTTAAACCAATCGTTTTTTGTGAAAATGTATGATGTAGGCCATTGGAATGTAACGTAGAGTGGTAGTTACTTTTCTGTGGATATCGAATTCAATGGTGTTATTATTTTTAATAACTAGTACATCTAGAAAAAGAAGTTTATTGTTACTTACTAATTCGTGGGTGAATTTTATTGAATCAAATTGACAGTTCCGCTGCTAACTTTTTTGACAAAAAACAATTCAAAAAATTGGTCAAGTAACACGAAAGATGAAGATAAAGCCACTGAAATGTCGGGTATCTACAAGATGAGTTGTAAATATTGTAATCTTAAATACGTTGGACAGACTAAAAAAACCATTGACGCCATCAGAGAACATCTGGCACAGCTGACATACGGTAGTTTAGAAAAGTCATGCGTGGCAAAACATATTTGGGATAATAACCACCACATAGATAAAGAAAATCTGAAACTTATCAAAAATGTTAGGCAACCAGCGAAGCTAGATGTGTACGAGAGTATTTATATTTCTAAGGCAACAAAAAACAAAAGTTCCTTAAACGGAGTCCCGCCACTGATTTATAGACCTTTGTTTGCATTCTGTCTTTGATAAAGTAAATATTCCGAAACTTGGCAGGTAAAGTTATAAGGTAAGTTCAAAAACCTCGACCGGCGATAAAGTACAATGCAGAGAAAATTTTCCTGCGATTTAGTCTCCCTTTCGCTTTCGGTCTTAACCTAAGACTCGGTATAAAAGGTTAGTTGTAAGTAGTTTAGAATTTTTCATCCTCTAAAGACGAAACTTTGTTAGTGAAACGATCGCCAGGTCTTTAAAAAGATGTGTTGTGGTAATTTGGGTCCTCTACGCGTACTTATAACAGCGTTATGGTAAGGAATTTTCATAAAAATATTTTTAATGGAAAATATGTCTTTTAGTGTACCGAAAGGCATCAAATTTGGGTAACAGTATAACCTTTATAGTATAAACAATCTACCCTATTTATATGAATCCTAAGAAAAGTATACAAACTATCTGTAGGATTTAATTGTTAATAATTTAGACAAACAATGAGAGACCTGTCATCTGTCCATGACTTTTGCTGTCATGTATCACATGAGTAAATCTCATAAAATAAGAACTTTAGGTATAAGAAGTATAATACAAAAGCTGAAGCGGAAGACCTGTCCATGATTTCTGAAACATTGAATACAGGCTGTTCCAATT
The DNA here is from genome assembly GCA_964006375.1 of Tillus elongatus. Lineage (NCBI taxonomy): Eukaryota > Metazoa > Arthropoda > Insecta > Coleoptera > Cleridae > Tillus > Tillus elongatus. The sequence goes on from OZ023267.1 coordinate 103,302,359, forward strand.
GAAAAAATCAAGTTATGGCAGTTTAATTTTTTTTAAATTCTACCACTATTTAAGAGCGCTTGTATATCGTATCTCGAATTGTTCGACGAATAATATTGGGGTAATACAGACAATATAATTACCCCATTATCTGCCTCAACAAATGCCGGTGACCCTCCTAATCGTCCTCATCCTCTAAGTACCGTGACCGAAGGCCCCCACTTAATTGACGATGACCCCACTACTTTCACTGATAACGAAGCAGGTAGACGGAACGACATATATAAGGCAAGATTTGCAACGAACTGCCAGATCTCTCTGAGGCCTAGGGTTGAACACACTGAGATCTCACAGACGATTTCCGGTGAGATTTGGGGAGTAGGCAGATTGAGGCCCCGTAATCGAGCTTCAACAACCCAACCCACCTTTGTCCACCGATCTAATGAGTAGACAGATTGAGGCCTTAGAGTGTCCTTACATATTCCCTTTACCCACCTTTGTCCACCACTCTAAGGAGTAGGCAGGTTGAGGCCTTAGAATGTTCTTACATATTTTCTACCCACCTTTGTCCACCACTCTAAGGAGTAGGCAGATTGAGGCCTTAGAGTGTCCTTACATATTTCCTTTACCCACCTTTGTCCACCACTCTAAGGAGTAGGCATATTGAGGCCTTAGAGTGTCTTTACCTACCTTTGTCCACCACTCTAAGGAGTAGGCAGATTGAGGCCTTAGAGTGTCCTTACATATTTCCTTTACCTCTTGAAAATGGCTCCAAAACAGGAGTAGAAACGTCGAGTTTTCATAAATTCTGGTCGCGGTTCAACTCAAGAACCAATTATGTCTCACATTAAAGACCGCAGAAATCTTTCTGAACATTTATATATATATATATATATATATATATATATATATATATATATATATATAAACATATATATATATATATATATATATATATATATATATATATATATATATATATATAATATTTCTGTGTGTGTAAACATATAGAAAACTGACCCACAATACGGGTTTACAAAAAATCTGATATCTTCATTAATGAATCTTTTCTACGAAAATTCACTAAAAAATGGTTAAGAAATTGTTGTCTGCTTTAATATGGTTTTTTTTAAATCTGATTATAGTAGACTTAATGTAGTTGCAGTATTGCAAGCTTATATCTTGTATGTGAAGGCTATTTTGTGATTTTTTATAAACGGTTTAATTGCAATAATAAGTGAATTTCTTGAAGTAAAATCCCTTAATATTGGGTCGTAATTGGCATCACGAATACCGCTACGAATACATCCCTATATTTCGAATGAAACAACGTTTACTTATTGGATACAGTAAACAGACAACACTGTAGATATTTTTGAGATGAAAATTATCACTGAATAAGAAGACTTCGTACGCAGTATCCTTAAAAAGTAACTGTATGGGTGGTCATGGCTATGAATATTCTAGGACCTTATTTTAAGAAAATCTCACAGCAGAGCTGTAACATAACCTTATAAGAGACAATATTGTTCTTCTATCACTTAGACTGTTTGCGAGCCAAGAAAATATAGGTACGTTTGAACAATGATTAAGTTATCAGCAAGATGAGGTACCGCCGCGCTTGCGGGATGACGGTTTGGTAGACAAAATTTAACTGAGTCGCTAGATAAATCACCAGCCCTCCATGCCTTAACATTATTCAAGAGGTTATTTGAAAACCGAAGTGCGCATAATCAAAGTTCGTGAATTAGAAGACCTTCAGGGAAAAATTAGAAAATAAATATGTTCAATTACTATTTAAAATGTTCAAAATAAGTTTGAAAATAAACTTGAATATTGCTAAGAAGCCAATGGACAAAAATTTAAACACAGCTTGTGATAGCTAGTTCTCTTTTCTTTTCAATTAAAATTGTGTCTATTCAACCGTATAATTATTAGTTCAGCTGTTTTTTTTAAGAACCTCGGTGGTTCAGGTGTAAGAACGTGTGCCTCTGAACCGAAGGGTACTGGGTTCGATCCCAGGGTACTCCTTTCACTTTTTCAGTACAAACTGTAAAATTAACATCAACCGAGGTTCTGGCATTGCATTTGAGTAAGTTGAATGTCTGCACGTTCCGCCCCTCGGGGGGAACATAAATCCGTAAATCCCGTGTCCATGCGATGTTGGGCACGTTAAAGATCCCTACCCTCATTACAGAAAGGCAGGGGTTCGGCAAAATTTCCAGGATAGTGAGATGAAACTGCTCCCTGGCGTCGGTGATTGGCCATAGTCGCCGAAATAGGCCGACGTAAAAGAAACAAAAAAAAAACACACACACTTTTTTGTACTTTAACGTTGGCGTATTTTCTGGACTATGGCCAATCACCGACCCCAAGGAGAAGTTTTGGCTCACTACCCCGGAAATTTTGGCGAACCCCTACCTTTTTGTAAGGAGAGTTGGGGTCCTTAGCGTGCCCAACATCGCCTAGATACGGGACCGACTGCTTTGCGCCCCTTCTAAAGCGCGGAACGTGCAGAAATTCAACTTGCTCAAATACAATGCCACCGTCTCGGTTCAGAAGCATACATTCTTGCAGCTGTACCACCGAGGCTATTTTTATTTTATAATACACTATATTTTCGCATTGGCTGTAAATATACCAATCATCTGGTATATCGTTGAATGTGGATTAAAATTAAAACCCTTCAGACTAAGTAAATATAGAGGTATGTATTATGTTCTATTTTTAACTTTTTGTAAAACTATAAATCTGACAACGTTGTTATGAAAATCAAAATTGGTGATATCTTAAAACACCACTACACCTACCTTGGTAAAAATCAGATCAATGGATGCCAAGATAATGAATTTGTCCCAAACTTAACGAATATACTGCATTTTATTTATGTATATGAGCGAAATACCCTCATGTGGCCATTTTAGACTTTAAACGGCTTTTAAGACATCAAACAAATTCAACAGAAATTTAAAATCATCTAAATAATGATATATATGATTTTCTATTAATGAAAAGAATACAGCAATCGCAGATAATTGACCTTTTATTTTAAAAATGGAACATCATTATTATTCATCACTTCGATATATAAATATAATAAGAGTATAAATTGTGTAATTCAAACTTTGACAGATGTATCGTATTAATACCGATATTTTGCCGAAGCAGCAAAAACTGTAATATCACATAATGATAGTTTGGGATATAAATGCTGCAGCAGCTCGCAAAGCTCATCCTCTTTACTGTTCACTGGTTCGGGCCGATAGCGGTTCTAATCCAGGATTTATGTTATATAGAGATTTTTTCGCTTCGTACCCCACATTGATTGCAAGCAAAACGATATTTCGTGTACAGCTTTTCTGCTTATGCTGCTACAATTATATAATCTTAGAGGATTGATGTTTTTTACTCTTTAGCGAATTTTTGTAGAAAAAAAATTGCCTTTAACAGGTGACGATTTTGAAAGATTCGAAAATTTGATTCAAATTAGCACAACTTTTGATCCCTAGAACTAATTTGCAGGGTCAGTTTCAATTTTTATATGTTTATATATAAAATACCTTTGCATAAGATTTTCGCCATAGCTTTTGCCACAAATTGGCGAGATTCCATTTTCCTAGAGTAAAGAACTTCGTTGCTATGGCCACTAGACCTTTTTTTTAATAGCAAGATATGTTTTTTCGGATTTTCGGAAAGAATGACCCTTTCTTGATGCGGCACTATAAAAATTTTGCCTAAAAAAACAAAGACAAGAAATGAATGTAATTTTTCAAATGTCCGGCACACGTGAATTAACAACACTTGTACTTAGGTTGCTTTTCTTTAAATTTATCAAACCATTTAAACTACTTAAAAACAAACTGACATAGTTACTGCCTAAAATACAACTGAGCTAAAAGTACACAAAACAATGGATTTATATAGTAATCGAACAAATGTTCGTTGCAGGTTCTCACGAGAAGATGCCACCCCAATCAAAGTTACGGGACCCGAAATGAATAGGTGTGCTGGCGGGGAAGGAAATTTAGAAGCACAATTGGGAAAATAGATGGACTCTAATATGCAGACTTTTTTACAGTTTGCCGCAACACTTCCCCTGGATAATGCCCCCCTCAGGCAGGCCTATTTGCTCTAGGTCCCCGCAGCTTGTTTGTGGGTTGAAGGGACAACATTTTTCTTGTCGTTTATGCACAAAACGCTCTACCAAGCAGGCCTTAAAGACCTGACCTGATCTGACTTGACTTGACCTGATCTGGTCTGACCCAACATGACCTAAACCGACCTGACCTGCCACTGACTTGACCTGATCAAGAAACGTATTAGAAAGCCATAGAAGGCACAAACACATGCGTTCTACAAAAATAAAATAAAAAAACACTTATCGTATGTGAGCAGCGACGAACCAATAATGTCAATAGCTCGGAAACGGCCAATTCTCACAACATAAAAACGAATTTCCATAGAAATAGTATTAAAGTGCATGCATGGTAGTAAACTTTATCTATCAGCAGTCTTTTTATTTCAACAACACACCACGAGGGCCTACAGCTTAAATACTATCGTACCGTGGGTGTCGACAAGGAGGAATGAGGCAACTTGTTAATTCTGGACTTGAAGGTTTGGAGGTTCGGAGGAGAAGGAAAAACATGTGCCGGCAAGGAATTCGACAAGTTGTTAGTCCTCGGGACAAAAGAGCGGGCATAACAAGATGTTCTATGTCTGGTGACCTCGACAGTAAAAGGGTGCATTCGCTCTGTTGTCCTGGTATATCTGTTCGGGGCAGTAGGTGGAGGAACTATGGAAGAAAGCTCCTCTGGCAGTGCCCGTGCAGATATCTATAAAAGAGAGAGAGGTCACATACGGCACGTCGGTGGGCAAGGGATGGCAGCCTTTGGGTGAGGGTAGAGTCCGATGAGACGTATAGCTCTCTTCTGAATGGAGTTCAGGATAGCGAGTGTAGAAGCGGCAGCAGGACCCCAGATGTGGGAGTAGTATTTGGGTTAGGTTTGGTCTTATTTGTGAAGTATATAAGGTATAGAGATTATCTGGTGAAAAGTATTTGCGAGCCCGGAGAAGGAAACCTAATTTCTTAGCAGCCGCTTCTGCAATTGATGTGACATGTTGGTGTCAATTGAGATTTCGATTCATAGAAATGTCAACAAGTGAAAAGGATTCATTACTTTGAATAATTTGGTTATTTATTGTGATGGGTCTAGGGCTGGTGTAACTCTTATGAGAAAGAAAGCAAGACTGTGATCTGATGGGGTTGAATTGTACAAGATTTCTACTTCCCCAGGCTAATATTTATAATATAGTCGATGAATATGAAACGTGTGTGTCTTTCATCTGCAGTATCACCAAAATTAACTCAAAAATTTCAAAAAAAACTGACAAGACAAACATGAAATAAAAGAGAAATAATAATAATTAAGAGAGTGTTGAAAATGTCCATAATTATCAATACACAATTGAACTCACGTTTCAAAGAAATGTAATACATTAATTGAGTTGGAATGCACAATCCGTCTTGTTTCGACAAGAACTCCAGCTTCCAGGTCTTCCAGATTTAATAGCCTGTCTTTGAACATTCTTCAAGTGACCCCAAGAAAAAAAACATAGTTCAAATCAGGTGAACCAGCAGGCCATTCAAGAGCACCATCGCGCACAATCAACTTTTCTGGGGAAACTTTATCAAAATCTAGTCGGGATTTTCATTAAATTCATAATATTAATAAATTCAACACGCCTCTCAAAATCGTCCTTCACATGTTCTTGTCCCAGCTTTACTTTATATGCGTCACAATTTTCTTTTTTTAGCAAACTTACCACATATTTTTGTGAAATAGTGTATATTGTACCAACTTCACTTATAGACACATAAGAGGTTTCCTAAAGGGATAACAATACAGTTAATGCCCTATTACCAGCTACAGCCGTTTTTGGTCTTCCTGTTCTTGAACACTGCCAGTTTGGTTAAATCGTTTTAATAATTTGAAAACATACCCTTTATTAGTTTGTTGGGGATTAGAACACACTTTATGAGAAAGCATGCGCATGTCTTTATATATACGTTTCCTGTCACCGTAGCCCAACATCATTAATATTCAAATTCTTAGCTTTTCGCTCAATTATGCCATAATAATTATTATTATTACTTTGAATAAGGTATTAACTTTCTGATGTAAAGCTCTCTAAAGTATTATAAACTGCAGGTAACAGCAAACAATGTATGAAATTGACAGCTGCAAATACTATTACATTTTTCAGTGAGTACCTTGATAAGAAATTTATTAACGAAGTCCAACACAAGGAGGTGATTTTTAAGAAATTCAATTTTTGCTCGTTTTAGTGAATTTTATTTTAAAAAATTCACTAATGAGGAGATCTAGACTTTTGAATTTTGAAAAAATTTCCTCAAACGAGCGCGAACTAGGCCCCCTAGAACCCATACCCAGGGTCAGTTGCAATTTTTATAAGTTCATATATATATATATATATATATATATATATATATATATATATATATATATATATATATATATATATATATATATATATATATATATGTATCACACCGATAACTCAAAAAATAATAGACCGATTTTGATCAAATTTGCTAAGTGCTTTCTTTTTGTAAGGGGCTTGGATAATTTCGTTAGCCGGGAAAATCGGCCCAGGTTTTCCTGGAAAGTTTTGTTTTATTTCAGGAAAAAATTATATCTCCGGAGATAACAAAGTAAGGACAACCAAATTTGGTAGCAATATTTGTAATATAAGTTTATGATTTAACGGTCTATAATTTTTAGCTAATTTTTGTAGAAAAAATTCGTTAATGAGTGCAAACTAGGCCCCCTAGAATCCATATCCGGGTTTAGTTTGAGTTTTTATCTGTTTGCATATATACAGGGTGAAGAATTTTTACGGTAAAGCTTAATATGATTGTTGTTATACAAGATACGAGAAAAAATTGTCTATAAGTCGTTGGTGATACCTGCATTTTTTTTTTCGAACACCCTTATATTATTGCATTTTTGTATTTTTTACCGAAATATGATGCATGTTTGTAAGAAAAAAATCAAGACGCAGTAAGTGCGTTTTGGTAGCGAATTTTCATTAAATGCTTGATAATAACTCAACTTGCTATTAACCTAAGGTTTGTTGGCTAGGAAACTAGTTTTCTCGGAAACATTTTAGGTTTATTTTCGGAAAATTTTTGTACATTCTCAAACAATATGTTATTTTGATAAAATATGGTACATTATTTCTACTATAAATGTTATACCAGTAAACAAATTGATGCCTTCGTGCATTAAGCAGACATATTTGCTATTAAAATCATTTTAAGGAAAATTCACTTCTATAAATTACTTGCTGCGTCCAGACTTTTTTTAATGGAACCAGATTAAATTCTTATAGTTCCGCATCGAGAAAGAGGTGTTCTTTTTGAAATGCAAAAAAATAATATCTTGCTATTAAAAAAAAAGACTTAGTTGCCAGAGCAACGAAACTGTTTAAGCTAGAAAAAATCGAATATTGCCAGTTTCTATCAACAAATACGTCAAAAAACTTTTGTTAAAACATTTTTGTAATAATTTACATCTCACGAAACAGTACTTGCGTTTCCATGCGATTTACTACTACTACTTACTACCTTGTCATTAAGCAAATGCGGGAATCGGTAGCAACAAGATTTAAAAAGCAGATGTTAGAAATATCTAGCGTTGCCCAGCACATGATTACTTTGAGATATAATATATTGATTATTGAAAGTAACCATGGATGTTTGCTAGCGAGATGCTTTGTAAAGTTTAGAAATCCGCACCGTAACCCACAGTTTTTAATGAATTTTTATTTGGTTTCAGTATTACATCATCCGATATTGCATTATCCGATCTTTTATCACCCGGTACTGCATTACGCGGTATTACATCACTCGGTATTAAATCATTCGGTATTACATCAACCGGTATTACATCGTCCAGTATTGCATCATCCCGTATTTCATCATCTGGTACTGCAAAACCAGAATTACATCGTTCATAGTTTAGGTATGAAAATAGGTTAATTTCGCTCATACATTTAGTTTAGCGACAATTGCTGGTAACGATAACTTGGTTGTCAGAACACGTCCCTAAAGCACATTTTGAAAATTACTTTTGTGGTGATTTTTCTTTTTGTTGGTAACGTTCAACAATTAAAAGTTGCGCTCGTTGGGGTAGCAAATTATCAGAAAAGAAGCTTTGACGGTTAATAACTCAGTTCTGCGTTAACTTAGAAACATTAATTTTTATGCATAGTATAAGTACAGGGCTTTCATTAATTCCCGAACCCCACGCGGCGGGATTCTGTCTCTCTCTCTCTCTCTCTTAGTGGAATATGATTTTATGAGTTGGCAGTCAAAAAGTCACCAAAAAAAACACTAGACTAGGGACCCTAAAGTTACTAAATCAAGTGACAATTGACAGTTCATTCCATTGGCGCTCAATTCCCTTTTGACCGGTTATTTTGTATGTATATTGTGCATTTTCCAGTGTTTACCTTCTTCAAATAATTTTCTGTCTGTTGGACAATAACATAAAACAGTTTTTATCAAAACTTAGCATTTTCATTGCGTTTTTACGTAAGTTAAAAGTGTAGGTACGTTAAGGTTATGTTGTTGACGATATCTGACATCGCATGGAACGAAGCCCTACCAAATCTGTTCGTCGGTAATCTGCCCAAACAGGTACATATTTGTTACATGTTACACAATACACATTCCTAAAACCGTAAATTAGAAGTTTAAATAATCGGACCTCAATTTGTTTACGTACATTACAAAATTTTGATATCTATACAAAATAAAAGTAATATTTTATTATGTTTTTAATTTATTTTTTTAACAATCAATAACACTAAACCTTACATGAACAGACTTGCTGTTAAAAATACTAAATAATAAATACATTTAACACATTTACTGTTTCAACTTTGTATAATTTTTATATTTTTTATAAAACCCCAAATGAAATGTGAGACAACACTGGCATCTTAGGGATTTAATTAATTCAGGTTGTACAACAGTGTATGCCGGGTTGCCTAACTTAAGCGGTCACGTGGGGTTAGGGAATTAATGAAAGCCCTGTATAACCCAAATAAAAGCAAGAGTGTGCCGACTTTCGTCAAAACAGTTAATTATATTTTGGTTTACGCACCAACCTTTTGAGCAAATAAAAATAATATAATTTGTCGTTAATACTTGTCCGAAATTTAAAAAAACTTTGTTTCTTTGTAAATCAAAAAATAAATATTGACCGTCTAACAGTAAATTGATTTATTTACGTTATCCAGTTCACGTAGATTGAAAAGAAATGAAGCTGAGATTGAATAAAGTCGTTGGACCAACCCCTAATAAAGAATAATGTTTGAAATAACTATAAATCAAAGGGAGAATTTTGTTAAACTCCTTTTTTATTTTGTCGCAGTTAATCTTCCTCCAGTGTCCTCGTTTGGGGCCTTAACAACCATGTTTCCCCCAATCTATATAATGCAGACATAACTCTCTAGCCGCTTCTTTATCTCTATCGCTTCACGTGGCCTGGTAAATGCAACGACTCGCTGTTCTTCCATATTTACTGTCCAGACGATACGTTCTGACTATGTTATATAAATTAAAACTTTTAATGGGGAAAAGCGGATTAATTCCTTTTTACAGGCTTAGGTACTGAGTTTCTCTTTGACTGCTTGTTAAATGTACATAAGTAATGTGATGCCAAAAATTTCAGTTGGTTGTAATAAATAAGTAAACTGATCTATTAACTGTTGCTGCCCTTACTTAGTGAAACCAGAGAATTAGTGTCTACATCTTGATTTTCAAACTTTCAGTGAATTTTTATTTAAAAAAATTCACTAATAGAGAGCTATCGATGAGACTTTGCTAAAATTTTTTCAAATGAGCGCGAACTAGGACCCCTAGAACCCATAGCCGGGGTCAGTTTCAATATGTTTATATATATATATATATATATATATATATATATATATATATATATATATATATATATATATATATATATATATATATATATATATATATATATTGCTATGGTATTTAGTGTGGTTTCCTTTATATAGCACTTTAATTAATTGTAGAGCATGAGATTTCAATTGCGTCTTTATGAAAAAAAAACGCTAATATTGATGATCCTGAAATTATGCTAAAAATTGTTTTCTTACTGCTGTGATTTTAATTTTTTCTCTCATCTCATGGGTAGGGTTCTGTGCTTGGGCTGGAATTTTTATTTAATATATGGTTGTTATAAATTATAGTACTCCCGAGTGTTTGGAAGTTTAAAAAAATTATATATGATTGGATTCTCTTGATTTTACTTTTAATTAACGGTGAAAAATAGCCTTACTTCATCATATAACTAGTATTTGTTTGACTACAGATTATGTAAGTACAATCTAGTATGATTTATTTTTGATTGATTAAATTAACAAATTTCCATTAAAAAGGGTATATCAAATTTATCATCACATATTGTCGATAAATCAATACAAATCAAATTTATTTAATACAATGAATTACCTAACTATGATCTAGCGATTCGGCCTTTATGTAATATCCCCGTTAGTGAACTAAATATACATTAAAATCATCAATGGGATAAAAATATTCTTAAAAACTATTTACACTATAGAAAAAGAGTCTGCACATTTATTACTGCAAAGTTCATAAAACGACTTACTGAATGTTGTCTTGATTGCTTCTTACATTTGATATATACTTATTACTTTCCATTTGATCTACTGTTTGGCTTTTGTAGCTTGCCTGTGATTACTAATTAATTTCCATTTTATTTAAAAACGGTCTTAACAAACCGTGTATCAGGTATTCATTTTATTTTCTTTACACAAAAATTGAATATGATTTTATTATGAGGCACTTGCCTTTCACGTTTAATTCTCAACTTCCATATTTTACCGTGTCGTCGCACGCCAACGAATTTCAAGTTTCACTTGTGGTAGTTCAATTACGAATCCTCTCTCCGACCTGTCGTCGTCTCTCTCGTCTTAAATAAACTACACCTGTCTTACAAAAAACCTTTTCTCCTGTACCTCGGGTAAAACAAAGTTCATAGGCCTTGCGTTTTCCCATTGTCCAACTTTTTGTTGTTTGCACTCTTTTGAAACAACCACAAAAAACTATCCTTATCAACTAACACTGTGTCTTTTCTTACAATTGGTATTTACAAAAAACTTATTTTTAACTTAATATTATAAATGTATAATATAGTAAAAATGTCCTTACTACCTAAGGATAAAATAAAATCGTCATATTCTATTTAAAACTCTATAAATAAAAACAAGGTTATTGTTCTGCGTTCCATTGTATTCCAACGACTTTTGTTTAGTGAACTTAAAATGTACTACATGTAAAAAAAGAAATCATTGTTCTGTATTCTTTTAGCTGTCTTACTATCCCTTATTTAAAACATAAAATATTTCACACTCTAAATTATACAGGGCATTTAAATATTAGGACGTATTAATTCTATGTACATGGCCCGTCTTACTCCATAATAATGTTTATAATTTTCTGACATATTTGCTATCTATAGCAATATATATATATATATATATATATATATATATATATATATATATATATATATATATATATATATATATATATATATATATATATATATATATATATATATATGTCCAACCGTTAACTCAAAAAATAATTAATTGATTTCGATGAAACTCGTCTGGTGCCTTTCTTTTCTTATTGACTTGGACGAGTTCTTTAGCCAGGAAAATCGGACACGGTTTTCCGGGAAAAATTTGAGTTTTCTTTAAAAAAAATGTGCCTCCGAATTTTACAAAGATATTTTAATGAAATTAGACGGATACGTTGCCTTTGGAAAGACCTTACTACATAGAAAAATTCAACTTTCTGGATTAATAGAAAATTGAGTTATTCAAATTTTGAGTTATCTTTAGCAAAAAAAAATTTGCCCAGAAAATTACACAGTTATTTTAATCAAATTTGGTGAATACATTGCCTTGGGAAGGATATCATCAAATACGAAAATTCAACTTTCTAGGTTTATATAAAATTGAGTTATTCAAATGTGAAGCATTTAATGAAAATTCACTACTATAACGCACTAGCTGCGTCCCGAACTTTTTTTAAATAAAAAAATTCAAACTATGGCATTATTCGATATGGCTATCATCATTTAAAATATTTGCGTTGCAACAACTTTTTTAGTATACTGAATATTGTCACCAACTCTCATATTTCAAAAAGAATTTGACAATTTTTGATTGCATTTTTAGTAAATTTTTGTAAAAAAAGTATCTAAGAACGTAGTCTTGCCAGTAGGTATAGATAGCCTGTTATGGGTCCACCAGCCACCACACGATTGCCCATTTGTGTGACGTCACAGTGACAATACAGTATGGCCGATGGATGCCTGGCGGCGTAAGAACTAACCTGAGATGACGTAATCGAAGATTCCGGCCAAGATGGCCGAGCGAAAGTGAAAAATCTAGAAAATTTGATATTTGAAATGGGATTGAGGCTAACCTGTTAAAATAAGTGGATCCGCAATTTCGATTTTCATAAAAATAATATTTAAAAATATGTCGGTTAGCGCATACCCAAACCAACTATGTTAGTTTTCGGTTTAGAGATATGGTGTTTGGTGTTATTTCACTCGCCTTGACGAGCAGAATTCAAATATGCCGGTTAGCGCATGCGCAGATTCTAAATTTTAATTTTAGGTTTAGAGGTACGACTTGCTTAAAAGAGCTCCCGGGTGGTATCGAATGAGTCACAAAGCAAGGAACTCTCTAGAGAAGTCACAGGTAAATATATGTCGCACAACTCAACTATATGTCTGCTTTCATAATCTTCACCTTCAGAATCACATTCGTCTATTAAAGCTTGTTTTTGTATCTCCAACACGAACTGTTTTAATGCTAATTCGTTGTCTTCATCATTTATTCCATTTTTACCTCCATAGCACAACTCGCCTATATACTGCATATTGCTAAAGACGTCTGTGTTACTAAACTAAGCTCTCTAACAAAACCTATTTAAGCGAGTTCTGACAGAAATGAAAGTAGAAACAGTCTGAACACTGGCCGGAAATGACAATAATAACAGTAGAAATGAGGTCAACGTTTGCAGTAACCAGGAATGGAAATTTATAGAGGACATAGAGTCGCTAACAAAGTCACATACAGCTCTAACAGGAAATGATATTTGATAACGAGACTCTGACCGGAAATGAACATTGATAACGCCAGTCTAAACTACTAAACAAGATCACTGCCAACACTAACCGGAAATGAGCATTAATAACGAGTTCACATGCAGGCTCTAACAGGCAAATAATGAGTCATTTCCTGCCGCATGCAGGCTCTAAGATAAACTGGGATAGCTGCGTGCAGTCAGCTCCTTGCAACTAGCGTCTTACTGCTTACAGCTTGCTTATCAACATGTTTTTTCTACGACCGGACCTGATCTGGATCTGACTTGACCTGACCTAACCTGACCTGACCCCGCTATATTTGAACTACACACATCCGGACGAGTAAAATGACACCAAAACCGTACTTTTAAATCAAAAACTAAAATTTAGGGTCTGCGTTAACCACCATATTTAAATTCTGCTCATCAAGACAAGTAAAATGACACCAAACACCATACCTCTAAATCGAAAACTAACAGAGTTGGTTTGCGCATGCACTAAGCACCATATGTTTTAAATGTCATTTTTATAAAAATCAAAATGACGGATCCTCTTATTTTGACAGGTTATCAAGTCATTTCAAGTGTCAACTTTCTCGGGTTTTTCACTTCCGAATGGACACCTTGGCCGCCATCTTGGATTACGTCATCTTAGGTTAGAGCTTACGTCACCAGGTTTTCATCCGCCATATTGTTTTGTCACTGTGACGTCATAGGCATGCGCAATCGTGTGGTGGGTGGTGGCCCCAGAACTGGCTATCTATACCTACTCTTGACATTAGATTTTCTAATTTTTTGTAATGAGCGCCTGCTAAAACCTTCATATTTTTTGGATTTTTTTTATCTTCGAAAATAACGTTGTTATAACCGAAATTGATAGGTAAGTGGCTGTAATATAACGTATACTACGTGCTAAAATTAGGTTATCTTAATTAAAAGAAAAAAGTGCTAAGCATATAAAATAAGTAATTCGGTCCTACTGGATGTCAATGGGGAGCGCAAAATAAAAATATTAATATTTCAGGCATATGTATACTAAGTTCCCTTGGCACAGAAAAATAAATAAAAAACACCACATAAAATAATTAAAAATATAAAGGTTTTTATTTTTAAATGGCCAAAGTGACAATTGGGACCATCAAAATTGGTGATCTTCAAATAAAGATCCAAAAGAACCGTGATGTGACTTAATAAACTCTGCAAATTTTTCCCGTATAGGTATCCAATTAATAAAAATTACAGTATTTACATACACTTTATGGTAGCCGGCCCCTAGAACATTGTGAGATGTACGACAGGGTCGCCATTTCGGTGCAGAACCAGATAGTATTTTGTCACAACAGCTCCAAATAACACAAAATGTTATAAAATAAAGACTGTGTACAACCAACTAACAAATTTGTAAATTGTCAGCCCAGTTCCATTTCTTCCCTAATATAGGGACAAAGTATGTAAGTCTATATGCATTCTCACCACAATTAGAACCATAGACCGGTTTCGCTCTAATTAGAGCTCGTCAAATTTGAAACAATCAAGGTTGCTCAAACTTGGTAGGTAAGTAGAAAACTGAAAAACAAGCAACTTCTTTATTTAACATTTTTGCAAATTTTCGAAAGTACCCTTAACTATTTGTAATTCTTTTGAAATTATGTTGAATTTTACCAGTAGATATCACTGATGTATCAAAAAATCGTCAACGTCACTTTATATTATTTTAAAGCAAAAACTGACCAGGAGCTCCAAATTTACGTAAAATACTAATAACAAAAAAATCCATATGATGCGGCCTGTATACAGGGTGTCTCACGGTTATGGCCCATTAGAATAAATTCAGGGACTACTTTGATTGGAAATTAGAAAATTTGGGCAACTGTGTTTTCGGGCATGCCCAATTTAAGTAAGGTAATGGCTTTCACGTAGCACTTCCGTTTATACCGGAAGTTGACGTCATCATCGTTATTTTAAATAAAACCCTGCATATTATTAGATTTTTCGATTCGACGTAACGTTTTAGATGGACTTTGCTTAAGTTCCCTGTTCCTAAAACTAACCGATTCCAAGATATGTATTTTTTTTAATGGAAAGAAACAGTACCTAATTTAAAACCGTGTTTATTTTACAGTGGGGAATATAGAGCGGCAATATTCACAAGAGGATTAGCTGAGTCCGTAAGCTTCCTATCTATACTATCAAAGTGGGTTAATTACTTACAAGTAGGTGAATATTTAATGCCGAATTTATTTACATTCGTCGGTTTTCTTAAGTCGAACGCCCTGTATCTCTTTTCATGTTCTTATACAAAATTTTATTGCCTTTTGAACGATGTTAGGTTTCCTATACCTCTCCCTGGCTGTGAAATTCTTAGCAAACCTTCAAAATACCAGCTGTGAATGGACGCTCGTGAAATGCCTAAATCACAGCATATATATGTCTAAGCGGCGCCTGAATCATATTGTGCGGCAAGCATTTAGGATTCTAGATTAACATTAAAATATGCTAGTACATTTATTAGATCATCTTCATTTGAAGTAATTGGCTTTGGTAAAATTCTTTCTGCACTAATTCGACCATACTCTAGTTGATTTTTTAGAATTCTACTTAATTTATTTCTGCTCATTGGTGAAAAATTTGGACATGTCTCATTAAACACTGTACATGTTGTGTTTATGATCCTATTGCCACGTCCGTGAATAAATAATAAATTTAAAATATCAGCATCTGAATATGTATTATGCTCCATTTCTTATAAACATTAAATTAAACTGGCTCTGCATAGAAACTAGCAACAAATACCTCGTGACAGCTTAGTTGTTCGTTTTGAAGTTGTGCTAAGAATTTCACAGCCATGCTTGCAAGAAATTACTTAATTTTGGTTGATTACACAAAAAACAGTAGATAACTTAAAAGTTGAAGAGGTGGGTATAGAAAACACTGTGTATAAGAATATGGAAGAAGCTACAGGTGTTCCGTTTGAGAAAACCGCGTTATGAAGATTTGAATTTAACTAAACTCGGAATTAAATTCCCACTACCCTGTATGCAATTAAGCCATTTTGAAAGTAGAGATGGGAAGCTCAGGGATCCAGCTGTCCTCCTGTGAGTATTCCTGCTCTATATTTCTTACTTTAAAATAAATACACATGGTTTTAAATTAGTAACTGTTTCTTTTCATCTTTTCCTTTTCATTTTTTTTGAAAAAAAAAATATCTTGAAAACGGTTTAGGGGATGGAAAAACTTGATGAAAGCTCACATATAACGTTACGCTAAATCAAAAAATGCGATAATATACATGTGTTCTATTTAAAATAACAAATATGACGTCAGCTTTCGGTAAAACCGGAGGTGGTACGTGGCAGCCGTTATTTTACTTAAGTAGGGCATGCCCAAAAACAGTTGCCCAAACTTTCAAAATTATAATCGACGTAGTCTAAAATAATTTTAATGGGCCGTCACCGTGAGACATCCTGTATGAACGAATACATATTATAACGTATCCAAAATATGGATTCTAGCGGCTCGTTTAATGGATTATTTTGAAAGTCGTGACTGCTCTATTCGTGAATTTTTTAATGAAAATGCCCTAAAAATGTATTCACGAAAGCAAGTATATAATCATCTTCCAACCAAACGAATGAGAATAAATAATATAGTAGGTTGTCGTTGTTTTGAAAAGGTTTGATATTTCTATCTATTTTCTGACCCAACTCCGATAAATCGTAATTGTTTTGTATGCAGAATTCCTCAAAATATAGGGTGTTGTTTTAAACAAGGTTGGTTTTCACAGAAACGAGACAAGGGATAACTGAGTTTTAGGTCACAGACAAATGGGAACAATCCAAAAAATTTTTGTTTTCAGTTATTGTGATAATTGCATGTATATACTACGCGTGTAATTGTTATTAGTAGTATTGGTTATTGATTAAAATTATACAGCCTGTTCGTACTATAAATCTTAGGGTTACGTACAAAACAGGTTGACAGTCTTACACCAAATTCACTACACTTTTGACTTACAAAATATCAATGCTCTCTGCTTTCATTTATAATTGAATTTTCTTTAAAAAAATTCACTAATGAGGAGATCCAGACTTTTGAATTTGGAAAAAATTTCTTCATATATATATATATATATATATATATATATATATATATATATATATATATATATATATATATATATATATATATATATATATATATATATATCACACAGATAACTCAAAAACTAATGGTCCGAGTTTGAACAAATTTGGCACATACCTTCTTTTTCAAAGTGGCTTGGATAAGTTCGTTAGTCAGGAAAATAGGCCCAGGTTTTCCCGAAAAAAATTGTATTTTATTTGCTTCGTCGTGTGGATTTTCCTTCCCCATCGCGTACATACAACCACCGTCGCTGCATAAACCACAAGAAACATGTATTATTCCTACCGGCCAAGGAAGTGACCTGACCTGACCTGACATACTTGTCTTCTCTGATTTTTAATCACTTTCTAAGTCTCTTGAACAATCTAACCTTTGAGCCCCCCAGGCTATAAATATAGCATGAAGTGTCACTTTTGTGTGATTGGGAGCCACTGGCAGTTGTACGGATATAACAAATATCCTGCCAAAAAGTCAGCTCTTTATGAAATAATTCTGTTTCCAGAGCTCTACTATGTATGTCCACGTTTTCATACAGGTTCAGCTTGTTTAGTCAATGAATGTTCACCTATCCCCTTCCTTGGATGTTGCAGATATTCTGTGCTTATGGTCAGAATGTGTTATTCTGTGTCCAGCTGCCATCTTGCTCTACTGTTCCTTCGGGACGTGTCAGCTAGGATCAAAATATTTCGTTGCACTAATAAAACACGTGAACTAGATGCCATTTTTCCTTTTAGGATCAAACACTGTTTTCACCAATATGACGATCTAATCACGTTTTTTTGGAAGAATTTGTCGTGTGTGTGTGTCTTATGTGTAGTGTCTCTAAACTTGATTATGAGGAAACAGGCTTCAGTTTAATGCATCGCTTTTTTTTGTGCCTGTCAGGGTTTTAACCTTAGTTCAGTTGTTGATAAGATAAATCATGTTTTATAAATGTGTTGTTTTTCCAAGTTGTTATTTTTTGTAGGCCTTCGAAGCAGTCTCAGTTTGACACGAAATATAAAGCATGTTATAACAAAGAACTTACTTTTCTCATCATCCATATTAAAGTAATGTCGATTACCCTCATATAAGATTTTGAGTTTTTGGAACCAGCAAGTGACGACTCTCACTTCCCCCTAAGTATATATTATATATACAGTGCGCGTCAAAAGTAAGGAATAGATTCTATAAAGCAGGATATGATTTTTTTTTGAGCAAACTAAAAAATAAGTCAATTTTGTTAAAAAACATTTTGACATAATACTCAATTATACAGAGTGATTCGTTAAATAATGGTCACGTCATCGATGTCTTTTCAAATAGCCACCACATTTTTTTCTCGAAATTTTAATACTTCATTCAGTTGCCAACACTGTAATATAATTTCTGTTGCGTTACATAAGGAAAATTTCGAGAAAAATATTTTGGAAATCGGATATGTGAAAAATCCTGCCAATTTCGATCGATAAAAATAATCACCTTAATATGATTATTTTATCACTTGGGTGGTCAAAAACATATCGCCGTATTCTGTTCTCTGAAACCGAGTTACAGGGCTATGCGGACGACATTGTCACCATAGTCCGAGGAAAGGTTACACAGTCAGTGTGGGACCGCAAGCAGACAGCACTGAAAGTATTGAAAAGGTGAACGGTTGGCCAAGGGCTCGGGGCGGGCCCCGAGAAAGCAACCGTCATACCGTTTACGAGGAGGAGGAAGTGTGAGGGCCACAGAGCTCTCACTCTATATGGTAGAAACATCCCAATGGGCAGGGTGGTAAATATCTTGGGGTCGTATTGGACTCCAAGCTAACCTGGTATGGTCACGGTGAAAAAATACTGCGCAAGGCAGTTATGATCTTAGCCGTCACTAGGCGGGTATATGGAAAAACGTGGGGACTAGAACCTAGTATGGCACACTGGCTGTACATAAAGCTGGTTAGACCATCATTAACATACGCGGCACTGGTGTGGTGGCCTAAGATGGCACAATCCAGTGCCAGAAAAAACTAGGTAAGACACAGGATGGCTTGCCTTGGCATCACAGTGGCCATGACTTCAACCCCAACAGCCGCCATGGAAGTGTTGCTAGATCCGTCCTCCCTACGCTTAGTTATCATGCGGGAGGCCAAGCTAGAACTATACAGACTATCCTGCAACTATAGACTGAAGACCACCAACCTAGGTTGCAGAGGCCACAGCAAAATTCAGGAGATCGTGAAGGAGCCCATGCTTGAAATGGGGTCAGACTTCGCGATCCCGCGAGTCTGAAGGGATAACAAGTTTACAGTGGTAATCCCCGACCGGGAGGCATGGCGGGAGGATATGCTGGGTCTACCACGAGATGAGCTTGTCTGGTTCACGGATGGATCCGGCGGGGAGCGTGGGACGGGGGCAGGCGTTTATTCGGAAGGACCGAGGGTAAGTCACAGTATTTCTCTTGGAGTTCATGCAACGGTCTCTCAGGCCAAAATGTACGCGATCTTGCACTGCGTGCGAGAGAACAAGAAAAGATGCTACACCAACAAGCGGATCCTCATAGCCACAGACATCCAGGCAGCCCTTAATGCCCTAAGTATCCCACGGGCAAATTCCAGGTGGGTAAGTCAATGCCAAGACGAGACGAGCGACCTAGCTGGGCAGAATGAGGTCATCATTATCTGGGTGCCGGGTCACTGGGGGATCAAAGGCAATGAATAAGTTGACAGTCTCGCGAAGAGAGGATCAGCAGAACCATTTATGGAACCAGGACCGGTCCTGAGCGTATCGAAAGGCACAGCCAGAGGAACCATCAAGTCCTGGGTCAGGGAACAGCATAAGACATACTGGGCAGATTGTACAGAGCTCAAACACGGGCAGACTTTAATTGGGAAATCCAGTCCAAAGAGATACGTGGAGCTGCTAAATCTTAGCAGAGGACAGCTCAGGAACACAACGGGATTCTTGACGGGAAACATGGCTGTCAAGAAACAACTGCATCAAATGGGAATGTTCGAGGGGGACCTGGCGTGCTGACTCTCCGGCGAGGGGGAGGAATCAGCTCAGCACATCATGTGCGAGTGTAAAGCCCTGGACCGCAAAAGACAACTGATCTACGGGCAGCCTAGACCGGCGACAAAGCAATATAAAGCTTCATTGCTATGTAAACCAGTTCAAGGCACAGTGATTTTGGAATGGGTGGAGTAGTAAAGACAAAGGGCATGCACAATAATCCAAAGGCTGCGGTGCTATTGGGGCGGCAAAGACGCGGACGAGCCCTAAGGGAAAAAAGCACTTCATTTTCCCATATACCATAAATAATGTTCAGATCAAAAGATCAAATACTGCTAAAGATTTAGAAGCTGGCCTTGATTCTTCACTACAATTTGATTTACATGCGCAGGAAATGATTTCAAGTGTATCTCGTTTAATAGGGTTCTTGTTCAGAAGATGTCGGCAATTTAGTAATGCTGAGGTCTTGAAGAGACTATACTTTTCACTTGTGAGATTGAAGATGAACTATGGATGCCCTATATATTGAGTCGCTACATGAAAATACTTAAAGTTTATTAAGTTTAAAGCTACTGGCTGCTACCCTGGGTGAAACGATGACCACAGGCTCTTACTTGAAAGATCGCATGTCTCAGGGTTGTCTGAAAGACCCCTCATGTTGGCGGTAACCTTTTTGTATACACGGGCAGATTGACTGCATTGATTTGGTTTCAACGTTTCATTTTCGAGTACTTAGACTAAACTCCAGACTGAATAAGACATTCTACTTGTCAGTGCCGAGAATCAGTTTAATATCAAAGTTATCCGTGTACGTCATGTGTAGTACATTCAATCTAATTGGCAACAATGGATATGTTAATAATGATAGCTTGTCGTATATCCTTAACGAATTAAAAGTTTTTTTATCTAGATCTATCATTTAACTGCATGTGCGTATGAATATTTTTTTATACAATAAAATATGTTTTTTATATTGCACATCGTTGTTTGTTTATATGTATGCATATATGTATTGTGTTTATTTTGTTTTTTATAGCATATGTTTCTTTTTTATGCCCCTTTTAATACATATCAGTGTTTGTTCATTTAAGGGCTTACATTTTAGCACTATCATATATGTCTAGTATAGTATCTGTATTTTTTACTTATTCAGAATGCACTGTAAATGGGTATCACCTGTTGGGCTAATAAAGATTATTATTATTATTATTATTATACATAAAAGACGGAGTACCACCGCATTATGCAGGACAAGTTCGTGAATACCTCAGTTTTGGGTTTCCTAATCGGTAGATTGGTCTACGAGGTATAGTAGAATGCCCTGTAAGATCTCCCGATTTGACCCTTCTGGACATTTTTATGCGGCTATGTAAAAAGTGCTGCATACAGACAGAAAACAGACAACCTGCAAGTTGTGCAGGAAAGGTCAGAACTACGATCGGACCAATTAAACCAAAAACTATTTCAAATTTTTTATTAAAATTGAACGTAGGTTACGTTATTGTCTTATTTTATATTATGTACTTAAACAATAATTATGGTTCAGATATTAGGGATTTGTTTGCAGTTTTGCAGTTTTATCGGAAATTAATAATTACTTATTGTTTAAGTACATAATATAAGGGGTACGTTTTTTTTTCTTAAAAAGATATATATTGAATAATTATATCCAACGCAACCCTTCGATGACACAAGGTTACAACCCTCTTAGTAACCTATCATAATAAAAGCAATCGACTAACGGTCACATAACATAACTACATAGCTCAACAATCAATCACCAGTTGATATATTACTTAGCAGTTGTGTTTATCTACTTAAGAGTAATCATGCAAAAGGCAAAAGGTTTATTACTTGTCAGAATGATGGCGAAGCCTTAATGTACGGGCGTAATGAGTCGGGCGAGGGGGTGCCAAATGTGTCCAGTAACAATATCACTAACCTGTAAATAAAAATATACCTGAACACATCATCGTCCATCTAAAGCACAACCTAATATATACAAGGGGAATTCAATTATAACTTCATTAATCAATTACCAATTACACGCTCCACTGAGCGACTCAACACCAATGACCATTTATACTCAAAGCTGCACTGAGCAAGCCCACATTAAGAGCAGTTTCGACACAACGCTCCACTGAGCAACTTCAACATTAATAGCAGTTCCTACTCAAGGCTCCACTGAGCCACATTATAATCCTTCAACAGCGCACATCAGTGCCTCAGAACTGCTTCTCAACAATATATCTAAATGCTTAACCATTAGTTTCTCAAACAATAATTATTCAGACAATAATTACTCAAGCAGTTACTCACACGATGGTTACTCAAATAATAATTACTCAAACAATAATTATTCAAACATTAGTTACTCAAATAATAGTTTCTAAAACAATAGTTTAGCCTGTGTGTTTTGTTGGGCGCTGTACCCGAACACTGGGTCCGTGCCGGCTTCCAGGTGTGCAATGAGGCACAGTTCAATACCTCACCTAGAGTGCTCGCTACTGACAGAGTTGAATACCGAGAAGTGCAATGGACTAGCTCAACACTGTGCCCTTATTCAAATACCCAACTCCCCCACTGGGACTGACCGTGCAATGAGACCAACGGGTGAACTGGCCACAGTGTCTCGGACAAGCTACCAGATCGACTCTCAAAATACAACATCGGTTCCCACACATGGATACTGAGAAAGTGCAATGGACACAAAGGGCGAACACAGCAATGTGCCCTTCTCCAATATCCACCCATCGCCACGGGCGGGTGCAATGGATCCTGCTGTACCCCCACCATAACATAACGATGCCACCGTGTTGTGGTTAGTAACCCGGCTCAACAGCCCGCCTCTACCAGTATGACGTCCTACTGGGTAAGCAAATAGCTAAGGTGCTCCCCACACCTTCCAAACTATCATCAATTTTCCTTCAAACAAATTTTACTTTACTTATTTAATGCAAACTGACATAACTCAACTCTTACTTAATGTATGATTATTGACTTAACCTTGTATAAGTAACAAACCTAATTTATCTTAGCTAATTCTCAAATTATTTCATAAAGGCCCTTTATTTAAATCAGATAATTATTTCTCAATTTATAACTTAGCCTCGTATAAATAATAAACCTAATTTAAGCTTAGCTAATTCTCAATTATTTCATAAAGCCTATTTAGTGAAATCAGATAATTACTTCTCAATTTATAACTTACCCTCGTATCAATAATAAACCTAATTAAAACTTAGCTATTTCTCATTTATTTTATAAAGCCTCTTTTTAAATCAGATAATTCTTTCTCAATTTATAACTTATCCTCGTATAAATAGTAAACCTAATTAAAACTTAGCTAATTCTCAATTATTTCATAAAGCCCCTTTTTAAATCAGATAATTACTTCTCAATTTATAGCTCAGCCTTGTATAAATAATAAACTGACTTTGACTTCTAGCTGCAATTTACTTTTATAGGAGCTATTTATTAAATGATTACCTAAAACCACCCTTATACCCAGATACTTATGAAATTGCTCCTGAATGTATAACTTAAATAAATGAGAACATGTAATAGGCCAACAATATGTGTTCAGTGAGAATTCAATCACCTTTTATGAAGGTATAATGTGCACTGTAAATCTTACTAATATCGAGCATATTTTAATGCAGCTCAGGTCATGGTTCACGCACATATGTGGAGGTATGCTTTACTTCAACCGATGCTAAGTGGAATATAAAATAAATAGCGCGAGGCCCTTGAGCCTAAAAGGGATACATTATCACCACACACACCCCGCACGTTTATCTTTAAGTAAACATTTTTTAAACGCTCATCGCTTGACACTTTGGATCTAAAGGGAATACTCTGACTAGTGAAACGTATTCACCCAAGAACGTGTCTGTTAAATACGTACAGATTATTTTCATAATAAAATGACATTATGACCAGGGCTAGAAAATACATTCCTTACAATAATATAAAATATAAAGTTTAAATACATGCACGCTGCGTACCTTCAAATAAAGTGTAATGCGACATTTCTGTCCTCTACGTCTATTTGGCATGTAAAAGATTCAGTCGTAGAAATGTATCAACGTCAAATAAACCTAAACGAATAATCAAATATGTATACCGTGCGTTAACTTATTCAATAAGTAAATGGATGCCTTAAATATCGCAAATGTTTCTCTGCTACATCCAAGACGAAAACGTAGTTACTAAGTAACACCGTCTTAAATTAATATACCTACTAAACCTTATTACAAAGTATCAGTAACATCATTAATTTGCGTTTCCTCCTTGCGAAAGTAAATTACATCCGGGTATAGCTTTTTCGCTTGATACACTTCCAGTACAAAACGATGATATTTTCATAGTCACGTCCATTCCCACTTACCGGATGTATGTATAATACATAATAATGTTATGTTGGGGCAGTAAGTGGCGCCTAACGCCAACGCGGGGAAGAACCTCTAACGGGGAAATACTAGGTCACGTGACAAAACTACGAAAGAGGCGCGTATTAGCGTGTCTTTCTTACTCACCCAGAGTCGGCGGACGTGTCGGGAATCAGACAACTGAAAGCAATATGTTAGAAAAGCGGGCTGAGAGAAACCATCAGACCTGATCGCTTTTAATGAGACGATGTCGTGTTTTGATCCCGGAAAAGTGCATTTTCGTTTAAAATGTAAATATTGTCCTCTCTGAAAATGAAACTTCACTTAGGTAATGCTTTACTGGAAAAGTAACCATTGGTTTTTATAATGTTCTCATGGAAATGCCTAATAGAAAAAAGTTTGTTTTACGCAAGGCAATAAAAATAACACGATAAAAAATGCAAAAATGCAACACTATGAGGGTGCTCGAAAAAAAAATTGTAGGGATCACCAACAACTTATAGACCATCCCGTTATTGCCAAAATATTTTTATAAGATACAGCTTAAGACAGCCTATAATTAACGTATACAATTCTTTCTCGTATCTTGTACAATAACTATTATATTGAGCTTTACCGTAGAAATGCGTCACCTTGTATATATATGCAAACAGATAAAAACTGAAAGTAAACCCGGATATTGATTCTACGGCCCCCAGTTTGCACTAATTTGAAGAAATCTTTTTGAAAATTCAAAAGTCGCAATGTCCTGATTAACGATTTCTTTCTACAAAAGTTGAACAAAAACCTTAACCAAACCTTAAGCCAAAGAATCAACTTAACTAAACCTACAGACGAAGCATCAGAGAAGGGGTTTATTTGTAATGAATTTTCTGTATATATTTTAGGTAAGTGAAGGACAAGGACGGTTCAAGCTGAAACTAAGAGTTTGCAGAGCACTCTTCTTGCGACATTTTTTTTACACTATCCATATTGGTTTCAGGTTCTTTGCCTAAATGTCGCGAATTTTGAGGTTTCAAATCACGACTTTGACGTTTTGAGGAAAACCCCAATTTTTTTTTAAATATCAATACCTTTTTTGTTTTCTAACTTATAGACCTAAATTTTGATACGTACTATTTATAATACAAACACGCATACCGAATTTGGTTGCCCTTACTTTGTTATTTCCGGAGATTTTTTTCCAAAAGAAAACACACAATTTTCCGCGAAAACCTGGGCCAATTTTCCTGGCTAACGAACTTGTCCAAGCCACTTGCAAAAGGAAGGTACTCAGAAAATTTTCTTGAAAAAATTCACTAATGAGGAGATCTCGACTTTTGAATTTTGAAAATTTTTCTTAAAATGATCGCGATGTAGGACCCCTGGAACCCAAATCCAAGTTCGGTTTAAGACTTTATATGTTCATATATATATATATATATATATATATATATATATATATATATATATATATATATATATATATATATATATTTATATTTATATTTATATTTATATTTATATTTATATTTATATTTATATTTATATTTATATTTATATTTATATTTATATTTATATTTATATTTATATTTATATTTATATTTATATTTATATTTATATTTATATTTATATTTATATTTATATTTATATTTATATTTATATTTATATTTATATTTATATTTATATTTATATTTATATTTATATTTATATTTATATTTATATTTATATTTATATTTATATTTATATTTATATTTATATTTATATTTATATTTATATTTATTCTGCATACAGACTTGGAGAATACTTCTCTGGCTTCACTGTTGGTTTTTCGTGGTGAAGGACGTAGCCAGCGCGTGAGCTAACTGGAGCAAGTGGCCCTTCGAATTCTGGAAGTTCTAGGATGTTCTTCAATGCTTCTGTGACTATAGTTTCGCTGCTTGACAGCATTTTCAGACAGATTAAAATTGAATTAGTACGAAATCATGACAACTACAAATAAAGATCTGTTGCTATGTTATGATATGATGTTTTGATCAAACAATTTTATCAAATTGAAAATAAAATGAAAACCAGATGACAGATGAGGTTTTCAAAATGTCTATGTGATGTATGTCAATATTTAACATAAAAACTAGAACTAGCCTATAATAACTATGATAACAGTTACAATAAAATAACTAAACAATAACAGTATAAAAGTAGTCTCTATACAACGAAAATATCTACATACATCAACTCATTATTTTATTACAACTTTTTTGAAATAATAGTTAAATTTATTTTCTTTGACATATTTAATTAGAAAGAAGAATATCCAAGAAAGGGGAATTTATTAAATCAGTTTGCTCGTTTAAAACAGGGTAGTTATTGTCGTGTGTGTGCCTTTTGACTTCTAAAGCTTCAAAAAAGTCTAGTTTACGTTTGTCATTATAAAAATGTAGTGGTTGTATGCGGTTATTTATTGTAGGTCTATGTTCGGTATCAATAATATGTTCATATGAATCATACGATTCATCTCACCCTTTTTCACAAAAGCTGTGTAGCCTATTATTCTATGATACATCGTGCATTTTCAATACCTATGTCGCAAAACAATTTTGAAAAAGAAATTTCAATAATTAAGCAAACAGCATTTTATAATGGCTACTCTGTTAAAATAATAGATAAAATGATAGAGAGAAAAGAATACAAATTAGCGATTAATTTAATTTATCCAAATATTAGAGACAAAGAAAACAACAGATACGTTTCCATAACTTATTTTGGAACCATTTCAGAAAACATTTCAAAAATTTTAAACACTTGTACAAATACAAAGGTAGCTTTTAAATCTTACAACACGACGCGTGATTTGTTATTTAACGCGAAAGAAAAATCTTGTTTCTTGACAAAAGCTGGAGTTTATAAATTAGCTTGTACACATTGTAACGCAATCTACATAGGTCAAACTTCTAGAAATTTTAACACCCGATACAAAGAACATGTTTCTGCATTTAGAAATAACCACGCTGACAAATCTACATTTGCAAAACATATTATTGATACCGAACATAGACCTACAATAAATAACCGCATACATCCACTACATTTTTATAATGACAAACATAAACTAGACTTTTTTGAAGCTTTAGAAGTCAAAAGGCACACACACGACAATAACTACCTTGTTTTAAACGAGCAAACTGATTTAATGAATTCCCCTTTCTTAGATATTCTTCTTTCTAATTAAATATGTCAAAGAAAATAAATTTAACTATTATTTCAAAAAAGTTGTAATAAAATAATGAGTTGATGTATGTAGATATTTTCGTTGTATAGAGACTACTTTTATACTGTTATTGTTTAGTTATTTTATTGTTGTAACTGTTATCATAGTTATTATAGGCTAGTTCTAGTTTTTATGTTAAATATTGACATACATCACATAGACATTTTGAAAACCTCATCTGTCATCTGGGTTTCATTTTATTTTCAATTTGATAAAATTTTTTGATCAAAACATCATATCATAACATAGCAACAGATATTTATTTGTAGTTGTCATGATTTCGTACTAATTCAATTTTAATCTGTCTGAAAATGCTGTCAAGCAGCGAAACTATAGCCACAGAAGCATTGAAGAACATCCTAGAACTTCCAGAATTCGAAGGGCCACTTGCTCCAGTTAGCTCACGCGCTGGCTACGTCCTTCACCACTAAAAACCAACAGTGAAGCCAGAGAAGTATTCTCCAAGTCCGTATGCAGTATGGACAAGTTTCACCAAGTAAGGGCAACAACAATCAATGAATTTATATTTATATTTATATTTATATTTATA
Source organism: Tillus elongatus (assembly GCA_964006375.1). Taxonomy (NCBI): domain Eukaryota; kingdom Metazoa; phylum Arthropoda; class Insecta; order Coleoptera; family Cleridae; genus Tillus; species Tillus elongatus. Next base: position 103,330,893 of record OZ023267.1, read on the forward strand.
TTTATATTTATATTTATATTTATATTTATATTTATATTTATATTTATATTTATATTTATATTTATATTTATATTTATATTTATATTTATATTTATATTTATATTTATATTTATATTTATATTTATATTTATATTTATATTTATATTTATATTTATATTTATATTTATATTTATATTTATATTTATATTTATATTTATATTTATATTTATATTTATATTTATATTTATATTTATATTTATATTTATATTTATATTTATATTTATATTTATATTTATATTTATATTTATATTTATATTTATATTTATATTTATATTTATATTTATATTTATATTTATATTTATATTTATATTTATATTTATATTTATATTTATATTTATATTTATATTTATATTTATATTTATATTTATATTTATATTTATATTTATATTTATATTTATATTTATATTTATATTTATATTTATATTTATATTTATATTTATATTTATATTTATATTTATATTTATATTTATATTTATATTTCACGCCGATAACTAAAAAAGTATTGGGCCGATTTGAAGAGATTTGGTGTGTACCTTCCTTTTGCAAGTGGCTAGGATAAGTTCGTCAGTCAGAAAAATCTGCTCAGTTCAAATAGGGGAAATAATGCTTTGTTTTAATTAAATAGTCGAATTCCCCTGATCCGTGCCTTTAATGTATCGAATTTAGACCACAAAATTATAATGCATGTTTCTAAGAAAATAAATTTGGGACGCAGCAGGTGCGTTATGGTAGATAATTTTTATTAAATGCCTCAAATTTGAATAGCTCAATTTCCTATTAACCATAAGGTTCGTTGCCCAGGAAACTAGTTTTTCGGTAACATTTTTGTACATTTTCAGACAATAAAGTTATTTTGATGAAACATGGCACATTATTTTTAGTATGTAGGTTATACTGGTAACCAAATTTGATGCCTGCTTTCTTAAAAATAAATACATATTTGCTATTTAAAACATTTTTATGAAAATTCACTACCATAACGCACTTGCTGCGTTCAGCCTTTTTTTACAATTATTAGGCTCAACCTATTACTATTTTTTACTATTTTAAGTTTGCCCGCTTTGAATATCAACGGGTTTCGGGTGCAATTTAAATTCTTTTTGAAGTGATTTGCTATACATTTACAGTAGTTGTTTGATTTTAAAACTAAAATTGAGTAGTAAAAATAATCAAAGTGTTTTAGCGAAAGTCTTAGTAAAGCGGACAAAAGCAACTTTGAATGTTACACAAAATAAGAATTTGGGGGTGATGTTTTAAGAGATCTTTTCCGCATCCAATCTAACTAAGCAGAGTTGCGAATTGTTTCTGTTAATGGCAAAATTGTCCCCGTTAGTTGCGAGCTTAAACGACAGGATGTAAATTAACATTTAGATTAAGTCCATTTTAAAATCATGATAGCTGAGACAAATGGTCGCATACATAGAAGGTAAATCGTGGAACATTTAGTTAATTGAAACGTCTGGGGCCGAGAACTGAACACCAGAACAATTACACTGAGTGTTAACAGACGATAATGTATTCATTTCTCCCCTGTAACCAGTGCTGGATTCCAATGAAATCAAGGGTGACATGCTCATGGAGTCACACAACTACTTCTTTGAGAGGCAGTAGTGATTTTAACTCGTTTGACAAAAATGGTTGCTTGCTAGGGAGATTCACCGGTAGATTTTTTTACGAAATTTCCTAAAAACTTCGCTAAGGAGCAGATCCAAAATTCCATAAAATTTGCAAAAACTTCGCCTTATATATATATATATATATATATATATATATATATATATATATATATATATATATATATATATATATATATAAACAATAGTTCAATTTTGCTTTTTTAGTGAATTCCGACTTTTGAATTTTGAAAAAATTTCTTCAAATGAGCGCTAATTAGGCCCCCCAGAACACATATCCGGGGTCAGTTTCAATTTTTATATGTTTTATATATATATATATATATATATATATATATATATATATATATATATATATATATATATATATATATATATATATATATATATATATATATATATATATATATATATATATATATATATATATATGTATCACACCGATAACTTAAAAGATAATGGCACGATTTTGATTAAATTTGGTGAATAAATTCATTTTGCAAATGGCTTGAATAAGTTTGTTAGCCAGGAAAATCTGCCCAGGTTTTCCTGGAAAATTTTCTGTTTTCTTTCGAAAAAAAATTATATCTCCGAAATTAACAAAGTAAGGACAACCAAATTGGTACGCGGGTTTACATATTTATATGTAAGTTACCTACCAAAATTTAGCTATGTAGGTCAAGTGACAAAAAAGTTATAGGCATTTAAAGAAAAATAAATTGGGGTTTTCCTCAAAACGTCAAAGTTGCGATTTAAAACGTCAAAATCGGCAACATTTAGGCAAATAACTTGAATCTAATACGGGCTATGGAAATCAAATGTCTCAAGAAGGATGTTTTACAAACCCTGAGTCTTAGTTTCAGCCGTCACTGACCTTCATTTTACTAAAATGTTTCCAGAAAATTCATTTCAAATAGACCCTTTCTCTGATGCTTGGCAGTAGTCTTAGCTATAGAGTTTATCGTTTAATGGTATATAATTTTTGTCGAATTTTCGTAAAAAAACAATAAAGCTCAATATATCTGTTATTATACAAGATATGAAAAAAATCTTTATACTTTAATTATAGAGTGTCTTGAGTTACATCTTAAAAAATATTTCTACAATCACAGGCTGTCCCATAAGTCGATGGTGATACAAATTTTCTTTTTTTTTAATCAAACACGCCTTATGTTATTGAATTTTTGCATTTTCCATCGAAATATAATGCATGTTTGTAAGAAAAGAAATTCTGGATGCAGCAAGTGCGTTATGGTAGCGAATTTTGATCAAATGCTTCATATTTGAATAGCCCAATTTGCTATTAACCTATAAGGTTGACCAAGAAACGAGTTTTTCCGGGAACACTTTAAGTTTACTTTTGGACATTTTTGTACATTTTCACATTTTGTACATTTTCACACAATAAAGTTATTTTTATGAAACATGGAGCATTTTTTTTACTATATAGGTAACACTGGTAACCAAAATTGATGCCTGCTTTCTCAAATAAAAAAGAAAACCCACATATTTGCAATAAAAACATTTTAATGAAAATTCACTACCATAACGCACTTGCTGCATCCCGAGTTTTTTCGTTTTTGAGTGAATACCGAAAAAACTAGACTTTTTTAACTATGACATTGTTAGGACACTTTTTTTATCGCAATCTAAATATGTCATCATATTGGTTTTCTTGATACAAGAGTTACAATAATTAACTTTGATTTTTCTTATGGGCGCCATAATGGACTTTTGCATTTTAAATAGGTTTTTTTTCTGAATACAATGATATATCACACGATACGATCACATCTAACCGCTATCAAAATTTGGAAAAATCGTTTCTGCGAAGAGTGCTTTGGAATGTACGCCAACAAATTTCGTTACGATCCAAATATTGACAAGTCAGCCAACCTCTGATGTTTATAGTATTTCTGTAAATTGTCTCTGCGGCATTTATTAAAAAATGATGGGTTTTACAAATGAAGAAAAGAGAGACATGAAAGGCTAGAGTTACTAGTGAAAACTATTTAAATGGATATCTGGAAAGGTAGCAACCACACTATTCTTATTTTAATTGAGTAGATTGTAGTACCAGATTTTCCCCAAGTTCGCTTATTCTACTACCATATTTGTTTTTGGGTTCTGCAAAAGAACCATGTTCTTTCAGATTACGATCTAGTCCATTATAATAAGAATAGTGTGGTTTCCGCCTTTCCCGATACTCATTTAGACAGTTTTCACTAGTAAATCTAGCGTTTCTATTATTTATGTATGTAATAAATTTTTCACAGAAATTCTATGAACATCAAAGTTTGGCTGAACTGTGAATATTTAGATCGTTAAACAAATGGCGTCCCTTCCAAAGCACTCTTCGCAGAAACGATTTTTTCCAAATTTTAATAGCAGGGAAGATGTGATGGTATCGCGTGATATATCATTGTAATCGAACAAAAACTTTCTAAAAATTAAAAAATCCAATATGGCGCCCATAAGAATAATTAAAGTTAAGTATTGTAACTTGCCTAAAAAACGCCCTGAAAAATATTATGACATTAGATTGCCATTAAAAAAGGATCTTCCCAATGTTATAGTTAAAAAAAAGTCTAGTTCCTTTGGTATTCTCTTGAAAATGAAGAAACCAGAATTGAAAATTTCCGTTTTTATCGAATAATTAAAAAACAAAAAATGGCATCTCAAATTTTCTTCCAGATAGTTGATTAGCATACTTTTCCTTAATTTAACTATCCTCTTATCTCTTACGGTTTAGAAGTTCCCAATGGTGGAGGCTCAATTTCAACTACCTTGTATTATATATATATATATATATATATATATATATATATATATATATATATATATATATATATATATATATATATATATATATATATATATATATATATATATATATATATTGGCCCGGAGTTGAACACGTTGAGACCTAAGAGACGATTGTCATTTAGATTTGGGGAGTAGGCAGCAGATTGAGGCTTTAGAGTTGCTTTCATACTTCTTTAACATCTTGAAAATAATCTCAAGACAACAGTCAAAACGTTGTGGTTTAACAAATTCTGGACGCAGTTCAATCCAAAAACCGCGTATTTCTCACACTTATGACCGAACATTTTTCAAGACAAATGTTTGATGAAGAGAAGATGTTGTGAAAATATTATCAAACACAACAAGACAGTGTTTACTTTGTATATGAGATGTGAATGTTAGTACAGTTCGTTTACCAAGTGTATTATCATCAAATTTCCCGGTATAAATATCAAAATTGTAAATATATCATGTCATGGAGTCGGCCAGACACCATACTTTATATTCCCATTTACATTTTTTGTGTGGCATGTACTGTTTGATATACCGATTTTTGAAAGGGATCATAGATTCATCTACAACCATTGTAGCTCAATGATTGTCAGCTATATTGATTTATGTATCTGTATCATTGATAATAGTCCGTACTTTATGTAATTTATTATAGCCTGAGTGGCCCTTTGTAACAGTTGCTCTATTATCATTCAGGTGTAAATTTTCGATTAGTTTCTTATATCTCTTTTAACTCATGATCTGAGATATGGACGGCACATTTATAAAACAGTCATTAGCCGAATAGTTTGATAAGCGTGACATTTTGTGAATGCTCATCAAGATCATTATACTTATAAGAGCCTTTATTTCCTCTGTATATGTGTCCGACCAGATATCTGGTTGATTACTATAGTGTCTCAAAAAGTGATCAAGTTCTCTGCTTTTAACCTATTCGTCACAGATGGCAAAATATTTTGCAAATTAATTTCCAACTTGTGTAAAAACACAATATCTTTTCCTCACACCTCGTTGTCATTCAAAAAGAAAAGATTATCTGTCATGATTTTCGAGTCACCTTCTTTATGAAACAAAAAGCAGAATCACCTCAAAAACCACAAAAATAACAAGAGAGAGTTATGCGCTAGAACTTGTTTCGACAACGAAGTTATCTTCATTAGTATCTGTCACTAAACTAACTATATGGGCAAAATTATTCTATTTATATACGTAAACTACACACTAAAAATGATATAATCCTGATGATGCAATACCGGATGATGATGCAATGCCAGATGATGCGATACCAGATGATGCAATACTATGTGATGAAATAACGGGTGATGCAACACCGGATGATGTAATATCAGATGCCTCAGTACCGGATCATGTGACACCGAATGACGTAAAACCGGTGGACGGAATTCAAAGAATATTGTTGTGTCAGTGGATACGCCCAACCGTTTGTGTCGATCTTGAAAGCAACCATAGATTATTTTGTACTATTTCAAAAAGTGCTGAATTTTCCGGATTCATATCTGTGGGTTCACCTTGCGGATTTCCAAACTTTCCAACACATCTAACTTGCGATAATCTGTGGTTGCCTTCGACAACTTAAGATTACTATCGCCTACTTTATGCCTCGAGTCAATCATATGTTGGGCAATAATCTATGGTTGCATTCAACATCGACACAACCGGTTGGTGTATCCCGTGACACAACAATAGTCCTTGAATTACATCAACAGGTTTTACGTCATCCTGTGTTACATGATCCGGTACTGAGGCATCATACCGTGTTGCATCATCCGGTATTTCATTAACGGGTATTGCATCATTCGATATTGCATCATCCTTCGGTATTGCATAATCGGTATTACATCATCTTTAGCCCATAGTTTTGGTATATAAATCAGATAATTTTGCCCATACAGTTAGTTGAGCGATAGCTACTGATGAAGACAACTTCGTTGTCGAAATACGTGTCTAGGGCAGAGCTATCTGTTATTGTTTTTGCGATTTTTGGCGTGATTCTGCTTTTTGTTTCATGCCATAATCTCCAACCTCAGTCTTTCGGGTTCTTTATGTGGTGTGACAGGCTCAACTTCATCACCATTTTCACTATGAGAAGCCTCTTCCGTAAATTTCGACGGAGCCAGTGATGGCCCTGCTGACTCGTTTATTTCTTCCAATTCGTCTGCAGCACCACCATCAAAGTTTTCTACATTATCGGACAAAATAAAAAAGCCTGGACGCAACAAGTGCGTTATGGTAGTGAATTTTCATGGAAATGATCTGGCACAAAATATTTTATTATAACTTTTTTTTCTTGTAACATAGAAATCTACATTTGGGTGTATAGTTTACTTTGTATATTGTTAACCTACCTACCAAATTTGGTTATCATAGTTTTTTTATTTTTTGAGAGAAATTTTTTTTTTGAATGAAAACTCAAAATTTTCCCGGAAAACCTCATCCGATTTTTCTGACTAACGAATTTTTCCAAGCCAGTTACAAAAGGAAGGTACATGCCAAATTTTATGAAAATCGGACCATTATTTTTTGAGTTATGGGTGTGATACACACACAAACACACACACACAGATATATATATATATATATATATATATATATATATATATATATATATATATATATATATATATATATATATATATATATGTAGAAACTGACCCCGGATATGGGTTCTAGGGGTCCTAGTTCGCGCTCATTTGCAAAAATTTTTTTTCAAAATTCAAAAGTTGGGATCTCCCTCATACTGAATTTTTTCTACGAAAATTAACTAAAAAGAAATTGAATAGCGAGCATTGACTAACAATAGAAACGACAAAACAGGCAGGACGGTCTAAACCATGTATGTTAGGCAGAAATGGTACGTTATCTGCAGAAGGTATCATTGACTAATAGCTATTTACAAAGACGAAATTGCTCGTTATGATAATTAAACTAGGGGAACAGGAAATGTAATGGTAGTGGCCTCACATTATAAAGGTGATTAATCTAGCAGGAGACCACGTAAGGCACGTAAAAAGAAATGTTGCATGGAAATTTCAAGTAATTTGTTAGGTCACATAAATAAAAGTTACATAGAGAGCGAGCATTGACTAACAGTGTAAATTAAAGGTACAATCATAGTAAATGGACACACGATGCCTAGTAAGAGGATGCTTCTACAATTTTGATTCTCGATAGAAGAGACTAGTGAGCATTGAAAATGAATCATAAAGAAGAAAGAGAGGAAAACAAACCGAAAGTGAAGCTACAGGAATGTCTTATGCGGTGGAATACAAGTAGTTTTTGTAGGGTGATACGTATGTAAAATAGTTTAGCAATAAGAGTAAGCAAAGCGTCATGTTAAGAGTAAAGACGGTAGAAGCAGAAGTCAATGGAAGCCACGTGTGTTCGGTAAGAGCAAATTTTAGGAACAAACTATTGACTTTTAATAATAACAATAGGCTAAAAACGATGCGAGTTGTAAGGAAAATAGAAATGATCTGGAACAAATAATTTTATGATAACTTTTTTTTCTTGTAACATAGAAATCAAAATTTCGATGTGTAGCTCACTTTTTATATCGTAAACCTATCTACAAAATTTGGTTATCATAGCTTTTTTTTATTTTTTGAGCTAAAAATGTTTTTCGAGTGAAAACTCAAAATTTTCCCGGAAAACCTCGTCCGATTTTCCTGACTAACGAACTTATAAGCCACTTATAAAAGGAAGGTACGTGCCAAATTTTATCAAAATCGGCCCATTATTTTTTGAGTTATCGATGTGATACATATATATATATATAAATATATATATATATATATATATATATATATATATATATATATATAAACAAACATGACCCCGTATATGGATTCTAGGGGTCCTAGTTCGCGCTCATTTGCAAAAATTTTTTCAAAATTCAAAAGTCGGGATCACCCCATTAGTGAATTTTTTCTACGAAAATTCACTAATGATAATCTAATGCAACTTGGACCAGTCTCGGATCATCTTAGTTTTATTTGATCAACTTGTGAATTTTCGGTCTGAAAGAAACAACATGTTAGTATTTATAACCTGAATATAGTTGTAAATAATTATGTTATTAGAGGTACCCAACTATAGGTATTGAAGTTGTGAAAAAATCGGTGATGAGACATTAACTTTAAAAGAAAAGTAATAATTGTAAAAAAAATATATAGAAATAGGTTGTGCCTGTGAGTTAGGCAGTAGGAAGAATAATTCCCGCAAAAATCTTCTTGGTTGTAAAGCAAATCATAGTCTGAACTTTATAAATATGAGTACTATGCAACGACTTTCATAGTAAGCCAAACTGTCCATAAAAAAAAATCCTTATTACTTACCAATGAAAATTTTCCCATTAAAAAGATACAAACCGTTGCTTGTCAATTTTCAGACGAATAAACGCAATTCCGACGGAATTGCTTTTACAATGCCAGCTTGAGCAAACACAATTTATAATTTGTTTCTCTAACTATGTTTCTGCTACTATACAGTAAATAGCAGCACAGCCAAAGCCGTACCATACATTTCCCAACGCCCACGAAAGTGAATTTGATTGGCGAGAACCATTTTTTCCACTATCTACCAAAGGTTTAATATACACCATCGACAATCATATGTTAGGATCGATTTTATAACTAGATAGGTAATTAAGTAGTGCCTTGTGCCAGGCCCGACCGAATGCGTTAAAAATAATTGAAGGTTTCATTTTGAAAACTTTTAACAGAAAAGGTCGAATGAAAAGTGAGCTTTAATTAAAAAGAGGCATCGTAATCGCCAACGAAAACATTTTAGGAAATAAAAAATCGCAATTATTTACAATGCCATTTTTGTTGGCTAACAAAATAATATTACTTTCTGCACAAACCTTGCTACCTGTAAGAGAAGTAGTATTTCAAATAGGAAGTTACGCTCTGAAGTATATGAGTACGGTCCTGTCAACGCTCACTGCGAAATGCGTTTCGGGGCACGTCCCCATAGCAATGCAGCTTCTCTCGGTTATAGTGCTGCTATCTGACCGGAAAATCGATATTCAAATGAGACAAGTCGATTGTGTTCCCTGAATTGAAATTTGATATAGAAATCCTAACGCTTTATAGCACTATTTGTATATTAAACAATACATTCTCCAGTTTGCAGGGGCACCCTGTTACTAAAGCGCTCAAAGTAGCAAGAAGCATGTATCGGTGTGTTGAATTTAATACTTATTGCTTACTATTTGCATTGATGGGAGCAATAGCATCTAACCACTTTTCATGCGTTTGTGTTTACCTATATTTGTTTACAAAAATCCAGACACAGCTAATTAAAAAAATCCTAAATGATAAATAAATCTTCTGTTTTAAGAGACCGCAAATTATAGTTTTTTTAATGAAAGCTGCTTAGCACATTTGCTAATGCTTAGTTACTTTGGGAGATACCAAACATATTCGGAAAAAGGATAAAGATTTTCCTAGAAGAACTGACCTGATTACGAGTCTATGGAAGCGAACTGGATCAGAAATACGCCTACCTTGTATATTATCATTTCTTTAGGCTTAACATTTTTGAGACGGATAAATATCTGCTTATACCGGAAACCGCAATAAATTTGTTATTTTTAATAGGACAGCTTCTATATTATGGCTACCACTATGTTCCTACTTTCAGCCGTTTCCTAAATATTGGAGATTTTCTCTAATTAGTATACATATTCGGATAGGTTTCCGTGAACATTAGTGTGATGTGGTTCTAAAGTTAAACCTTGGCTAGAATTTGTTAAATCTCGACGTTCTGAAGCCATTTTAAGAGGTTTAGCAAGTATAAAAGGAAGTGAACTATAAGTCCTCAATCTACCTGCCACTGTGGGTAAGGGTGTGTTGGGTTGTTGTAGCTTACTTAGGCGGCCTTAATCTCCCTACTCCCAAAAATTTCGCTGGAGACTGCCTAGAAGTTCTTAATTTGTTCAACCCTAGATCCAAAAGAGATCTGACTGTTCGTCGTAGGTTTTATTATTTATAGCGTTTTGTCTGTCTGGCTAGTTATCAGAGTAATTGGTTTGGTCGGTAAATTATATTGAGTGAGGTAATTTTAGAAGGGCATTTAGGGTATTAGGCGAGTTAGAGGTACATATATATTGAGTCGATATTGTTTGTATCCAAAGTAAAACGAACCCGCTGGTCAAGATACGTTGACGACATTTTCGTTTGGCCACGTCACACGTGAATAAACTTTAGGCGAATTATTTCTTTACCCAAAAGAGCATTAACAGCATTAACACCAAAATTCAGTTCACCATGGAAATAGAAAATAATTTTTCTTTCCCTATATTAGTGAATTTTCTTTAAAAAAATTCACTAATGAGGAGATCCCGACTTTTGAATTTTGAAAAAATTCCTTCAAATGAGCGCTAATTAGGCCCTCCAGAAAACATATCCGGGGTCAGTTTCAATTTTTATATGTTTATATATATATATATATATATATATATATATATATATATATATATATATATATATATATATATATATATATATATATATATATATTCATATATATATATATATATATATATATATATATATATATATATATATATATATATATATATATATATATATATGTATCACATCGATAACTCAAAAAATAATGGGCCGATTTTGATTAAATTTGGTGAAAAAATTACTTTTGCAAATGGCTTGGATGAGTCCGTTAGCCAGGAAAATCTGCCCAGGTTTTCCCGGAAAATTTTGTGTTTTCTTTCGAAAAAAATTTATATATCCGGAATTAACAAAGTAAGGGCAACCAAATTTGGCACGCAGGTAAGTCACCTACCAAAATTTAGCTATGTAGGTCAAAAGACAAAAAAGTTATAGGCATTTAAAGAAAAATAAATTGGGGTTTTCCTCAACACGTCAAAGTGGCGATTTAAAATGTCAAAATTGGCAACATTTAGGCAAAGAACTTGAATCTAATACGGGCTATAGAAATAAAATGTCTCAAGAAGTATGTTTTACAAACCCTAAAGTCTTAGTTTCAATCGTCATTGTCCTTCATTTTACTAAAATGTTCCCAGAAAATTCATTTTAAATAGACCCTGTCTCTGATGCTTGGCAGTAGCCTTAGCTATAGAGTTTATCGTTTAATGGTATATAATTTTTGTCGAATTTTCGTAAAAAATCAATAAAGCTTAATATATCCGTTATTATATAAGATATGAAAAATTTTTGTATATATTAATTATAGGGTGTCTTGAGCTACATCTTAAAATAATATTTATACAATCACAGGATGGCCCATAAGTCGTTGGTGATACAAATTTCCATTTTTTTAAATCAAACACGCCTTATGTTATTGCATTTTTGCATTTTCCATCGAAATATAATGCATGTTTGTAAGAAAAGAAATTCTGGACGCAGCAAGTGCATTATGGTAGCGAATTTTAATCAAATGTTTCATATTTGAACAGCTCAATTTGCTATTAACCTATAAGGTTGACCAAGAAACATGTTTTTTCGGGAACACTTTAAGTTTACTTTTGGAAATTTTTGTACATTTTCACACAATAAAGTTATTTTGATGAAACAAGGCACATTGTTTTTACTATATAGGTTATACTGGTAACCAAATTTGATGCCTGCTTTCTTAAAAAAAAACACACATATTTGTTATTAAAAACATATTTATGAAAATTCACTACCATAACGCACTTGCTGCGTCCAGAATTTTAGAAGTTCTGCGGGCTTAAACCTTAAAGAACTGTACTCGATATATTTCGATGTCTCTCAACACCATCTTCATGGAGTACTCAAATTGTAAAAAAAGGTGACAAACCATTCTTAATAACATATAAGTTCAGGACCTACAAAATTGCGATTACTCAAAGTCTACCGAAACATTCTAGAAGAAGAGAACAGTGCAAACGCATGCCATGAACTAGGTATATACACACATATTATATTTTTTTACATATAGTTTTACAGAGATAATCTTGTGCCGACATTAATCGATTACATTTTAACTAATAATGATTCTGGAACTACCTGTGTGTTCGACCCGGCGCTGTCTGACCATTGTGCTCAGGAGGGAATTTTTAATATTGAGGCTGAAAGTACGACCGGTGCAAGCGAGCCCCTCTTTTGTAAAATATAAACGTTTTTTAGGTTATAACCTGAAACTATTTGGTCAATACCTCGATGAACCACCGATTAAACTTAGTGTGCCATCAGACACGGATGATATAAATCAGGTCTTTGTAATGTTTTGGTTGCAAATTCTACACTATCTGACATATAAACCCTCTTCAGAGGTAAGAAAATGTTGCAAAACTTTGAAAACTCTCAACCAGGGAATCAATGATTACAAAAAATACAAAAAAACAACTTAGCATTAAAATACAGCAGGAAACGTTTCAAACGATTCAAATTTCTTATCACAAAACAAGAACGCTTAATTCAATTATCACTTGTAAATCTAGGAAGAAAATGAACAAAAATAAGCCAATAATAATTAAACATAATGATGAAATAGTCAAAAACCCAGAAATTATAGGGAATCTGTCTGGTACCTTTTTCTCAGGGATGCCCAAAAAACAAGTACAATTGCATCTTAATAACTCTAACAGCAATTCTTGTACAACTTCATTAGTAAAAAGTCTGGACGCAGCAAGTGGGTTATGGTAGTGAATTTTCGTAAACATATTTTAATGGCAGATATGCCTTGTTTTAAAAGGACATTTGGTTGGCAGTATAACCTATATAGTACTAACAATGTACCATATTTCATTAAAATCGCTTTGTTGTTTCAAAAAGTACAAACATTTTCTGAAAATCAACTTTAAATGTTCCAGAAAAAACTGGTCCGATTTTCCTGGCGAACACACATCTTCAAGCTATTTACGCAGTTGCCAAGATATAATTATTCACAAAGAGCTTAAGGACCAAAATCGAAAAAAAAAGTATAAAAATTTGCAAAAATTTTTTTATAAAAATTCACCATTTATTTTTACAGAAATTGCCTTTAGCAATGTTACCCTAAATTATATTTTTCACAAAAATTCGAATTTTTTTTTTTAACAATAACTTACTAAACATTTATTATTAATTACCAACATATTCAAAAAATGTTACAAAAAATTATTTCTACGGAAACACTAAAAACATTTCTGCGAAAACTTTTCAAATTCAGTCCCTATTTGAGAGCGCCCTGTATACGGCATCTCGATTTTTTCGACCAGTAATACAAACAAAAAGCTCTCTGAATGTGTCATTTACATGGGGCTCCGCTATCTATTAGTAGAAACGCCATATCACAATTTGTGATACGTGTTTGTGATATGGGCCAAAAACGTGAAAAGTTTCAAAACAAGTGAAATAACTCAAAAATGATGAACGATATAAACTTTTTTTTACCTTACAAACTTTCATTATAATTCGATGGAAACTACAAAAATGCAATAAGACAAGGTGTGTTCTATAAAAAAAAAGAAAGTGTGTATCACCAACGACTTATAGGCCATCCTGTGATTGTCAAAATAGGTTTATAATATGCAGCTTCAAACATCCTATAATCAACGTATATAATTTTTTCTCATATCTTGCATAATAACGGTTATATTGAGCTTTACCGTAGAAATGCGCCACTCTGTATATGTGTAAACAGACAAAAATTGAAACTGGCCCCATATATGGGTTTTAGGGGTTCTAGTTCGCGGTCATTTGAAGAAATATTTTTAAAATTCATGTCGCGGTTTTCTCAATAACGAATTTTTGCTACGAAAATATGCTAAAATATAGACTACTAAACCATAAACTATATAGCTGAAACTACTGCCAAAGTATCAAGAAGAAGGTCAATTTGAAATGGATTTTCCGAAAATATTTTAGTAAAATGACGGACAATGATCGTAGAAGCTAAAACTTAAGGCGTTGTAAAACACACTTGTTACGACTTTCTTTATACATAATTTGTATTTGTTTCAGATTCGTGGTCTGAAAATTGCAAATTCTGACGTTTCAAATCGCGGATTTGACGTTTTAAGAAGAAAAATTATAAAACTTTAATAACATTTTTTCTGATACTTCTTACCTTTTTACGTCAAAAAAACGTAACCGTTGTATGTAATATTCAATTGGTTTTGTCAATAACACAATAGTAATTTACGTTACAAGTCCGGAAAATACTGTTTTTTTGGACGAGTCGAAAAATTATAGGACGAGCCGTAGGCGAGTCCTGGAAGTCTGCGAGTCCAAAAAAACTGTTTTCGGACGTGTTGCGTACACTATTTTTTCGGCAACCGTGTAGAATAACAAATCAATGAGACACATTTCTTTATTATATTTCTTTGTAGAACAAAATTTCGAACATTTTAATTCTTATTTGTATTAAAGATTGAAATTCGAACAGAAGCTAGGTACTAACAGAAACATTCTAATTCTTATTTATATTAATATTTATATTAAAATTCGAGCAATTGCTAATATTGAAAGGATTTAATTTGTTTGAAATGCTTGGTATATTTAAATGCCTTTTGTAGTCAGAACAAGAAGGTAAAGTTTCCGTTTCATATTGATTGTTTTCATCTGATAATTTTTGAATGGTATTGGCAATTTTAATTTTGTTTGTTAGTGAATTGTCTATATATCCTTCAGCGACATTGGTAGACTTCCAGCCACCTTGTCTCTTTAAATTTGTGATGTTTCCACCATTATCAGCAAATATTGTCGCTGAAGTTCGACGCATGCTCTGGCCTGTGTAATTTTTAGGATTGGGTAAATTTAAAAATTCTGTAATTCTTAATCCGAGATTTCCAAAACTGTGGATACCAACGGGCTGAATCGAACATTTTCCTTTTTTTGTAATTCACGAATAATCTGTTATGTGGAGTATGGGATGGCCGTAAAGATAAATATTGCCTATACAACAGCAGGTTTTTTTGTCCAATTACAACAAAAGTTCTCTCAATATGTGTTTTAGAATCTGGTATTTTCACAAGCAACATGTCTTCTTTGTCGTTTATTAGATCAATTGACATTTTTGTTAGTTCTTCCCGTCTACACGCACCGGCTAACACAATAATTGTTGCTATCTGAAAATGAAGCGAATTAAGTTGATACTTTTATATCCTACAATCGTAATATTTTGTTAAAATTACCTTTAGCATTAGATATGTTTAATTATCTGCTCCTCTAATGAATTTGTTGATTTGCTTGCTGCTGAAAACTTCTGATTTCTTTGCTTTATAACCAACATTCTTCCTTTTAAGAAATGCGATTACCTTTGGGATAGTGGCTATGTTTGCATTTTTCTTCACTAAAATGGTACTTTTCAACATAGAGTACATGCTCCACAAGGTAGAGGATTTGACAGTTTCAGATTTTTGCGCCAAGTAAGCTAAAATTACATCCTCTGTAGTAGTTTTACATTTCTTCATATCCATCCATCTCGTGAACAAATCATAAACGTTTTCATACCTGGACTTTGATTTATCAGGCAATAATTGTGCTGTGGCAGCAGCTGCTGCATTGTAAATTTCGTAAGGCACATTTTCAAACTCACTATCGCTGTTGCTTTCCATAATTCATTGAGACAATTGCGACCAAAACCATGGAAACTTTTGAAAATTAAAATGTCAGCTAATTTCATTTCAGATAGCTATCAGTCGTTATTTCGTTGCTATGGTAATGCTCAACTGTATTTATCAAAATCATACCTACCAAGATTTTTATATTCACAATGACAACAACGATGTGATTCTTCCCGGCCTAGTCCGGGAAGTACGTACTTCCCGGACTAGGCCGGAGAAATGCTACTTTCTCAAAAAAAAAGCGTTCGGGAAGTGGGTACTTCCCGGACGGTGGCCGAAAAAATATTTTGTTCCTGTGCTGTCCTCTGATCACCAGTTGCAGCCAAAATGTTTTTTTTAAATTCATATCACTTCTTTTTCTTTCGACTTAGAGATCTGAATTTTGGCTTATAGGTTAAGTTTGACAGTAGAAACACACATGCCAAATTTGGTTAACATAACTCCGTTATTTTCGGAGATACAAAAATTTTCCGAAAGAAAACCCAAATTTTTTTTGGAAAAACTCGTCCGATTTTCCTGGCTAACGCACTTATCCAAACCATATATAGCCATATATATATATATATATATATATATATATATATATATATATATATATATATATATATATATATATATATATATATATATATATATATATATATATATATATATATATATATATATATATATATATATATATATATATATATATATATATATATATATATATATATATATATATAGATTTTACGAAAAATTCGTTAATAGGGAATCTCTATTTTTGACCGTTTACTTCTCTGGAGATTGAAAGTGTTTTTAAAAACTTGAAAAACAAAATGAAGAATAAAAAAACTTGAAGAAGCCGCACATAAGGCGGCGAAACGTCGTTGAATCAAAAACACAAATGTTGTTTTAAGTTTTGTCTAAAAATGAAGAAGTTTCCACGAACCTAAACCCAGTAAATTATAAAGTAATTCTTCACGAAAAAAAAAACGGACCACGAGCATATATATATATATATATATATATATATATATATATATATATATATATATATATATATATATATATATATATATATATATATATATATATATATATATATATATATATATATATATATATATATATATATATATAGATCTGAATTTTGGCTTATAGGTTAAGTTTGACAGTAGAAACACACATGCCAAATTTGGTTAACATAACTCCGTTATTTTCGGAGATACAAAAATTTTCCGAAAGAAAACCCAAAATTTTTTTGGAAAAACTCGTCCGATTTTCCTGGCTAACGCACTTATCCAAACCATATATAGCCATATAAATATATATATATATATATATATATATATATATATATATATATATATATATATATATATATATATATTATATATTATATATATATATATATATATATATATATATATATATATATATATATATATATATATATATATATATATATATAGATTTTACGAAAAATTCGTTAATAGGGAATCTCTATTTTTGTAACCGTTTACTTCTCTGGAGATTGAAAGTGTTTTTAAAAACTTGGAAAACAAAATGAAGAATAAAAAAACTTGAAGAAGCCGCACATAAGGCGGCGAAACGTCGTTGAATCAAAAACACAAATGTTGTGTTAAGTTTTGTCTAAAAATGAAGAAGTTTCCACGAACCTAAACCCAGTAAATTATAAAGTAATTCTTCACGAAAAAAAAAACGGACCACGAGCATATATATATATATATATATATATATATATATATATATATATATATATATATATATATATATATATATATATATATATATATATATATTTATTTATATATTATATTGCAGTGTATGCAGATGTTTGTATTTCACTGTGTTAAGCGTTGTGTTTTTTATCTTGGTTGGTTTTATCTATTTATATCTATTGTGACGAGCTTATTAATCTATTATGGCAAACAAACGAAAATATTATCAAATATGGATTCTAGCGGTTTAGTTCTCGCTCATTAAAAAAATATTCTAAATTCAAGAGCCATGGTCCATTCATTGGTGACTTTCTAAACTGAAAATTAAGATTAATGCTTAGATTAGGTTAGGTCTATGATTGCGGATCTTGTCGTAGGTGATCAAATTTCAACAAATTTCCGAATTACTGTAAAACTAACAAATTAAATAACCTCTAAAGCACAGACAGTTTTTTAAATAAGAATATGAACAGGTTTTTAATTTTTTTTAATTTTGTTTGCGATGTCAAGTTTATTCATAGATCGAAATTACTTATGTGTTTCTACTACCAACTCTTTAATAAAAAAATCAAAAGGTTACTGTTTCGTGAAAATTCATTACCATAACGCACTGGCCTCGTTTGAACTTTTTACTGTTTTATCTACTCTTGATTAGCCAAATAAAGCAGACAGTATGCCATTTTCTGTGCAGTGTTTGCATAGAGATAAACATCTTATCTAGATCACATCAATCTTTTTTATCCAGACTTTGTAGTTCTTAACGATATGATACTGAGGCAAGAATACAAAAAGGAACATTCTTTTGTGCAACCCTTGTGCGCTATTCAAATCCCCTTAACAAGTTAGACCGCTGAAAAGTTTTCAAAAACATTAATAAGCAAGATGCAGTACGTGGCTGGAAAACTAATTCCCCATTTTAAATCTAACTACCTAGTAAAACTTTGTAGATAATAACCAGCTGCTTTATTAGGTTATAAAATACTTGTCTTTTATTTTTGTGCTTACAAAGGGCCTGTTAATTTTATGTACATATATAAAGTGTAAGATATAGGTTTCTAAAATGAGAACAGTATATTTCTTTGAAGCGTTGAAACCGATTAATTTTATTCCCACAATCTAGAAATCTTGATTAGAAGGAACAAGAATTAAAGACTTTTTTTACCAGACAATGTTTCTATTTTTAAACCCTACGCGTCTCGGTTCATCTAAACCATCTTCAAGGGTTAAAGACCTGGAATATGAAAATATGGTTGTCAGAAGCTATGTTTCTGGTAAGTCTTACAAGCGAGCGTTACACAAGCTAGCAAACAAACTAGTAGCTACAGAAATCGCAAAGGTGCAACAAAAGCTAATGTCTAAAATCAAAACTAAACCCGAACGGCCATGCAAGCGAAACTGACAGAGTGTCAGGAGTTAAAACAGCATTTTTTTTACACATTATAACAGTCTACTAAGTCTCACAATCATAACACTTTGAATGAGTCAATACAAGTCAAAATCAATTAAATAAAGTGACAAACGCAACATAAAAAGCGAAGCAGGCTACAAAGCTGAGAAAAACCTCCTGAGAACATCTGAACAAGCCAAATTCAGAAAGAAATGCAAAGAAACGTGCATATCTGGCAATCCATACTTACTATCTCCATTTGTAATACAGAAAATGTGCTGTGTGGAAAATTTCCAAAGTTTTAATTTTATTATTGTCTACAGATTTGCAGACGAAAATAACATTGATGAAGAGAATAACAGTATCTCCAGACTCGAAGCAGCGAGAGGAAGAATAATGACGAAGCTTGTTTTTTTTATTAAAGCAGCAAAATAGAGTCCGTGCATTTATAAACACAAATTCTGTACAGTTGGAAGGATGATTAGAAACGAAAGCGACAAGTGACAGATGTGACAGATGACAACTGTGAATGATATGGTTAGAAACCAAGGCGCAACTAACCCAAGCTTGCTTAGCTCCATGGTAGGAATCGATCATCACTGAGTAAGAACACTATTCTAACAGTTGTCTGTATACGAAATGAAAGTTCATAGCACTGGTGCTGGAAACACTGAAAACATTGTTGTTGTTGCAATTTATAAAACTGTAGATCTCCATCTCTTCTAGGACGAATTGCAGAATTGTGTGATTATGAGATTGACGTTAAGATGGTTCGAAGTTTTTAATGATATTTTTACTGTTTTTCACCATAATCTACAATTTTTATGTCTACCTAGGATTAATAATGTCTTGTGAGCTTTTTACTAAGATAATTTTGGCAGTATGTTTTGCACTGTTTGCACTTCAGTATGCTTTGATACACTTAATTACTGGCAGTATTGTAAGTTCCTAGCTTTATATTGTTGCTTAGAGTACTACCGTTAAACATTTTAGTATCCCTGGAGATGGTTTCAAGAGCAACCGAATCATATAGAGTTTTTAATACAAAGTGTCTTTCTTAAGCTATGTGTGTAACCACTGTTACTTCTTCGTACAATTATATTCATATGTATATATATATATATATATATATATATATATATATATATATATATATATATATATATATATATATATATATATATATATAAGAACCTCGGTGGTTCGGGTGTAAGAACGTGTGCCTCTGAACCGAAGGGTACTGGGTTCAATCCCAGGGTACTCCTTTCACTTTTCACTTTTTCAGTACAAACTGTAAAATTAACATCAACCGAGGTTCTGGCATCGTATTTGAGCAAGTTGAATGTCTGCACGTTCCGCCCATCGGAGGGGGCGTAAAGCCGTCGGTCCCGTGTCCATGCGATGTTGGGCACGTTAAAGATCCCTACTTTCCTTACAGAAAGGCAGGGGTTCGGCAAAATTTCCAGGATCGTGAGGTGACACTGCTCCCTGGCGTCGGTGACTGGCCATAGTCACGTAAATAGGCCGACGTTACAGAAACAAAACACACACACACACACACATATATATATATATATATATATATATATATATATATATATATATATATACAGGTGATTTACGTATTACGTACATTAGAAGTCTCTTAACTTGCAGTTGGATCAGAAACTTGAACTGCTATAATCGGACATGTCCGTTCTACATAAAATATTTTCAATCCTCCAGCTATATAGGGTCTGCCAAAAGTCGGTACCAACTTTCCTATTTTAAATAGAAACCTAAATTCTTTTAGTTTTTTTTTAATTTCAACAACACACCACGAGGAAATACTATCGTATCGTGGATGTCGACAAGGAAGAAAGAGGCAACTTGCTAAATCCTGGACTTGAAGGTTTGGAGGTTCGGGGGAGAAGGAAAAACATGTGCCGGCAAGGAATTCCACAACTTGAAGGTCCTCGGGACAAAATAGCGGGCATAACAAGATGTTCTATGTCTGGTAACATGGACAGTAAAAGGGTGCATTCGCTCTGTTCCCCTGGTAGATCTGTTGGGGGCAGCAGGAGAAGTAACTATGGAAGAAAGCTCCTCTGAGCAGTTCCCGTGCAGATATCTATAAAAGAGAGAGAGGTCACCAACGGCACGTCGGTGGGAAAGGGATGGCAGCCTTTGGGTGAGGGTAGGGTCACCGATGAGGCGTATAGCTCTCTTCTAAATAGAGTCCAGCATAGCGAGTGTAGAAGCGGCAGCAGCACCCCAATGTGGGAGCAGTATTCGAGGTTTGGTCTTATTTGTGAAGTAAATAAAGTATAGAGATTAGCTGGTGAAATGTATTTGCGAGCCCGGAAGAGGAAACCTAATTTCTTAGCAGCTGCTTCTGCAATTGATGTGACATGTTGGTGCGAATTGAGATTTTGATCCACAGAGATGCCAACAAGTGAAAAGCACTCATTACTTTGAATAACTTGGTTGCTTATTGTGATGGGTCTAGGGCTGGTGTATCTCTTTTGAGAAAGAAAGCAAGACTGTGATTTGGTGGGGTTGAATTTTACAAGATTTCTACTTCCCCAGTCTAATATTTTTTGGAGATCCACGGAGACAGAACCCTCCATGAGTCTGCGAGCCTCATCTAATTGGGCTAAAGATACAGGCTTACAATATTGTATATTTGAGTTGAGGGTGCTGTCGTCCACGTAACTGTTGGATGTGCTAGAGAGGAGGTAATTGATGTGGAGAAGAAACAAAGTAGGGGCTAAAGCGGAACCTTGAGGAACTCCTGCATTAATTGGATACAGTTTAGAGGAATGGCCATCCACGACAACAAAAATGCTCTGGTTGGAGAGGAAATTTGCTGTCCACGTACAGAGTTTTGGTGGCAGGCCACAGGCTGGTAGTTTATTAAGCAGCGCTGCGTGCCAGACCTGGTCGAATGCTTTGGATATGTCTAGAGCGACAATCTGGGATTTGCCGTGTAGTTCCATAGATTTGTTCCAAGAATGGGTGACAAAGGAAAGGAGGTCGACAGTTGATCTGCGCTGACGGAATCCATACTGCCTGTCGTGGAGTAGACTGTGTTTTTCAAGAAATTTGAGTAATTCGGTGTTTATATACTTTTCCATCACTTTAAAGATGACTGAAAGGAGAGAAATAGGCCTGTAGTTGCTAGGAAGCGCTTTCGATCCTTTCATGGGGACGGGTTGTACTCGAGTAGTTTTCCAGTTACTAGGGAATATGCCTCTATTGTAAGATGTCTAAAACAGGCGAGTCAGAACAGGAGCAAGTTCTGGTGCGCATTTTTTTAAGAACAATTGCTGGGATCTCGTCAAGGCCAGAGGATTTCCTGGTATTAAGAGAAGAGAGCATCTTTCGTACCTTTTTAGTTTTGAAAATGATATCCGTCATTTTATGCGCGACATTGGGGACTGTTGGTGGTAGAACATTTGAAGATGGGTTGAGAGTAGAAAGGTGGTTCGATTTGTTTCCTAATTCTGAGTTTGAACAAGCTAAGCTATATAAACTTATGCATTACAGTTTTGGCATTTCAGATTTTCTGAAAAAAATTGCCGCCACAGTAGTTTACGAACAAATTTTTATCTCGCAAGAGGTTTAAGGTCAGAAAACAAAATTTGTGGGGTAGTTATCTGGAAGCCCCCGATAACTCCTGATGTCACATCATTGGTCCGATTTTGTACCATATGGGCGCACGAGATTCCCAAATTTCGCAATTAAAAAATTGTCAAATATTCAATTTTTTCAAATGGCACCGACTATTTTTTGTTGTTAACATAATTCGAAAATTTTATGGTGAGTTAGTTAAGCGTTCCCTATACCGTATTTCAACATTTACTGAGTTATTCAATAAATATCAAGAAACTGCGTGAAATTCCTTGCTTTTTCAAATATGTCACGGAAACAAAAGACAATTGTAATAGTTTAATCAAATATATGGATTCTTATCAATTACAGACGACAAATTATTAACGAGCAGGATCAATATTGACAGAACTCTAACGTAAATGTTCAATATTGTTCAACCATTTTTGTTCGAACATTTTATTATTCTACTTTCAATAGATTGCGTAGCACTTCTGGTTCCGTTAGGATCGAGACTGTCAAAAGTCCTATAAATGAAAAAGGATGTAGCTGATGATGGTGTAAAATGGTTTGTATTACAGAGTATGAAAATTCGAATTCCAAAGACGCCGTTCCAATTGAGGCTTGAGGGTGTGTTTGAAAATATCTCAGAATGGTAATTTGAATGTCTTCATTGTCACTTAGTGGTTTTACTCCCGTAATGGGTCTAACCACCTTCCCAAAATTTATAGAGCTATTTGTCAATCGTGGGAACCTCCCGGTGTCATAATTGGAAAGTTTCGAAATTTTGAAATCACGCACATTTCGTTGAATAATTTTTTAACACATGCCATGGATTACAAAGAAGTCTGACACAACTTCGCTTGGATAATTCGCCACTTTCGAATCAATTTTATTTATGAATTAGCACAATTTGTTTACACTTTGACAGAATATCACCTTGTTAAGAACCATTGTTTTTTGTTTCAATGGCATATTTGAAAAAGCAAGTAATATCTCGGAATTTCATGGTTTTTACTGTATAACCCGGTGGAAGTTGAAGATAGCTATAGGAACTGCTCAACTAACTTGAACTGTATAAAAAGTAGTAGGTGCCATTTGAAAAAATTGAGTATTTGACAATTTTTGAATGCGACATTTGAATCGCCTGCGCCCATATGGTACGAAATGGGACCATTGGTAGGCCAGCAGCAGTCAGCCTGCAGTTCCAGGTTACTGCTCAACAAATTTCGTTTCCTGATCTTAAACGATTTGCGAAATACAAATTTGTTCATAAACTACTGCGGCGGTAATTTTTTTCAGAAAAAATGACATATTGTAATAGTTATTTATGTACCAAGGGTATAAATAGATGTTTATGCCCCGAGAGCGACGACTTTACAAATCTAAGGGCCTCCGGCCCGAGGGTTTGTAAGTCGCTCGAGGGCATACACCTCTATTTTGACCAGCGGTGCATACCAAATTTTATGTCATACTAGTCATACTCAAACAATGAAACATGAATCACCATTTGCTGAAGGCAACCTAACTATCACCGGATCTTTTCAGAACTGTAATTTTATGTTAATTCGACTAAATAATGTTAATTAAACATTTACATATTACTTTTATTCCATTATCTGTAATTTAATTAATAAAGGTTATTAAAGAAGTCAAAAAAATTATTTGTTTTGATGTGCGCGCGGGCCATAAAGTGTACGTTTTGCCCGCGCGGGCCATAAATTACACTTTATGGCCCGTGGGAATAAAGTACACCATTATGTAGTTGGTAACGAAGCAATAAAAACACAATAATGAACTAGTATGACATAAAAACTATAATAGATAAGTTTATATGACTTAGGTCAGTGGCGCCTCGTGACTTTGGGAGCGGGTGAAGCAAAATCGGACCGGCCCCAAAAGGGGGGAGGCAGGAAGCCGAAGCTCCCCTTAAATTTTTCAGAGTCACGCGTTCTCCTGACACTTCAGTATTTAAATGAAAAATTCATTTCTACAGAAATATAGACTTTCACAAGGAATAATTTTCGGAATAATGACCAGGAATATTTGATGAGAGGACACAGTACACATACTGTACACGCACGTATACGGTATTATAATACGCTGCGTATTGCCTATGAAAATCTGTTTATAGAGGGAAGAGCTACAAGCATTTTTTTCAAATTCAAGGCCCTTCTCATTTTTTATAACTTGAAATTGTATATCTAATATTTTATTATTTTGAAATAATTATTTTAGAGGTGATAATAAACAAATCAATCCCACTTACCAAAAAGAAACATGAAAATTAGAGTATTTCAAAGTCTGTAAATGTGACACATACCAGATTACTTAACAGGACCATAGTAAAAATAAAAATACCTCTCTGACGATCCGACTCAATATAAACAAATGACAGAAACTAAGATTTGAAGCAAACTTAGAAAGCTGCATCACTTTTGTGGCCCAACCTAACAGTGCGCGTACCGTTAGCATGGCAACCGTCTCATGCAAGCTTCCCGAAATAGATGCAGCATTTGTATACGGACAAATCTGGCTCAGTCAGTCCGCAGCTGCTAGACGCTCCACACTTTCGCAATTGGTAAGGGCTGCGCGTTGCGGCATGTATACATTCAATTAGGTGCTCAGGGACGGGTTTGCATATTATATTGTACCATAAATTATTATAAAAATACATTATCAACTACGGGGTGACGTAATAAGACATTTTTATGTGGTTGTACCAAATGAATTTGAGAGAATGAAAAAAAAAATTATGGTGGATTTTGAATCAAAAAAGTTTAGTTTAACCGAAAACTGTAGGTGAGGCAGCGCTTCACCTGCATCATCTGACGAGCGGCCACTGACTTAGATTGTCTAAAGTTAAAAACGGAAGGCCAACTGAACCTTGTGTGAAAATGTAGAGTGCTAGGAAAGTTGGTACCGATTTTTGGCACACCTGTATAGCTGAAGGACTGAAAATATTTTAGGGAGAGCGGACAAGTTAGATTATGGCAGCACACCCAATTTTAGGTTTCGAACTCAATTGCAAGTTGAAAAACTTCGAGTACACGTTCTACGTAAATCATCATCATCATATATATATATATATATATATATATATATATATATATATATATATATATATATATATATATATATATATATATATATATATATATATATATATATATATATATATATATAAAGTGAACCTGACAATGGATATGTGTTCACTGGGACCTAGTTAGCACTGCTTTAAAGAGATCGCATTAGTGAATTTTTTCTGCCAAAATTTTCAAAATTTCACCAAAAAGTATAGCGACTGTCTGCGTGCAAAAAAGATAACAGCGACACGGTGAGACCAATAGGTTGATGAGGCAGAGACAGGCGATTGTCAGCTGACTGTTGACGTAAACTTAATAGGTAAAGTACCTCGGTGGTACAGGGGTAAAAACGTGTGTCTCTGAACCGAAGGGTACTGCGCTTGATTCCCAGGGTTCCCCTTTCACTTTTTCAGTACACACTGTAAAATTAACATCAACCGAGGTTGTGGCATTGTTTTTGAGCAAATTGACGTTTCGTCCTTCGGAGGGGGCATAAAGACGTCGGTCCCGTATTCATGCGAGGTTGGCACGTTAAAGGCCACTAGCTTCCTTACAGAAAAACTAGGATAGTGAGGTGAAACTGGTCCCTGGCATCGGTGATTTGCCATAGTTGTGAAAATACACCGACGTTAAAGAAAAAAATCTAGTATTGTTTATACACTCAAATATCAAATGTCTCAGCATTGTCTGTCCTTGTCTGGTAACTTAAATGGCCATATTTTAAACCGTCTTCGGCTTAGCTGTCCAATTGTGTATCCGTGAAATTTGGCTAGGCATTCCAGGCGTTTTCCTTGTTGCATAAGTCCTTCCAAATAATTTTGTTAAAACGTTATTATATCTCAGAACATGTCCAAAATTTCTTGAACTTTCGTTAATTTTTTTCAGTTACCTTTCATTTCTTACCTCTTCTAGCAAAGAACCTCGGTGGTTCAGTGGTAAGAACGTGTGCCTCTGAATCGAAGGGTACTGGGTTCGATCCCAGGGTACTCCTTTCACTTTTTCAGTACAAACTGTAAAATTAACATCAACCGAGGTTCTAGCATTGTTTTTGAGCTGGTTGAATGTCTGCACGTTTCGCCCTCCGGAGGGGGTGTAAATCCGTCGCTCCCGTGTCCATGTAATTTTGGGCACGTTAAAGATCCCTACCATCCTTACATAATGCAGGGTTTCGGCAAAATTTTCAGGACAGTGAGGTGAAACTGCTTCCTGGCGTCGGTGATTGGTCATAGTCGCGAAAATAAGCCGACGTTAAAGAAACAAAACACACACAAAACACACACACACACACACACACACACCTCTTCTAGCATACTTTTTTGTCTTTCTATGGCTGTACTTTTACTTTGTGATTATACCCCAATTCTATATTTGAATAGTTTCTATTTTATTAATGTTCTACTCTTTGGTACATTTGAAAGAAAGATTTTTTTTTCGAAAAGATATAACACCCTGTATCTGAAAAATAAATAGCTTTGAGATCTATATTTGTATACATTTTGCGGCTTAGGATTGAATTATATATGGACTTTAACATGACACCTCCGACTAAAATTCAAGGTAAAACTGACGTCCGGGCATCCATTTTACGGTTTTTTAAAATGAAAGTTTGCTAAGAAAAGTGCCATTTGCAAAAACTTAACTGATCTGCGATGTCATACCACAATGAAGATATATCAGTACCATAACTGTTAAAAAAATAATGTAGGGGTTTTCATGAAACTTCACAAATGTCTGGTTAATACCTTAAATGTGTTCGTTGGTGAACCTAATTGGACCAGTTTTTTTGGTCGACAAAATATAGTTTTTGTCGGATTTATTTTAATCTCGTTATAAACTACGTTTGAACATAAGTTGACTATAGAAAATATATGATACAATCTATCAGAACTAGGGTGTGTCAAAGTTATAAGAAAGTTGAGTTTTAACTTAGAAATTTTAATTTTGCCAAGCAGTGTTATAAAAATTCAAAAATATATTGATTTTCTCCAACATAGCCTACTTACCATGTTATCACTTTTTTTTACACATGATTATAGTTTCAATTGTCTCACTGTATAAACTCAAATGCATATTTTTTAGTTTATTGAATAACAATGACCATTTTTTGTCCTGACCTTAAAAACATTAAGCTGAAAAATGCCTCACTAGATATTCTTTTGCCCAGTTTCACAAAGCTTGATTAAATATTTAACGGCCTGTTAGTTAATCAGGGATTTAGACGACCAATCACAAACTATAATTCTGGTTCATGCCATGACAACCAAATATTTTAAATCTGTGATTGGTCGTCTAAAGCCCTGATTAACTAACCGGCCGTTAAATATTTAATCGAGCTTTGTGAAACTGGGCATAAGTCTACTTGGATTTTAATGTTGTTACAAAGTTAACTAGTTTGAAAATAATGAACCTTTTAAATTTTTTTAGGATCGCGAAACTCCCTGTCATACCCCACAAACTCAAACCCATATCATCTTAGTTTACTTAATTACAATGAACATTTTTTACCCCGGTTAATGCATTAGCTTAAAAATATCTAATTAAACACTGTTTATCTACTTGAATTTTAAATTTGCTTTCCTGTCTGAGCTACAAAACTAAGCAGTTTAAAATTATTGATTTTTAAAACTTTTTTAGACGCGCGAAACTCTCTGCCGTTTTGTGATTGTTAAAAACAGAGTTGGCTACCAGAAGGAGGGGAGAGAGATGTCCATTAGTTGTCTCTCAATCTCTTAATCAGACCATTAGCGAGGATCTGCACGGTAAGCAGTCTCTCTCACGAAAAGCCTATTATGATATTAGTCAGCCCTTTCATGCTATTATATCTAACCACTTCTGAATATGCTCTAAACATTCTATTATACCAGCGCAGGACCAGCATGTGGCACACCGTCTCTTTAATGAATAATCCACAGACGTACATTTTAATTGAACACACTGAAATATGGATACATGAAGTTTACTTTTAGAATAGATCATGGTATCAGTTTTATCACTGGAATATGTTTACAGACACTTAAGAAATTTTAAAAATTGTTTTTAGCTGCAAATTTGGAGGGTTTATTCTCACACCTAAGGATTTTCAGAGGGAACTAGGATGCATAGAGTAAATGCAAACACATTAACAATATGCCAAGATAAAAATATAGGAAATTGAAACAAGTATCGGTTCAAAAAATAGTGAGGAAATGGAAAATTACCTGAAGAAAAGACGGTTGCCTCAAGCTTATCATTAATTAAACAAACGACAATATAAAGCAGAAATGAAAAGTAGATTCATTAAATGTTGTTGTCTTTACTTTGCAAAACCTTTCCATACTAAATACATATGAAAATACTTCTCTGGTTTCATAAGTATTTAATTTTTTCCGGAATGTCTTAATTGGTTAACGCACTTACAGCAAAAAAAACATTTGTGAAGTCAGAGAAGAAGTCTCTACATCTTTTTTACAAAAAGTAAATACACAAAAGACAACGTTGGGAAATTGAAAATTGAAAAGCCTAACTAGAAAAATTGTACCACGGAGAGGAAGTCAATTGTGAAAAGTGATATATGTAGGAAATGGGAGAGATAAACCTAGATAATTCAAGGCCAACTACTTAAGAGAAGAATTGGAGTGGACCCTTAAAGATCTCAGACACGGGGAAACTCGTAGTGTATGCAAATCAACAGCGAAGCTTTAAAAAGGTCCTGGTGACTAAATGAAAGAAAAATATTATAAGTCCGAAGAACTGCACAGAGACTTTGCGAAGAACAAAGATATTACTGTTCAAAAACTGCATCAGCAAAGGGCCATAAATGTGTACAGTGATGTGGCAAAGATTCCGCTAGTCATAATATAAAAAAAATAGAATAAGAAGCAAAACTAGGAGTTGCTTGGATGAAGAAGTGTGGAGACCTGGACGAGAAACTAAATAAGTAATAATCAAAGTAGATATACACTTATTGCTTTAATAGAGCTGGAAATGAAGTGGATTAAAAGGCATGGTCTAATATAAGGAAGAGAACTGAATTGTATTGAAGGAATAGGCGCATTAGTTTCAAACTATACAAAAACTACAACAGTACTATAAAACAAGACACTTTTGTGAACATACGATGATATAGAAATTTAGGGGGTGTATAGAAAATATTGGTCAGAGGAAACAACCATAGGCAGTTAAATAAATTTAAAATTTGGAAAAAAAGATGCGTTTTCAGTGTTAAAGGGATTTTAAACTATATTTAAGTTTTGCTCTATATTCAAGCTACAATTGCGTCCATTACAGGCACAAATTAAAAAAAATCTCAAGCTGCATTTTACAATCTATATAGCAATAAATTATTATTATTAATAATAATAATGATAATGATAATGATAATGATAATGATAATAATAATAATAACAGGTACTTGGGCATCCAACAACTCCTCTATGTAAAGACAACAGAGGTGCGCCGGACTGTGGAGGACAAAGTATTGACTATGGTGGGCTAAACTTACCTGTCTGGCGAAAATAGGATCAGAGCCATAAAGATTTGGGCAGTCCCTGTTGGTACCTACACTTGTGGCATCCTTTACTGGCCGACAACTCTTCTTCAGGAGTTCGACAGAAGGATTCGCTTTGTTATTAAAAAGTATCAAATGCTGCACCTTAGGAGTTCCTTTCACCGCTTGTACTTACCTCGAAGCATTGGGGGACGCGGAAGTCATGTTTGACAGAGAATGCAGGCGTCTCAATAAATACTTATGGGAAAAAGGACAACAGATGGGCAGGGTGTGCAGAGACAGACGATATGGTTAGACTCTTTCGACATCAAGCAACCCGATCAAGATTACGTCACTACTGTTATTTCGAGTGTGGATGAGTGCAGGCGCGCTTGGGGGAGATGGAGCTGCATGAACACTTCGCCGTATGTCTAACGGCACCTCACGTTAACCGCCGCGCATTAACGGAATGATTAATGTTTGCTGAAACAGAGGGATTTTTATGAGCGATACAAGATCAGGTTAATAGCACGCGGTGGCCTAAGGTGACACAATCCAGTGCCAAACAAAAACTAGGCAAGATCCAAAGGATGGCTTGCCTAGGCATCACAGGGGCCATGTCTTCAACCCCAACAGCCGCCATGGAGGTGTTTATGCATCTGCCCCCCCCCCCCTCTCAAACACACACTTAGTTATTATGAGGCAGGCCAGTCTAGGACTGTACAGACTAACCTGCACCGGTAGACTGAAGAACCACCCAGGTTTTAGGGGCCACTGCAAAATTCAGGAGATCGTGAAGGACGGATCCGACAGGGAGCGTGGGATGGGGGCAGGTGTTTATTCGGAAGGACCGAGGTTAAGTCATAGTATTTCCCTCGAAGCCCATGCAGCGGTCTTTCAGGCCGAAATGTACGCCAT
Organism: Tillus elongatus; assembly: GCA_964006375.1. Lineage (NCBI taxonomy): Eukaryota > Metazoa > Arthropoda > Insecta > Coleoptera > Cleridae > Tillus > Tillus elongatus. The sequence goes on from OZ023267.1 coordinate 103,362,132, forward strand.
CCTGCACTGCGTGTGGGAGAACAAGAGGAGGGGTTACACCAGCAAGCGGATCCTCATAGCCACAGACAGACAGGCAGCCTTTAAGGCCCTAAGTAGCCCACGGGTAAATTACTGGCTGGTGAGTGAGTACGGAGACCTACCACCTGGCTGGGCAGAATGAGGTCACCTTCATCTGGGTGCCGTGTAACTCGGGGGTCAAAGGCAATGAAGAAGCTGACAGTCTTGCGAAGAGAGGGTCAGCAGAACCATTTATGTGACTAGAACCGGCTCTGGGCGTGACAAAGAGCACTGCCAGGGGAGCCAGTCCTGGGTCAGAAACCAACACAAGGTGTACTGGGCAGACTGTCCAGGGCTCAGACATGGGAAGTCAATAATTGACGAACCCAGTTCAAAGAGAGCCGTGGAGCTGCTAAATCTTAGCAGAGGACAGCTCAGAAACATAACAGGTCTCTTGACAGGACACATGGCCGTGAAGAAACACTTGCATAAAATGGGGCTGTTCGATGGGAGAGACAAGGGGGGGGCAATCAGCCCAGAATATCTAGTGCGAGTGTAAAGCTTTGGACTGCAAAAGACAACTGATCTACGGTCAGTCTAGCCCGGAGACAGAGCATTATAAAACTTAACCATACCAATCACTGTGCAGACTAGTTCAAGGCACAGTGATTTTGGAATGGTTGGAGTAAAAAAACTAAGGGCATGCATAATAGGCCAAAGGTTGCAGTGCTATCGGGGCAGAAAGCCGCAGACGAGCCCTGGGGGAGAAAAAAAATAGCAACATCTGTTGGATAAAAATATTACTGATGTGGGTACACTATGTCAGAGTAAGCGACATTTGGAGCGAAGTAAAAGCCTCAAAAGATCGTGAAGTCTGCGGTTCATTGTTTTGCTTTGGAAATAACATATACATGGAAAGTTACGCACTTAAAAAGAACAAATGCGCAATTTCACTAAGCTCCATGCACGCATTGATGACCCAGATAGGAGGCCCGAAATGGCGGTGTGGAGATCATCAAATCATCAAAATGGTTTCGACATACAGGTGCAAGAGGCAAAGTAAACAATGACATTTTTTTCAACATTATTGATGTTGCAGCACTCAATGCATATTTAATCTTTACGAAGGAACATCCAAACTATAACATGGGAGTGAATCAAAAACGCAGAATAATTTTGAGAGATTAAGCAAAGAAACTGGTGATAACCCATATGCCGAGAAGATCTACTAACCCAAAGCTTAGGCGTAGTGTCCGGGAGCGTATGAGCAGATTTATTGATATCTTTGGTCCGCCAGACGCTCAAACAAGTGCAACGATTGCGAGAAAAAGATGCTCAGTATTTTTCTCAAATATTGATCGTGAGAACACCATGATATGTATTGGTTGTAAAAATAATATCTGTAATGAGCATAACATTAGAACGTACACTACTTGCTTCTCTAATCTCTGCAACAATTCGTTTTTTTTAACAGTAATATTCACTTTCGTATGTAATCTCACATTTGTAACGTATATATACATTTGATATCTACTAAAGCAAATACAAATACAAAAAGTGAAACAAAACATTATATACTTACTAACCTCAGGATATTTAACCAATAAAATATCGGCGTTTACATAATCCGGGCTTCTGAGACCCGGTATATAGAATCATGTATAGCCACAAAAGAAACAAAGTTCATAAGGAAAAACTTTATTATATATATATATATATATATATATATATATATATATATATATATATGTTTTGTTTCACTTTTTGTATTTGTATTTGCTTTAGGAGAGTACACACTTTTGGGACTTTACAAATAAAATGACATGCTGCAAAAATATCATAGAAAACATAATATAGGTGCCCAGAATCACAGTAAAAGTTTTAATTATAAACCGCAGATTCCTTTATATCAACTTATACAACTAATACATAGAACACGCCGCTTTTATACGAGTGTTGTATATGAGGATGTTGCGTGTGTAGAAACTTATACTTTGAAACAGGATCCGAGAGCACCAAAGGCGGCAAGCGGCAGGAATTTGCTTTTCAGGAGTGCAGGAGGAATTAATTACGCGCCAGGCAGGCATCAATAGACGAGAAGACCGGTCGAATATCACATTCAACTCCCTCTTAACGTCCTGTCTCTATTCACCGAGGTAATGAAGTCTCCAAAGTCTCTCTCCGCTCTTAATTATAACAAAAATGCCACATTAATAACGTCAACTAAGAGTAATGACTCAAAGGAATATTAAGCATTATATTGAAAATAATACTGGCTTATTATAATGAGGGGGAGAAAAGGATGGCTTTTTAAATTCTACCCAAAGTGTAACATGTAGGATTATTTTACTTTGTATCTTTATGTACCTAAAAAATCTTGTTGCTATCATTTTAGTAAACTCTTCAACTAGCTATATATATATATATATATATATATATATATATATATATATATATATATATATATATATATATATATATATATATATATATATATATATATATATATATATATATATATATATATATATATATATATATATATATATATATATATATATATATATATATATATATATATATATATATATATATTACTATGATAAAAAGCTTAAGGCAGTTTTTTTATTGAGTTTGAAAATTTAAAACCTAATTGAAAATTAAAATATTTATTTGTAATAAAACTAATTATATTTGTTAAGCTTCAAATAAACAAAGACTGTAGCAAGTGTTAAACAATAGGTACAACGGACTGAATGAGAAATTTAAAAAAAGCCTGGACCCAGCAAGTGCGTTATGGTAGTGAATTTTCATTGAAGTATGTCAAATTAAAATGTCATTTTTGGTCTCGTACAAAATTTACAATTTCGGCAAAAATATGGGTAGTTGAGAAAGGTTTGCAGTTGGAAAAGTCTTATGAAGAGATCAGTATTAATTGTAAATGAAGGTATCAGGTGAAACATTAGAAGAACGAAATGGAACAGGAAAGAAATTTTTTGGAATGTCAAAATTTTAAGGTTGTTGAATTTGGAGTGTTGTCAAGCAGTTTTGGATGCAACTATGTATAAAATTATGTTAATATTCACCACAAGTCTTAGACTTATTGAATCAACATGTTGTATAATTTTAAGCAATAAAGGTAATAATAATAATAATAATAATAATAATAATAATAATAATAATAATAATAATAATAATAATAATAAAAATGATCTGGCACAAAATATTTTATTATAACTATTTTTTCTTGTAACATAGAAATCTAAATTTTTGGTGTATAGTTTACTTTTTATATCGTAAACCTACCTACCAAATTTGGTTATCATAGATATTTTATTTAAAAAAAAATATTTCTAATGAAAACTCAAAATTTTCTCGGAAAACCTCTTCCGATTTTTCTGATTAACAAACTAATCCAAGCTATTTAGAAAAGAAAGGTACATGCCAAATTTTATCAAAATCGGCTTATTATTCTTTGAGATAAAATTTTTTTTCGAATGAAAACTCAAAAATTTTCCGGAAAACCTTGTCCGCTTTTTTGACTAACAAACTTTTTAAGTCCATTTACAAAAGGAAGGCTTATTAAAATCGGCTTATTATTTTTTGAGATAAGAATTTTTTTTGAATGAAAACTCAAAATTTTCCAGGAAAACCTCGTCCGATTTTCCTGACTAACGAACTTATCCAAGCCATTTACAAAAGAAAGGTACATGCCAAATTTTATCAAAATCGGTCCATTATTTTTTGAGTTATCGGTGTGATACATACATATATAAATATATAAATATATATATATATATATATATATATATATATATATATATATATATAAATTAAAACTGACCCCGGATATGGGTTCTAGGGGTCCTAGTTTGCACTCATTTGCAAAAATTTTTTCAAAATTCACAAGTCAAGATCTCCCCATTAGTGAATTTTTTCTACGAAAATTCACTAAAAGTGTAAACAAATGTTCTTTTTAGGTTTAAGATAATATAAACAGTGAGGTAGAAATTTTAAACTTAGCGCCAATAAACATAGTGATACTAACCTTTTTTGACTAATGCAATGGTGATAAGAATTTATGAACTTCAAAGGGAAGTCATTGTTTTGATTAATGTGTAGACAAACTGCATTTTTATTGGATCAGGTGACATAATTATTTGAACATTTGAAATAATGGAATCGGATTGGCACAGAAGAATGGGACGATTTCCGGCATCTTTGAGATCGAGGGGAACGTTGTGAACAGGCAGCGTGACACCACGCTTGAAGAAACATCCATTGTGTAGTCTGAAAATTTATAATAAAAATTGTGAAATATGTCCAGCCATGGTGTGCTAAATGTACAATGAAGTCGGCAGCCTCCTTACAGATATGTCTAGAACAAAGATTAACCTCTACAACAATGAATTCAATGTAAACAGTACGTATCTAAATAGGACGCCGTCACCGAAGCAAAAAAAGGTATTTATATTACAGATTGAAATATAACACTGTTTCTCACGAATGTGAACAAAAACTACGCAAACAAGTAACAAGTGTCAATAAGAAATTACGACATAAATGTCATTTCTATCAAACATTTATAAGAAAAAGGATTTCGGCCGATAAATAGGGAGATTCAAAATAGTATCAATAGATCTCGCAATGATATCCTCTCTAGAATATCATAATTCCAACATTAGCCATTTTAGCAACAAAGCCCGTTACCATAGAAACAGAACGACAGTTTTTTTGCAGAAGCGTATAGAAATAACATTTTAATTCAAGTCGGTTCGAACTGCAAAATAAAAACTTTTAAGTAACAATTAAAATTAAATGGCCAATAAGTTAGGGGATCCAATTAGAAACTAAAATTGTTAAATGCTAAAAATAAATTGTTTGTATTGTTTGGTAATTTGTTTAAATAGAAAACTTTTGTTAATATAAATTAAGTTATTAACCTGAGATATCTTATGGTTTTATTTCATATCAGATTACATAATTTTAATAAAACTTTAAAGAAAATTAAGTAACAGGTCTAAAAGGTAAGAATTTCCACTAGATTCCACTAAATCCTTGAAAATAGAGTCTACATAAAACCGAGGATCAAAAGAAAAAAACAATTAAGTAAATAAAAAGGTAAATTTATTCAATTTAATATAAATATGAAATCGTTTAATATCGATTCTAATTCTTATAAGGTAACAAAATTTTACTTACATACAGATATACAGGTGTTCTAAAAGTGTCAGAATTTGAGTTACAAATTAATTTAAATAATATTGAACCTTATAACTAATAAATAAATAAGTTTAAAGGCGCCCAACAATATAAGCATATATAATCAGAGATTAGTAATTAATATCCGTTACAACACTAGCCATACAAATAGAAGGGTATATATGTCTACAAATATTACACATATAAAATACTGAACACTATATAATCATTAAACTATACTTAAAAATATACATAACATACACATAAAAACTAAGTACAATTGTTACATACTTATAAAATCATATACAAATTTATAAAATACAACACCCTAAATAGATAAACCATTTCAATTGACGCCCATGAACGTGGGGCAAATATAAACACCTAGTATAAACTATTTCAATATATATTCTTCCATTTAATCATACTGAATGAACATATGACATCATTTGGTGAGAATACATCTTGGTTTATATACTTTGTCCCTATATTAGGGAAAAATGGACCAGGGCTGGCAATTCACAAAATTGTTAATTGGTTGTACACATTCTCCATTTTCTAACATTTTGTGTTAATTAGAGCTGTCTTGACAACATTCTACCTGGTTCCGTACCGAGATGACGACCCCGTCGTACATATATATTTTGGAGGCCGATACTTGATGTAAATCCATTGTCAATTTAGGTAAATGAACAATTGATTTATACAATTTTTTAAAATAGTGTAAATCAATTATCACTGTGAGATGTACGATAGGTTAGGTAAATAAACAAATCGATTTACACTATTTAAAAAAATATTGTAAATCAATTTGTTCATTTACCTAACCTCTCGTACATCTTACAATGTTCTAGAGGCGGGCTACCAAAGCCATATTACTTTATAGGTGTGTTCTCACTCTAATTAGTATATCGCACCGACGAGCTGTAATTAGAGCGAAACCGGTCTGTGGTTCTAATTATGTTGAGAATATATTTAGCCCTATATACATTGTCTCTATATTAGGGAAGAAATGGACCAGAGCGGACAATTTACAAAATTGTCAGTTGGATGTACACAGTATCTATTTTATAACAATTTGTGGTAATTGGAGCTGTCGTGACAACATACTACCTGGTTCCGTACCGAAATGGCGACCCTGTCGAATATCTCACAATGTTCTAAGCGGATGTCTACCATAGTTGTATTACTTTGTAGATGTGTTCTTGCTGTAATTAGTATATCGCACTCTAATTAGAGCGAAACCCGTCTGCGGATATAATTATAGGGAGAATGCATATTGCCTTAGAGATGATATTATCTTTACAATATCAGAAAAATTAAAATTAAAAAACAGTATGGTGAAAACAAAAGTAGAGATTCGGGACGCAACAACTGCGTTATAGTTGTGATTTTACACTATTAGCACGACATATTACTACAATTAGTACTATAAATTTAAACAGACCTTGAAGATCAGTTTTAGATGTCCTAGTAAGCGCTCATTGAAAAAAAATATTCGAAGTTGTTACCATCAATATCTCTCAATTATCATGCAACATATTTTAATCTTGTGTTCTAGCCTCATTTAGGAATAAAACTTTAAATGCCCAAAACTCTATTTTTTATGAAGCTAGCAAATTTAGATTTGGTATATCTAAGTACTGTAGGTCTCTTTAAAAATGACTGCCGGTCTCTTTAGAAAACACAAACTTTATTAAAGTTATAAAAGCTCTCCAGAAGAAAATTTGGTTCATATTTGGACAGAGAACCTATCTGCCAAATTATAATGAACGTTGAAGGATTTTTTCCTTATTAATCGGTTCTTTCGTTACGTCCACTTAATCGAAACGAGTTTTTGAATACTTAAGCTGAATTTTCCCCCACTAAGAAACCTATATTTTGGATTATTCAAACCAAAAAAAAAAGCGAAAAGTGGGCGGTAATAACCAGCCAAGAAAACGAAATAACTATATTAGCTTTTTTCATAGCAAATCCCCAAGCATCATCACGAGATTGCCAAATTGCAACTGATTTGCGAAAATCTACAGTACTTAGGGTCATAAGCACACTTAATATTTAACCCTATGCCGTACATTTGATTGGTTATTTAGTTTGGTTTAGAAAAAATTATAAGGTACTGTGAGTTTATATTGGTCATTCCATATTTACTTCACAAAACATTGACTATTTAGCCGGTACAAATCACGTTGGTCAGGTACAAAGCCCAGGTCAGAAATACATATTTCCAAACAAGCTGTCAATTAAATGTTTTTTCTCCAATTAGAAACACTTCAACTGTGTTGTTGAAATTTTATATCAATTTGACTGGTAAATTCATCTAACTTGACAGTTTATCTATTAGTTACATATTAAAGCGATTCTAGGTTTAGCTTACTTGCAAATATCAAATAAGTATGAAAATTTGTCAGAAACATTGGTATCAACATAATGGAGCGCCACCCCGTAAGAGCAGTTACGTGAATGATTTTCTGGAAGAGCATTTTAGGGAACAGTGAATTGCCAATAAAGCTCCATTCATTTGGTCACTAATAACTCCCTAGAAATTTTTCATACGGGGTCACATAAGAAATGAAGTTTAAAGCACATTTGACCACAAATGGAAATTGCCAAGAAAGAGTGCGTGTTGACACTGACAGAGGCAGTGCCTCGCAGATATAAGAAATATTTGGACGTTAAAGGTGCTGCATTTGAACAGTTGCTATAGTTATCTTATACTGAAGGTACAGGGGTGGCTTCTTTGAGAGCTTGTGGTTCTTTAGCGTTGACAATTTGAGCAGGCAATCATCACGCCAACTCCAGACGCCAGTCTTAGGCAGTCAATTGAATATTAAAATACTACAAGTCTCATAGACTGCTCAAATCATTCGCTATCTAACATCGCTGTTCTGGCAGTCGTAATGTAGGCGGTCGATGGGCGCTGCTGGCCATCGGACGACTTCTGAACCGCCGAATGTACGATAGAAAAGAGCTGCACATTTTGCAGCCGTTTGCTTTTCATTTAGCAAGATATCATCTGTATAGCGTATATTATATACGTATTATCGTATTATTCGTAGGAATTTCCTGTTTGAGATTCGAGTTAAAATAGATGTTGTGTTTGAGTTAGGTAAGATCAAGTTTTATAAACACAGTTACCAGAAACAATAACAAAACAATTTAACGTAGATATACAGGTGTCCCTTAATAATATGCGAATATTTAAGGGTGTTCATTTACATGAAAAATTAATGATAGTTTGATTGTTTCCTTTACAAACTATGGTCCAAAAATGTTCCGTTATGAAAATACGGGGAGTTGAAATTTTTGGAAAAAAAATGGAAATTATTTATTATTTGTGCAGCTGCTTGAGATATTTCAGTAATATATAGTACGGAGGCAGCTAATAAATATGCATCTTTTTCAATAGAAACAGCTTTAACAGTCGCGTTCGTACGGTCATTGACTTCGATAATTTTTAATAAAAAAATAGTACATTGATTGTTGTTGCCCTTACTTGCTGCAACTGGTCCATACTACATACAGACTTGGAGACTACTTCTCTGGCTTCACTGTTGGGTTTCGTTTCTGTAGGTGAAGGGCGTAGGCAGCGCGTAAGATAACTGGAGCAAGCGGCCCTTCTGAATTCTAGATGTTCTAGGATTTTCTTCAACGTTTCTGTGACTAGTTTCGCAAAAAACTTTCTTTGAAAAAATTCGCTATTCGGGAGATCCCGACATTTAAATTTTGCAAAATTTTCTTCAAATGAGCGCGAACTAGCACCCCTAGAACCTATATTCGGGCTCAATTTCAATTTTTATGTTTTTTATATTATATTATATATATATATATATATATATATATATATATATATATATATATATATATATATATATATATCAATCATATACCGATACCTAATAATGGTCCGATTTTGATTAAATCTGGCACGTACCTTCCCTTTGTAAATGGCTTAAATAAGTTCGTTAGCCAGGAAAAGCAAACCGGGTTTTCCGGGAAAAATTTGGGTTTTTTTTTCGGATTTTTTTTTTTCTCAAAAAGCGGAAAAGTTATGGCAACCAAATTTCCTAGGTAAGTTTACGTTATTAAAAGGAAACTACATACCAAATATATATATATATATATATATATATATATATATATATATATATATATATATATATATATATATTCACACATGTATATAATTTAGTAATTTTTGATACTACCTATTGTGCTATTAGTTCATATTATCTCGAATGGATCTGTTATTATTATTTACGCTCTTTACAAATTTCAATGACAGGTGCAGTTTTAGACACAACTCACTCAATTCACACTAACAGATTAACTTTAATGACAACTATCCGGAACTTCAAGTTACGACTTAATCAATCATAATTATAAGCTGAAGATGTTAGCTCTGAGTTCCGTCACCACAATCCTGACAGGCTGGCAAGTTTGAGGGACAGAACTTTCCTCATTATTCTTCATTAGTTGTACTTCCCACTAATCCATATATACAATCTCTAACATAATAACTATATCTAAGCAAAATATGCGAAAATATACAAGTGTTTGTTTTCATAACATATTAGTACTAACTTTTGCTGCCATCGTAGAGGTAGTTGTCTTGTTAACAATTTTTTTTTGTTGAGGTATTGACATTTCAATGCTTATGATTATATCTTTTTAAATTTAAAGCTTTCTTTCCAAATTGTAGACAGAGCAATACAAGGTTAATATTAGGCTTATCTTTCGGCTAACTTTTAGCCTCCACTTTATGTATTGTTGCCGGAAACTTACTTTGCCTTAGAATCTGTAAAACAATATCTATTTTTCCTCATTCTTACCTTACCTCTTCTCCCTCTTTTATCCGTACTTCTATTTTCTGTATTCTTAAAAAAAATCACTCTTGAGGAGGTCCTGACTTGAATTTTGAAAAAGTTTCCTCAACTCAGAGCGAACTAGGACTCCTAGAACCCATATCTGGGGTCAGTTTCAATATATATATATATATATATATATATATATATATATATATATATATATATATATATATATATATATATATATATATATATATATATGTATATATATATATATATATATATATATATATATATATATATATATATATATATATATTCACACGATAGCTAAAAAATGTATTAACCGATTTTGATGAAACTCGGCACGAGTCTTTATTTTATTAATTGCTTGGGTTAGTTTGTTAGCTAGGAAAATCTAACAAGAATTTCTGGGACAATTTTGAGTTTGATTCCAAAAAAAAATTTATCTCCGAAAATTACAAAGAAATTTGGCGAATATGTTGCCTTTTAAAATACCTTACTACGTACCAAAACCTAATATTCTAGATTTATAGAAAATTGAGTTTAATGAAATTTGAAACATTTAATGCAAATTCGCTACCATAACGCACTTGCTGCGTCCCGACCTTTTTTTAAATGCCTATATTAGACATCTGAATTTTGGTACATAGTGTATCTTTTATAGAAACCTACGTACCAAATTTGGTTGCCATAGACATACATTTTCCGATGATCACACCGATAGCTCAAAAAATAGTAAGCTGATTTCGATTAAATTTGATATGTACCCTCCTTTTGCAAGTGGCTTGGATAAGTTCGTTAGCCAGGAAAATCGACACAGGTCTTCTCGAAAAATTTTGCGTTGTCTTTAAATATATATATATATATATATATATATATATATATATATATATATATATATATATATATATATATATATATATATATATATATATATATATATATATATATATATATATATCTTCGGAAATGACAAAGAAAGGGCAACCAAACCTGGTGCGCGTGTTTGTGTTATAAAGAGTGAACCATGTAACAAAATTTAGGTCTATATGTTTAAAGACGAAAAAGTTTTGACGATTTTAAAAGTAAAAATTGGCAACGCTTAAGCAAAGAGCCTGAAACAAATACGGGCTATGTAAAGAAAATGTCGCAAGAAGAGTGTTCTCCAAGCGCTTAAGTTTCACCTTCAATTTATACATACATTTATACATAAATACCCAAATATATACAGATACAACTGCTTTTTGCTAAATCATATATTATTTTATTACATTATTATTATTTTTAATATAAGTAGCTCTAATCCGATAAAAAAAGACAATATTAAAATAAGGGCAAGCAATAACTACTTAAAATCTAAAAATAGAAATATCTATAAATGTCTTGGTTGTTATAACAAAAAGAAAGCAATTATTATAATGTGAAATAATGATTATAGTAGGCTGTGGTGAATAAATTGCATCTACAGACATACAATCAATTCTAAATAATTTAAAATTTCTTTAATCACTTGAAAGATAGGTAATAGATATATTTTTTTGCATTTTAAAGCCGTAGTTGTGCATCAAGTGTAAACGATATGATAAGTTTAACTGAAAACTTACTTTTATCTTTATGTAACAAACTTAGATATTTAATATTATGAAATACAAGCATCCAATCAAGGTTTTCTTTTTCAGGTCCTTTATTTTTAGCACCTTAAATAATTTACGATATGACAATTCTATTACTTTGGGAAAAATCACATTTCCAAGCTTGTTATTTTTTATTGAGGACAATGAAATCTGATAACAACCAGTATTTGTGTCATGAAATCAATAATTGCACCCCAGACGGAGGCAGTGAAGACATATCTATCGCTTATCCATGACAGAATAGGAAGATACATCAGCAGTGTTGCTAGAATGTCAACATTTTCACAGACTTAGAAGGGTCATTTGCAAAAGGCAAAAATTTTATTTAACAAGTTTCAAATGACATTTTATTCAAATAATTACTTTTGTTACATTACATACTTACACATATGCATTTACTGTGCCGTGAAACCATCTTTTTGCACTTCTACATATTCTAAAAGTAACAGTATACTCAAAAAGTACAATTAAGTAGCTTCTGCATGGTTCTAATTAGCGCTATAATACTTTTAGTGGATTTTTATTTAACAAATCGCTAATAGGGAGATATCGATGGTGAAACTTTGAAAAAGTTTCTTTAAATGACGCGAATTTGGCCCCCTAGAACCCAAAACCAAAGACCGTTTAGATCGTATATATATATATATATATATATATATATATATATATATATATATATATATATATATATATATATATATATATATATATATATATATATATATATATATATATATTGATTAGAGTTTTGGCTTTGACAACTGGCTCATTCAGTCACTGTCAATCTTCAAAATGAACAAGGATGCATCTGACCTTGCTTTTCACAATGGCAAAACCTGTCTTAAGAATGTTAATCTAACAAGCTCTTTAACTTTTTTTATCTTCTTTTATCTCCCTATACACTTGCTGTTTACTAAAAATATAAAAATATATATTAAAATGAAAACTTACATACACTCATGTATACGCACTCACGTCATTAGGCTTTATACGTCCAGTACTTAACACTAGGTGCAGGACAGAAAATGCACATAATTTTTTCATGTGCACATACACACACATACATTTGCATGCACACATCTACGCTACAAGTTGTTGCAAATGAAACACTGGGACACTTTTCACACCAATAAAGCCTGTCGTGGTGACTTTTTAACATACTGGGGAGGCTGCGGTCAAAAGAGGTTAACACAAGGAAAGACACAAAGGAACTTGTAACTAGACCAGGTAAAGTTTTGTAAAATAGCGCTCAATAACAATTGGCACTGTTTCCATAACTCGTCCACCTATCGAATTGTATACAGATTTAATCGAAGGCTCAACTACTACGAGTGTAGACACCTCTTAGAGTTACGCAGTATGGGGTATGGAGGATTCTTGGACGAGTGACCGGTTTGTGATCTCATCCGGGTTTGATGTTTGCAGAAAAAAAAAATGAAACGAACTTTCTTGGAAAACGTTTGGTCGAATTTTTGTGAAACATTTTTTTGGCGGCGTTTTGTATAATAACCTGATTTTGATAAAATTTGGTGAGTGCGTTCTTTTTGCAAGTGGCGTGGGTAAGTTTGTTAGCCAGGAAAATCAGACCAGTTTTTCAGGGACGTTTTGGGTTTCCTTTCGGAAAATTTATGGCTATGGCAACCAAATTTAGTACGCAGTATAGTAAAAGGTATAGTAAAAGGTATGCTATGTACTTAAATTTAGATCTCTAATTAAAAGGAAAAAAGATATAGGCATTTAAAAACAATTGTGTGTCACTGATATCCAGAGAAACGCCCAAAACCAAAATATTTTGCGCAAATAGCAGAATCAGTTGTATATTACGGACAAGGATTAAGTTTTTTGGCACAAGGTGAATAAATACCACCAAAATTACTTTTAAGAATTTATAGCTTTTCTTCCCAAGACCTGAATGAAACGTCAAAATTGGCGACTTTTAGGCAAAGAACCTGAAACGAATACGGGTTCTGTTGAGAAAATTTCGGCAAAACCTTGAGTTACAGCTTCAACCAGCGTTGTCCTCAATTTAGCTAAAATATTGGCAGAGAATTCGTTTCAAATAGACCCTTTGGCTGATGCTTTGGCATTAGTTTGTTATAGTGTATAGTAGTCGATAAGACACGAGAAAACATTGTGTACAACAGTTATAGGCGTCTTGAGCTGTATCCTATAAAATTTGACAATCACAGTCGCTGTTGATACAAGTTTCCTTTTTATCGACTTTTGTAAAAAAAAATCACTAAAGGGGAGGTCCCGACTTTTTAATTAAAAAAAATGTCTTCGAATAAGCGCAAACTAGGACACCTAAAACCCATATCGGGAGTCAGTTTAAATTTTTGTATGTTTATATATTCATATATATATATATATATATATATATATATATATATATATATATATATATATATATATATATATATATATATATATATATATATATATATATATGTATATGTATATATATATATATATATATATATATATATATATATATATATATATATATATATATATATATATATATATATATATATAGGGCGTAAAAAAATTGTTTTTATAAACTTGGGGTGATAGAACTCATGATCATATGGTGGGTAGCTCCCATTAAAAAAATTCGAAAAGTACTTCGTGACCGAGATACAGGGTGTTAAAGTTTACAAAAAAATAGGGTTTTAATTGACAGACTTGAAATGGTTTATTCACATTTCTTCAAACTTGTGGCCAATAAATATTGTCATCAGTTGGGGTTATCGATAATTAATTATCACATTCAGTGCATTTTGAACCTCTGTTACATTAATATTCATGTGTTTTTTACTCTTTCTCATTATCAAGAATGAAGCGAAATTAGTTATTAATTTTTGAGTATTTTGTAGCGAGTTCGTCAATCTAATGGTCGACTATTTTTTACTGTTCTTTTTTTAATATGTTTTGAAACCATCGCATTTTTGAATAGAAAATTCAGAGATCTTTGAAATGAAGTATCACAAATTCCTACTTTTTATTTAAAAAAAATTGGGGCTCCAACTGCAACTCGAAGGGTTGAATGAAGGGCTAAAATTACGTTGCACGACGTCGTTTTATAATGTAATACTGACACGTTTAAGGAGTTTTTATGAATATGCACTCGAATCTAGGTCCTACATTTATTCCATTTGGATGTATCATACTGTATGTATTCAAGATATATTCCCTTATTTCTCGACTGAAATGTGGTGGGGCGCCATTTTGTTGAAAGTAGACATTGGGGATACATACAGCATACAAAAGTAATGGTAACTGGATACGTGGGCAGAAAACGTTGTGGAGTATCAGGTTTTGACGAAGACCAAACTTCAAAATCTGATTACGAATAGCGTATAACAAGAAAGATTATACAGCTTTGTCTTAAATGCGTAGTAGCGGAATTAAAATAACTGTTAAATGCGCTTAATGCATCTGACCTGTTGAGTATAAGGCAATTTTGGTTTATTTTCTATGACAAATCCTTCTAAATATTTTCTGGATTATGCGGTTTTGTAGATTGAATTTGTAAGTCTAAGCGCCCTCCCCCCCACACTTAGTCATCATGGGGGAAGCCAGGGTAAAACGATACAGACAAGTCTGCAATAACAGACTAAAGGCTAACCCAGGCTGCAGAAGTCACTGCAAGATTCGGGAGATCATGAAGGAGCCCATGCATGAAATGAGGTCAGACTTCGCGAAACCGCGAATCTGTACGGAAACAGTTACAGTGGTAATCCCCGACCGCGAGGCATGGCGGGGAGTGACGCCGGGCCTACTATAGGGCGCGCTCGCCTGGTTCACGGACTGATATCCGGCGGAGAGCGTGGAACGGGGGCCGGCGTTTACTCTGATGGACCAAGGGTAAGTCACATTATTTATCTCGGCGATCACGCAACGGTCTTTTAGGCCTAAATGTACGCAATCCTACTCTGCGTACGAGAAAACAATAGGAGGGGCTACACCAACAAGCGTATCTTCATAGCAGCCCTTAAGGCTCTACTCCAGGTAAACTCTAGGCTGGTTAGTGAATGCCGAGACAAGATAAGTGACCTGGCTGCGCAGAATGAGATTAATCTCATCTGGGTGCCGTGCCACTCGGGGTTCAAAGGCAATAAAGAAGCTGACAGTCTCGCGAAGAGAGGATCAGCAGAACCATTAACGGGACCAGAATCAGTCCTGAGCGTGACGAAGAGCATTGCCAGGGGCTCCATTAAGTCCTGTGTTAGAAACCAACATAAGGCATATTGGGCAGACCGTCCAGGGTTTAGACATGGGAAGTCAGTAATTGGGGAACCCAGTTCAAAGAGATCTGTAGAGCTGCTAAATATTAGCAGAGGAGAGTTTAGCAACATAAGAGGACACTTGGCGGGACACATTGCTGTCAAGAAATACCTGCATAAAATGGGGCGGTTCGAAGGGGACCTAACATATGAACTCTGAGGCGAGGAGGAGGAATCAGCCCAGCACATCTGGTGCGAGCGTATAACTCTGGATCGCAAAAGACAACTGATCTACGGACAGCCTAGACCGGAGATAAAGCAACTTAAAACTTCGCACTTCCAGCTGCTGTGCAGACTAGTTCAAGGCACAGTGACCTTGGAATGGGTAGAGTAAAAAAGTTATAGGGCATGCACAAAAAGCCAAAGGCTTCTGTGCTACCGGGGCGGCAATCGTGGACGGGTCCTAAGGAGAAAAAAGGTATAAGCCGTGGATTTTTCTGAATTGACTTTTTTTTGCCAGCACAACTTTCGAAATTTATTTGCAGCTGATCGCTCTCGACGAGTTTGTAATGCTAAATAAACTAATATATTCAAATAGTGCCTGTGTATTAACAGTAAAAAAAACTATCTGTGAATCCAGATAGCAATACTTCTGCATTTATATGAATTTGGGTCAGTAAAAAGAGAATTAGTTATACAAGAAATAGACTAACGCATAGGTTGTAAGCTTTTCGTCCAAAGTAACACAAAGGTTTTCCTGACCGTGTCATACGGCTTCTCAACTAACACTTATTTTCAAAAATACTACTTCCCGTCTACAGCAGATAACAATATGGCAACAGTGACGAAACCAGATAGGGAATCAAACAGGAACAGAATGAAAGAAAGAAAAACAGTATAGTTTTTACAGTAGAAGTTTTCGGCGCCGGACTGGGATTGCACTCGGATGGACCATTTGTTATTATCTGTGGAATATTCGTGGCGCCAAGGGTAGGCGCCCTTCTGCTCAGCGTCTGCATCGAAACACTGGATATCTTAAGCACTCTTACGGCTATAAATGCGGCTTTTATTATAATAATTCTTAGAGTCAATGCGAAAATAACAGGATCGATGTCCTCCTGTGAAATGATTGCAGTTTTGAATATATTGTAGTGGTTTATGTTCAAACCTTTCGTGTCAGTAAAATATCAGATGTTTTACAATTGAAACACCCCCGTAATAATCACCAATGTATTGTATCGAAAAAATGTTTCGTTTCTAGTTACAAACTATTTTCTTACATGTATTTTGTTTGCCTACCATGCAGTCACAGGGTAGTTCGTAAAGTTGATAAGGAGGTGAAAAGTTGGAGTATTTACGTCTTTTATGGGAGAAAGTGTAAAAGATAAAACGTCTTGACACCGCAAGGCGTTATGGTAGCGAATTTTCATAGAAGCAGTCTAAGCATTTTTTACGATAGTTATATATATATATATATATATATATATATATATATATATATATATATATATATATATATATATATATATATATATATATATATATATATATATAGGATGGCGCATTGAAGACGAAACAGACCGATTTCCGTCCAGAGAATTTTTTTAAGAAACGCTGAAACACTTCCATTTTAATATTGAGGGGGACATGTTTTGACATAAAAGTCAACTTTGTCACATCAACCCCTTAAGGGTTGTGATAACAACCCTTATATTTTAAATAGGGATCATGAGACCAGTGTTACATCATTTGAAAGCGCTTTCTTTTCTGAATTCAGCACACTAATTTTTTCTACAGTGTGTAAAATCCAAATGGAATAAATTCATTATTTCCGTTACTGTACATTCTTATAAAAAATCCCGAAACACGTTAAATTTAAATTATAAATTTACATTTTTCAACGTCCCGCGAGATAACAATAGCCAACTCATACAATGTATATAAGTACAGATCCCGATTCAACACCCAAGGTCGCTGACGAATTGATTAATTAATAGCAGCGCAATTAGAAGAATAGACGATTCATAGATGGGTAAACAACTAGACCTTCAAATCAGCAACCAGCCACCTGCTAGGATCACCTTCAAGACTGCAACCTCTCGGTCCACGCCCCACCAGAGACTATATATGGAAGTCACCAGACCACGGACGGACATTCCTACATTGTTATTGCTTGAGTCTCTTTTAACTTGTCATAATTTATATTTATCATTTTTTATTATTATTCATAAGTATTTTATGTAACTATAGTCAATAAATTCTTTTAAAAAGTCAAGTGTGTTAACAAGAAAGTTAACTCGCGATCCCTACCTTCAACCCCCTTTGAATGACAAGTACGACCTCCAATTTTTGAAAGGGGAAGTATAGGCTTGTGATATATCGTTTGAAAGGTCTGTTCATTCTATATTCAAAAATATTATCGTTTTCAAGCTTATTGCAACAATTAAGATAAAATAAAATAAAATCATGTAGTTACCGAAATTCGCTACAATACAATAAAAAACTAAAATGTAATGCAAAATGTAATAAAATGTGAAACACTAAAAATAACTATAAATGTCAATGAAGTAGATGTTCAAAATGAACTTCTTGGCAACACCCTAATCTAAAAAACTGTCTTCTAACATTATTTAACATATCAGGCGTGATCGACCTAATCGCAAGCGTTATTCGTCCTCTTAAGTAATTTAAATCAAATGGTTTAGTTTTGTACACAATGCTCTTCACATATCCCCATAAAAAGAAATCTAATAAGGTAAGATCAGGTGATCGCGCTGGCCATTCTATCGATCCTCGCCTCCCTATCCACCGATTGGCAAATATTGCATCAAGGTACTGCCGGACATTGAGTTGGTAATGTGGTGGTGCTCCATCCTGCTGAAACCATATCATATTCACTGGAACTTGAGGGTTTCCTGGATCAGGATCTAAATTTGCCAAAGTTGGAATGACATCCTTTTGAAGTAGTGCCAAATAATTATCGCCATTCAAATGACCTTCAATGAAAAAGGGACCAATGATATGGTTTCCAACAATCCCTGCCCAAACATTAACCTTCTGAGGGTATTGCGTGTGTTCTTCTCTCATCCAGTGAGGATTTGTCGTTGCCCAGTAGCGACAATTTTGCCGATTAGCATGACCGTTAAGTGAAAAAACTTCTAATTGGATAATATTGTTATCCAACATGTCCATCATTCGCTCACAAAAATAAGTTCTCCTATCATATTGTCACATGAGGCAAGGACTATATTCACTAGCATGATTTGGGTTACTAGCCGGATTAATAATAAAATAGTGCCACGTTACTCAAGTACCTATAAATGTTAGCTGGTAAAGATAGTAGTCATCGCATGTACAAAGGATCTAGACAAATACTTTTTTACATATGGCTTTCTACAATAACGGGAAAAAGAAAGCAGTATCGACAAGTGAGACAAGACCCACGCTAATAGATAGACAATAATCAAAAAACACTATGTGAGTTATACTATGCCGAAAAATAAATCTTTGAATGGGGGAATAATTATTTTTAAAGGCAAAACCTGTGTACCTACTTTGTATCAGGTTTAACCTATTATAGTTCCATAATGCTGATAACTAACTAGTTAACTACCAGTTCTTTGGTAGGATATATTTAACATTTGTTAGTGCCTGTTGCGTTACTTGCGTGAAAGCCTTCTTGTTCTCTGCTATATGTGTTGCGAGGACTTATTTACTTTACTTACTTTACTTTACATTTTATCACAGTAACGTGAGCAGTCTTGTTCTATAAGCCCCTTTAAAGACAATGACTAAAAAGGCCATTAAAGGATTAGAGTAGTACTGAAGATTATTTACGACAAAGAGCTGCAATATGATATGAAATAATAAAAAAAAATTTTAAACAATATAAGGCAACAGCGATGATTGGGGGAATTCATACAATTTAAATACTTATAGATAAAGATAGTAGTGATCGCATGTACAAAGGATCTAGGCAAATACTTTTTTACATTTGGATTCCTACAATAACGGGAAAAAGAAATCAGTATCGACAAGTGAGACAAGACCCACGCTAATAGATAGACAATAATCAAAAAGCACTATGTGAGTTATACTATGCCGAAAAATAAATCTTTGAATGGGGGAATAATTATTTTTAAAGGCAAAACCTGTAAACCTACTTTGTATCAGGTTTAGCCTATTATAGTTCCATAATGCTGATAACTAACTAATTAACTACCAGTTCTTTGGTAGGATATATTTAACATTTGTTAGTACTTGTTGCGTTGCTTGCGTGAAAGCCTCCTTGTTCTCTGCTATATGTGTGGCGAGGACTTATTTACTTTACTTACTTTACTTTACATTTTATTACAGTAACGTAAGCAGTCTTGTTCTCTAAGCCCCTTTAAAGACAATGACTAAAAAGGCCATTAAAGGATTAAAGTAATACTAAAGATTATTTACGACAAAGAGTTGCATAATGATATGAAATGATACAAAAATTGTTAAGCAATATAAATCAACAGCGATGATTGAGCGAATTCATACAATTTAAATACTTATAGCATGATAAACCTTTTGATATGAATATCTTCAAAGATACCTGAACACTGGGCATTTTGGTATCTTCATTTACCTTAAATTTCACTCACAGTGCGCTCGAATTGAATTGAATGAACATCAGTTTGTTGTCTGATTGCTCGACATTTATAACAAATACACGATAACCGAGGAGCTTAATTTCGTCCAGTAGTAGCGTATAGAGAGAAAAGAGAAGTTCATAAATCCCGAGGCATAGGCAGTATATGAGTCAGAAGGGCTCTTGAAACTCCTCTCAACAAGAAAATCTCCTTTATTGCGCTGCGGATCTTTGCAAATCCGTAAAGCTTGCCGGCGATACACACGCGGTTGCTTAGCGATGGAGCACGGCCTGAATGCATCCACTAAACACAACGTTTATTACACTTTTAAGAGGATCAAACCTGATGTAGAACACATCGATACTGCTAACGCCGTCTACTGTTGTTCATTTTATCAATTTACTTGAAGATAAAATTTAAAGGCTCGACTTCCACGTGTGTTAATAGGTTTATTGGACATTTAAAGTAATCAGTTGATATTCTGTGTTTACTTTCTTATGATGGTTGGTATTTTAGACAAGTTTGCGAGATTTTTAGTTATTCTACGTAGGAAAATGGTTAAGCATGGAAATAATTTCCAAAATGATATAATAATAATAACAGTAATAATTATAGCTGGATGATTTACCTTTATTAAAGAAACAAAACACACACACACAGAAGCAATGTACAATATTTCATAAAAATGACTTTATTGTTTCAAAATGTACAAAATTGCCCGAAAATAAACTTTAAATGTTCCCGAAACAACTGGTTCCTGGCCAACGAGCGTTAGGTTAATAGCAAATTGAAATTTGAAACTTTAATGAAAATTCGCTACCATAACGCACTTACTGCGCCCAGGAAAAATTGAAATCGGTTGCAGAAAAAAACAAGCACTTGTGAAGCCAAGGGAAAAGTCTACGGCTTTATTAAGTATGGAACGGTTTCACTAAGTTAGGGCAATAACAAACAACCAGATGTGCTATTCAAATTAAATTGAGTTTTAAAAGTTTTTATCTCGTCCTAATTGAATTTGTCATACAATAACTCGCTAAAAAACTCGTCGGAATTACACAATCTGATCAGATAACGGTAAAATGAAATAAGACTAAAAAAGAGTTTTTAATAGCAAATGCGAGCAGGGATCAGTCTAATTACCGGTACAGCCTATGTAGTAGAAGCAATGTACTATATTTTATCAAAATTACTTATGGTTTGAAAGTGTGCAAAGATTTTCCGAAACTAAACTTAAATGTTGGTTTCCTAGCCAACAAACCTGACGTTAATTGCAAATTGAGCTATGAAATTTGAAGGATTTAATAAAAATTCGCTACCACAACGCACTGACTGTGTCAAGATTTTTGTCTTACAAACATGCATCATATTTCGATAAAAAATGCATTAACGAATTTGTTCTACAAAAATTAGCTAAAAATTATAGACCGTTAAACCATAAACTTCACTAAACCTACAGCGAAAGCATCAACTTAACTAAACCGACAGCCAAAGCATCAGAGTAAGGTTCTATTTGAAATGAATTTTTTGTAAACGTTTTAGTAAAATGAAGGGCAATGACGGTTGAAGCTGAAACCTAAGGGTTCGCAGAACACTCTTCTTGCAACATTTTCTTTTCACAATCCGTATTTGTTTCACATTCTTTGCCTAAACATTGCCAATTTTGATGTTTCAAATTGCGACTTTGACGTTTTGAGGAAAACTCCATTTTTTTTTTCTTCAACTGCCCATAACTGTTATGTTCGGCCATAAGAGTAATATGTGTTTTACATTGACATGAATATATTATCCGTCACACTGGGAATCAATCCTACTCTCTAATTAGACGAGCGTCTCGCGACAGTAAAAACTTGGATGAGTTTTTTGTTGTTTTAACGAAATAAAAGACCTCCCTAACGTGATGTTACAAAAAATCCTACCAACTGACTTTTCTGACCTGCCCTGACATCAGTTTGCCTAATTAAAAGCTAAAAGGAGAAGGAAAATCAACCCTGCCATATATCAAGGTTATGTGAGAATAATGAACTTTTCCTTTCCCTTTTAACTCCTTTTAGCTTTTGATTAGGCAAACTGATGTCAGTGCAGGTTAGGAAGGTTAGTTGGGAGGATTATGTGTACACAGCTCAGTCAGGGAGGTCTTTTATTTCGTTAAATGACAAAAAACTCCTCAAAGTTTTTACTGTCGCGAGATGCTTGTCTAATTCGTAGAAAGCCATGTTTAATCTATTAATCACATATTATACATACATTGTATCTTTCTCCTCTCCTTGTTTATATGCACTTTAACTATGCTAAATCTCACAATGCTTCGTGCACGCAATGTGCTTAAAAAAAATTTGTTCATGCCTTATAACCTTATAGTTGAAACCACAGCTAAAGCATCTGAAAAAGGGTCTATTTGAAACTCATTTTCTGCAAATATTTAAGTAAAATGAAGGATAATGGTGGCTGAAGCTGAAACTTAAGGCTTTATAGAACACACTTCTTACAAAATTTCTGCTACATCGCCCGGAATGTTAGTTTCAAGTTCTTTATTTATAACATGTCAATTTTGACGTTCTGAATTGCAACTTTTTGACGTTTTAAGAAGAAAAACTTAAAAGCTTATAACTTTTTTTTTATTTTAATGTAAAGATTCAAATTTTGGTGCATGGTTTTTTTAATGATATAAATCTTTATACCCAATATGGTTGCCCTAACTCTGTTATTTCCGGAGATATAAAAATTTTCCGAAATAAAACGCAAAATTTTCCGGGAAAAACTAGTTTATAAAGTCTGCAACGACTCGGATTTGCGTTCCAGGGGTCCTAAGTAGCGCTCATTTGAAGGATTTTTTTCAAAATTCAAAAGTCGCGATCTCCTCATTAGTGATTTTTTTAAAAGAAAATGCACTAAAAACCGTCTTATAAAATCGGACGGTCGACAACAATAGACTCGAGAGAGTTCTGATTGACGAAAACTTTAGGTCAGGCTTCCTTATAAACACCGCTGTACATCTCTCAGACAATGTGAAGAAAATAGAGGCCGAAAAGATTACAAAATCAGGTAACTTAGCCATTTAAATGAGACAGTATGAGAATTAAAACAACCACAATAAAACAGACTAACATTTATACATCTAGAAGATGAACAGAATTTGAAATAAAACAATCACCATTGACCAAGCAGATACAATTTTACTGCATTCCTTAAGGCTTGCTCCCTCTGACATCTCATTTTGGATGACCTGAGAAGTGTAAAGCTTAATGGCGTTGTAAACAAAACTTTTTTTTAAAAGTGCAGTTGGATGATGCGGAATTGTGTAGTTTGATAAATTACGAGGACCGATTAAATGAATTTTAGCCCAAGAAACAAATCTACTTAAAATATAAAGATGCTTGTTACATGAAATGTGACGATGCACACAAGTTACCAAGTGTAAGAAACGTCTTCCGTTCATCCTCAAACTTCCCAACTGTTTCAATGTCCAAAAAATATCATCGTAGTCTCTAAAGTCGTAAACCAAACGACAGACATTATTTTGGACGATCTGAATCCTAGCTTTGTTGATAGAACCAACCATTGATCATACGCAAAGTCACAGTAATTAAAATGTGACACTATTTTGAGTGAATTTTCATTTTAAAGAATTGTTTATTCTTTATAAACTAATATTTTTTCGAATTTTTAGGAAAAATTTTTAATACCTCTTTGTAAAAAAATTGTCCTAGCGAACTTTTGTGGCAAAAATATTTTTTTAAGAAATTCTTATAGTAATTCGTTTTAGCAAATTTTACTAATTTTTGTTTCGATGATAAAAACTTTTTCAGTGCATTTTTGTAGATATATTGTTAAGCGACTGTAGGAAAATTTGTTTGGTATTTGAAGTTGAATAAATTGAGTTTAGCATACAAAAATTTTATGCTTTCCGGAATAGAAAAAACAAATCCCTATAAATCAATTGTCTATAATATTAATAGTAATAACATCTTTATTAATTCAAAAGATCATACAAATGATATAGGAAAAGCCAAACGAAGAACTAAACTATTTATTCTAAATTAAAATCTAAATTCTTTTCAACAGGATAAAAACTCTGGACGCAGCAAGTGCGTTATGGTAGTAAATTTTAATAAAAATGTTTTTAATGACAAATATGTTTTTTTTAATAAAGGCATGGACTTTTGTATAACCTACATATAGTAGAGGCAGTACTTTATTTCATCAGAATAACTTTATTGTTTGAAAAAGTACAATAATTTTTCAAAAATAAACTAAATATTCTCCCGAAAAAACTGGTCTGATTTTCCTGGACAACGAGTCTCTTCAAGCCATTTACACATCCGCTAAAATATAAGTATCCACAAAAACGCTTTTTGACCGAGATTTTTTAAAAATGTTTGCATGAAAACTTGCAAACACTTTCTTTAACGAAAATTGCCATGTTCTTTACTAAAATTGGTGAAAGTGATGTTACACGAAATTTTTTTTTTTTTTAAGATTTGCTAGACAATTATTTTTCACGAAAATGAGAAATAGTTATTGTTTTTACAATAACTTATACTCATTGATTGTTGTTGCCCTTACTTGGTGAAACTTGTCCATACTACATACAGACTTGGAGACTACTGCTCTGGCTTCACTGTTGGTTTTCGTTTTTGTATGTGAAGGACGTATTCAGCGCGTCAGCTAACTGGAGCAAGTGGCGCTTACGAATTCTGGAAGTTCTAGGATGTTCTTCAACGTTTCTGTAAATATAGTTTCACTGCTTGACAGCATTCTCAGATAGATAAAAATTGAATTAGTACGAAATCATGACAACTACAAATAAAGATCTGTTGCTATGTTATGATATGATGTTTTGATCAAAAAATTTTAACAAATTGAAAATAAAATGAAACACAGATGACAGATGAGGCTTCCAAAAGGTCTATGTGATGTATGTCAATATTTAACATAAAAATAGAATTAGCCCATAATAACTATGATAACAGTTACAACAATAAAATAACTAAACGATAACAGTATAAAAGCAGTCTCTATACGTTTCGATAACTTATTTTGCAACCAGTTCAGAAAACATTTAAAAAAAATTAAATATCTGTACAAATACAAAGATAGTTTTTAAATCTTACAACACGACACGTGATTTGATATTTAACGCGAAAGAAAAATCTTGTTTTCTGACAAAGGCTGGAGTTTATAAATTGGCTTGTACACATTGTAACGCAATCTACATAGGTCAAACTTCTAGAAATTTTAACACCCGATACAAACAACATATATCTGCATTTATAAATAACCACGCTGACAAATTTACATTTGCAAAACATATTATTGATACCGAACATAGACCTATAGTAAATAACGGCATACAACCACAACATTTTTATAATGACAAACGTAAACTAGACTTTTTTGAAGCTTTAGAAGTCAAAAAGCACACACATGATAACAACTACCTTGTTTTAAACGAGCAAACTAATTTAATGAATTCCCCTTTCTTGGATATTCTTCTTTCTAATTAAATAAGTCAAAGAAAATAAATTTAACTATTCTTTCACAAAAGTTGTACTAAGATAATGAGTTGATGTATGTCGATATTTTCGTTGTATAGAGACTGCTTTTATACTGTTATTGTTTAGTTATTTTATTGTTGTAACTGTTATCATAGTTATTATAGGCTAGTTCTATTTTTATGTTAAATATTGACATACATCACGTAGATATTTTGAAAGCCTCATCTGTCATCTGTGTTTCATTTTATTTTCAATTTGATAAAATTTTTTGATCAAAACATCATATCATAATATAGCAACAGATATTTATTTGTAGTTGTCATGATTTCGTACTAATTCAATTTTTATCTGTCTGAGAATGCTGTCAAGCAGCGAAACTATAGTCACAGAAACGTTGAAGAACATCCTAGAACATCCAGAATTCATAAGGGCGCTTGCTCCAATTACCTTCGCCTAGAAAAACGTAAACCAACAGTAAAGCCAGAGACGTAGTCTCCAAGTTTGTATGTAATAACTTATACATCTATTATTACCAACACTTCACAAAAAACTTCCAAAAATGATTTGGTCAAAAACACAAAAATAATTATACATAATCTTTTTATACGAAAATTTGCTAACAAACTCATAATATTCAAATCACATATATACCTAATATGTATCTCAATTTTTGTATGTAATTCATATTCTATAATATAAAGCCGCGTACCAAATTTGGTTGCTGTAGATTTGTTATTTCCAGAGGTAAAAAAAAATTTCGGAAATAAACCTAAAATTTTCCAGGAAAAATAAGTACTATTTTCCGAACTAACGAACACAACCAAGCCAGTTCTAGAAGTAAGGTACACACTAAATATGATCAAAGTGGGCGTAATATCTTCTGAGTTATCGGTGTGATATATATATATATATATATATATATATATATATATATATATATATATATATATATATATATATATATATACATCGCCAAAGCATCAGAGCAAGGGTCTATTTGAAATCAATTTTCTGTCGGCATTTTAGTAAAATGAAGGACAATGACGGTTGAAGCTGAAACTCAAGGGTTTGCAGAACACTCTTCTTGCGATTTTTTCTTTACATAATCCGTATTTGTTTCAGGTTCCTTGCCTAAATGTTGCCAATTTTGACGTTTCAAATTGGAACTTTGACGAAAATCCTTTTTTTAAATGCCTATAACTTTTTCGTTTTTAAACCTACAGACCTACATTTTGGTAAATAGTTCATTTTTTACAAAGTAAACACGATTACCAAACTTGGTTGTCATTACTTTGTTGTTTCCAGAGATATAATTTTTTTCCGAGAGGAAGTAAAAAAAATCCGGGCCGATTTTTCTGCCTAACGAACTTATCTAGGCGACTTGCAAAAGGTAGGTACTCAGAAGCTTTGATCAAAATCAGCCGATTATTTTTTGAGTTATCGCTGTGACACATACATATATATATATATATATATATATATATATATATATATATATATATATATATATATATATATATATATATATATATATATATATATGTGTGTCACAGCGAAATTTTATATGTTAATATATATATATATATATATATATATATATATATATATATATATATATATATATATATATATATATATATATATATATATATATATATATATATATTAACATATAAAATTTAAAACTGACCTTGTGTATGAGTTCTAGGGGGCTTATTTCGCGCTCATTTGAAGACATTTTTTCAAAATTAAAAAGTCGGGGTCTCCTCATTAGTGATTTTTTTTAAAGAAAATTCACTAAAAAGACATTTGATCTTCAAAATATTTTAATGAAAATTAACTCGCATAACACACTTGCTGTGTCCAAACTTTTTGTATTTAATCAAAAGGTAACAAGCGTTATAATTTCGATAAGCTTAATTCTAAGATAATTGTTGAGAAACTGAGAAGTTACTGACCATCGGCAGAAGAGCTGAATATAGCAGTAAAAAGTTCCTACCTATAAGTACATTTGTGAAACTAAAAGGTCGCCCTGCGTATATATTTGTATGTAATATGAACGGTTTCACCAAGTCAGGGTGCCCATTACCAACAGAGTAGAAATACTTGTTAGTTGTTAGTGTTCAAAATTTACGCCGGTATGTACGTATCAGCTAAACGTACAGGAAATACCTTGCCAGAGTTCACTAGGCGCCAACAGTTGAATAGGTGTGTAAGCGTATGCTTTCACCAGTCCCGCTGAGCTTTTGCTGGAACTTAACTGTTGTCAATATGTCAAAAAGGAATGAGAGACAAACGTTACACAATACTGCTTGGAGTCAACTGTACTTTCATCAGTCTCCAACCGCTGAAATGTATTGATAGTAGGTAGATGAGCACTTAAGCTCAGATGTTGGCGCCTGGTAAACTCTATGTTTCGAAAATTTATATAAGTCCAAACCTGCAAGATTAAAGAAAGTAGAAAAATTCACTATACAAATAAGCACGAATACTTTGTTACGGTGATGTCATATATTTAGATATCACATGAAAATTTTAAAATCAACATATGTACCTAGATGAAATAGAACGTCACTAAACAAAAACTTAACAAAAATGTAGGTTCTATTCATCATGAGCACCATTTTAGATTAAATATGTTCTAATAAGCATTTCGATTTATGTAATATTGATCACAAAATTCCATTCTTTTCAATATAGATAAAGATTAGAGTACGCCACGAAATATGTTTTGATTTAAATACAACTTAAGCGAATAATAAATAAACTTAACTCACTACAAAATAATTAAATAATTTTGTAGACATGTGGACAGTGAGGAATAAACTTTAAGATTATTAACCTGTTACATATCAGCCCTTTTTATAAAACTTATATCCTTTGTAGCTGTTGACAAAACCTCACAAACACTGTTTAGTCAACCCACTAACACCAAGAATAACTTGCGCTTATACATTAAAATTCCCAAACACAAATAATATGTAAAGTGAAATTGAAAACAGGTGAACGATCTAATAATGCACGTCAACAAATAAAAATGTTAGAGCGCGTAACTGACCTGCGCAATGATATAAAATGTTCCGTTGTTAGGGTAACAACGACTAAAACATCCTAGATCTCATATATAAACCAGTTTTAATGATTGTTGATAAAAAACTGTCTGATATTAGTGTAATTTTCGGAGATAAAAATCTTTTTCTTGAAAACCTTGGTCGATTTTCCTGGCTAACAAGCTCATCCAAAAAAGGCACTTGTCGAGTTTCTTCAAAATCGGTTGGATACCTATATATATATATATATATATATATATATATATATATATATATATATATATATATACTATATATATATATATATATATATATATATATATATATATATATATATATATATATATATATATATATATATATATATATATATATATATATATATATATATATGTGTGTGTGTGTGTGTGTGTGTGTGTGTGTGTGTGCATATGTGTGTGTGTGTGTGTGTGTGTGTGTGTGTGTAAATATATACAGGGTGGCGCATTGAAAACGAAACAGACCGATTTGAGCCCAGAGATTTTTTTTTTAAGAAACGCAGAAACACGTCATTTTTAATATTGAGGGGGACATGTTTTGACATAAAACTCAACTTTGTCACATCAACTCCTTAAGGGTGGTGATAACAATCCTTATATTTTAAATAAGGAACATAGGTCGAGTGTTACAATCATTTGAAAGCACTTTCTTTTCTGAATTCAGCACACTATTTTTTTTGGAAGTTTTATCAACTCGTTTAAAAATTATTCACAGTTGGAGTTGCAAGAACGTATTTCATTCATTGTGATAAGAAATGCACTAATTAGTCAATTTTTAGTTAAAAAAAACTAAAAATCAAAACCAAACGTTCAAAAATGTTTACTCAGTTAAGTAAGTGTTCAAATTGTTTACCACCAGCTTCCATAAAAAAGTACAAATTTTGTTCAAAACGAGCTCTGACATTCTGGAGCATTTGTGGAGTTATTAGACGGCATTCTTCAACAATACGTTGTCGTAATTCTTCCAGAGACTCCGGTTCTGTTGCGTAAATTCTACTCTTTAAATGGCCCCATAGTGAGAAGTCTAAAGGAGTTAAATCCGGTGATCTGGAGGGCTACTTAATAACACCTCTACGCCCAATCCATTTCTCTGGAAACTCTCTGTTCAAAAACTCCCTAACAGTTGTGAAAAATGCGGAGCAGCTCCATCTTGTTGAGGCACGAATTGATTTTGTTGATAGCGATCATCATTTTCAACAATGTCAATTAGTAGAGGGTAAACGATATCTTCTAGTAACTCCAAATACGTTTCCCCACTCAAATTGCCATCAAGAAAAATTGGTCCGATTAAACGGTTTCCAAAAATGCCAGTCCAGACATTCAATGTCTGTGGAGTTTGAGTGTAGACTTCGTGAAAATTCCTTGGATTATTATTTGCCCGATAACGACAATTATGACGATTGACTGTAGAGTTTAATAAAAACCTACACTCGTCTGAAAAACAGATATTGAACAGAAAGTTCCCGTTATCAGCTATTCGTGCAGTCATGACTTCACAAAACTGCAGCCGCCGATCAAAATCATCTTCCTTTAATTGTTGTACAAGATTAATTTTATACGGGTGAAATTTATGATGCTTCAATATTCGCTTAATAGTTCTTCTTTTGATGTTTGAAACAGTGGCCAATTTTATCGTGCTCAAAGTTGGGTCTGCAGCAATTTGTCCTAAAACTTCAATCTCAGTAGTCTCATTTATAACCGGAAATTCACGTTCAGGATCCCGTATTTTGTTGGCTACTGAACCACTTTGTCGAAACGTTTTAACTAACTCCAAAATGTATTTTCGGTTAACATGTCTGTTCGGATGTCGTTTATTAAACAAATTTGCGATACGGTTGGCACAGTCATCGTTTTTGAAAAAAAGAGTAATTATTTCAACTCCCTCTTCTACAGAATACACCATTGTGAAATTAATTTTTGGTAGTACTATAAAGTATCAAACCGACCGATAAACTGAAATAATAAACCGCATTGTTCTCATTACGATAAGAAATGTTCTGATAGTCAATTTTTTGTTTACAAACCAACAAAACATTGATTATCAGCACATTTATTATCGGAATAAGTGAAATGCGTTTTTGCATCTTCAACTGTAAATAATTTTTAAACGACTGGATAAAACTTCCAAAAAACTTATGTGCTGAATTCAGAAAAGAAAGAGCTCTCAAATAATGTAACACTGGACCCATGTTCTCTATTTAAAATATAAGGGTTGTTGTCACCACCCTTAAGGGGTTGATGTGACAAAGTTGAGTTTTATATCAAAATATGTCCCCCTCAATATTAAAATTGATGTGTTTCAGCGTTTCTTAAAAAAAATTCTCTGGACGCAAATCGGTCTGTTTCCTTTGCAATGCGCCACCCTATATATATATATATATATATATATATATATATATATATATATATATATATATATATATATATATATATATATATATATATATATATATATATATATATATACATATAAAAATTGTAATTTACCCCGGATATGGGTTCCAGGGGCCCAACTTCTCGCTCATTTGAATTTTTTTTGCAAAGTCCCACCATCGATACCTCTCTATTAGTGATTTCTTTTAAATAAAAATTGACTAATACAGAAGTATATACACTGCTTGTTAAATATATAAACAATTTGAAAGTTAAAATATAAAACTGCACGTTAATAGTAGTAAGGAGCTAAGTAAATTATTCTACTTGTATAAGTGTTAATGTGTAAATATATGTTTGTATGGATACTGCTCTAATGTAAAACAAGCGATTAGATGAATGAAAAGTTGATGAGCTAATATTTAGATAAAGAGCGTCGGTGGTTCAGTGGTAAGAACGTGTGCCTCTGAACAGAAGGGTAGCGGGTTCTATTCCAGCGTTCTCCTTTCACCTTTCTCGTACATACTGTACAATTAACATCAACCGAGGATCTGGCATTGTATTTGAACAAGTTTAATGTCTGCACGTTCCGCCTTTCAGAGGAGACGTAAAGCCGTCGGTCCCGTGTCCATGCGATGCTGGGCACGGTAAAAATCCCTAGCCTCCTTACAGAAAGGCATGGGTTCGGCATAAATTCCAAGATGGTGAGATGAAACTGCTCCCTGGCGTCGGTGATTGGCCATAGTCGCGCAAATAGACCGACGTTAAAGAAAGAAAAAAATATTTAGATAATCTTTATATGTGTGTACATATGTAGTAATATTTTATAACCAGTTTGTAATCAGATTAAGATTAAGTAAACGGTCCTACTGTCTACCCAATTGTTTCCTCATTCTTTCAAGGGTCTCTTTGTGCGTCTTTTTTATAGTTGCCTAGACCCCTAAGGCATGAAGCCTGACTTAACTTTACGGTTAAGACGTATTGATTTTTTAAACAATTTATTGATTGATTATACAATTAATACATAAGATGATAAAATACAAAAGAATCAAATAATTAGATACTTAGATATCAACGTAAGTGTGTTATAATAATATGGCACGCCACGTGCAGAGTAACATGATGAAACAGGAATGAAAAGCTCGCTGAAGGCGGGCTGGCTATTTATAACATTTCCACTCGAGAGTGTCTCTATTGTTAACTAGAGGTGACTTTACTTTTTTGCTGACTCAGCTTCCCGTTCTTTGCTTCGCTTCACTGCGTCGTCCCCAAGGTGTCATCTAACACACTGACTTGAAGATGCCCTCTGATAATGATGCTGAATCTTATGTCTGCGTTCTTTGATGACTACAATGTTGTATAATGGCCTATTGTTGGTGGTCCATTTATCTCGCGTGTCCTTGTTTATTCCAATTTATAATAGTAAGAAAATGTATGTGTGTATGTATGTCTATATAACAAAAGATATGTAAAACCTTATGATGTAACCAAGTCAACCCACTTGAAATAGGAATACCACTGATGTTACTAATATTAGGGGAGGGAAATAATGTGCGAATGGCAAATAGCCGTAGCCACCTTAATTCGAGTTAGAAAAAAAAACGCACTTGCCGCGTTATTTTTTTAAGGAAATTTATTACCTGGCGTGTCAGGACTTTGAAACATGACCACCTAATAATTCGAAATTTTAATAAAGATTATTTGCTGTTTTAAAACCGGCTGCTTAATGAGAACCGTGATAAATGGATAACTAATAATGTTATGAGTTATGAACAGCTAGAATGTCTGTCATGTATGAATATGAAATCCTAAATTTCAACGCGTCCATTGTGTTCCCTCCAGGCGAATGTTTCGTATATTCTCAGCAATGAGTACACACAATAAAATCTTTCACTGTGATTAAATCTGTTGTTTCCATCGTATTACCCCTGATTTCTCGTTTTCCCCCTATGTCACTGTCAATGCACAACTCTTCACTAGGCGGATTAGGGCCGCTCAGTTTTGAACGTCATTTAGTTGGAAGTTTTCTCTCTGATCTACGGCGTTGGCGGTTGTCAGCTCGTTCCACAAACCACTGATGACAAAAGCGGTGTGAGGAGTTTTCCAGCGGACACTTTTAGCAACTCGCTGTTTCGCACAACCAGAAAACATATTTCGTGTTAGCGAATTTTCCTGGGAAAGCTTGATTTTAAAGCTCTGGATTTTTTTTCTAAATGGACAAGAACAAAAGCTCTTGGAACTCATACGCCAAGTCAGCTTAAATTCTCATATGTTTCTATATATATTGTTATGATATCAATGCCTACAACACGAAACACTAAAAACCTCTTTTACTGGTGATTAATGTTAAAATTGAGAAAGTACAAGGGTAAATACTGCCATATGCTATTAAACTGCTATTGTCATTTAAAGACAAAGAAACATATCATGGGCTCATCAACAATATCTATTTTGCTAGCATTGCGTTAAATAATGAAATAAAAATAATTAAAAGAACGTACCATACTGGAGTATGTTCCATTGTACTTTTGTACACACTGCAAGCTCTTGGAACTCATACGCCAAGTCAGCTTAAATTATCATATGTTTATATATATATATATATATATATATATATATATATATATATATATATATATATATATATATATATATATATTGTTATGTATGGATGTTAATTGCACTTGTTGATATTAAATCCATACGTAAACATTTAATATACTTTATTATTTCACTAACTGAATAAACTATATGATACATTTAACTATAACAATTACAACAGTATCTGAGTACATAACAGATCACTGACCGAGGGTAGAGGACGTTGTTCACTGTAGCGGTTGGTAGCGAGGAGAGAGAGAGAGAGATCGCCTCGTGTCTCTTATATCGTAGTTCTTGGTAGCTGGCTGTCGCATAACGTAAGGCAACGTTTAACTGTCAAGAGTATTTATGCAGAAACATAGAGTGTTGACGGAAACACGGCGTTCGGAACCACCGCCACATACTCCCCTCACAGTGGCAACGCTATTAGTTCAAGTATCTTCGTGGAAATCGAACTCTACGTCCATGGCGTGTAGTTTGAACGGGAACGGGACTTCACTGACACTTTCAGTTTCACTAGGTGTTGGACTTTCACTGTCACTTTCAGTTTCACTAGGTGTTGGACTTTCACTGTCACTTTCAGTTCCACTAGGATGTATCTGAGGCTGGAAAGTTGTCTGTTCGTTATCACAAAGAATGAATGCGGGTTTAAGACGGTCAACAGAAATTGTCTCTTCTCCGTGTGATTTCTTGATTTTGAAGACTTTGTCAGTTCCGGATAACACTTCAAAGGGGCCGTCATAAACTGATTCGAGGGTTTTTCTCGGAATATCAATGGGAACAAAAACAAAAGGAGCTTCCATAAGCTTAGGATAGACAAATACCATTTTGCAGTATGATGTTTAAAAGGTACTGG
Organism: Tillus elongatus; assembly: GCA_964006375.1. NCBI lineage: Eukaryota > Metazoa > Arthropoda > Insecta > Coleoptera > Cleridae > Tillus > Tillus elongatus. The sequence goes on from OZ023267.1 coordinate 103,397,058, forward strand.
TCGAAGTTTCCTTATGTCTTCTTTCAGCTGAGATATAAGTGGTGGAACATCATGAGCTTGTGTGCTGTTGAAAAAGTCGGTGGGAACTTTGATTGATTCTCCGTAGACTATTTTAGCGGGTGTTGAGCAATATTCTGGAATTATGTACGATCTGAGTCCCAGTAACACAATTGGCAAATTAGCGACCCAGTTTTCGTCCATATGAACTTTCAAGGCATGTTTCAGAACTCTATGCCATCTCTCGATTACACCATTTGCTGCTGGGTGGTAAGCTGTGGTCTTGATGTGGTCTGCACCTAGTGTTTTAGTGAGGTGTGTGAAAAGGTGGCAATCGAATTGTTTACCTCTGTCTGTGGTGATGTATTGCGGAACACCGAAACGAGAGATCCAGCATGATAAAATAGTGTTCGCTACTGTTTCTGCTGTAATATCTGACAATGGAATTGCTTCGGGCCATCGAGGAAATCTGTCTATTATTGTTAACAGATAGCGTTGACCTTGTGATGGTGGTAATTGTCCCACAATGTCAACATTTATATGCGAAAATCTTCTCATGCCTGGGGTGTATTGTCCAATGGCACTGGAAGTGTGTCTCCATGTCTTGACTTTCTGGCAGGGAATGCAAGTTTTAGACCAAAGAGATACATCGCGTTTCAATTTGGGCCAACAAAATCTATCCTGGACCAAATCGACTGAAGCTGATATGCCTGGGTGAGATAAATTGTGGATAGAATCGAAAATCTTTCGGCGAAATTTGAGCGGAATGAATGGGCGAAGTTTCTTTGAAGAAGAATCGCAAATAAGATTCAATCCGTTGTCAAGAGGCATGTTTTGAAATTTGTATGAGGAAGATTTAGACTGCAGAAGGTGTTTGAGTTCCTCACAAGATGACTGAGCTTGTGCAATCTCTTGGAGTGACACAGTGGAAGAAAGTGAAATTGTTTCAATGCGAGAACAATAGTCTGCGGGAATGTTTGTAGGACCTGGTATGTAGCGAATGTCTGTGGTAAATTGACCTAGGAAGTCTAAATGTCGTAATTGCCTTGGAGATGCTTCATCGACGCGTTGTTCAAAAGCGTATGTCAAAGGTTTGTGGTCCGTATAAATGGTGAAATGGCGACCTTCTAGGGTATATCTAAAGTATTTAACTGCCTGATAAGCAGCTAGAAGTTCGCGATCGTAGGTGCTGTATGGTTTTTGGGCTGAAGTAAGCTTTTTAGAGTAGAAACCTAGGGGTTCTAGTGTTTGATCACGTAGTTGTTGGAGGGAAGCACCTACGGCATAATCAGAAGCATCGACATGGAGAATCAGTGGTAGCGAAGAAGACGGATGAGCTATTAGTGTAGCGTTTTTTAGTGCCTCTTTCAAACGTTCGAATGCTTCTCGAGTCTGAGAAGTCCACTCGATTTTACGTTTGTCGCGTTTTTTGGGATTCTGGCAGAGGTCGAATAGTGATTGCTGAATTTCCGCAGCACGTGGAAGAGAACGACGGTAGAAATTTATGAGACCTAGAAATCTTCTGAGTTTTTCAATGGTATCGGAAAGAGGTAGGTCGGTAATAGCTTTGATGCGTTCAGGAAGTGGAAATAATCCAGATTTATTTACACGAAAACCTAAAAATGAAATTTCGGCCACTCCGAATTCACATTTAGATGAATTGATACGGATGCCGTTGTCTTGAAGTGTCTGAAAAAGTTTTGCTAGATGCTCTGGATGTTCTTTTTCAGAGGCTGATGGCTGATGCAACGAGAATATCGTCAAGATAGGAGTAGGCAAAGTCAAGATGTCTTAAAATTGAATGTAAATATCTTTGAAATGTTTGTGCTGAATTACGAAGGCCAAATGGGATTTCAACAAATTCGAATAACCCAAATGGAGTTATGACTGCTATTTTGGGAATATCTTGAGGTGCTACTGGGATGTGATGGAAAGCGCGAATGATATCCAATTTTGAAATAATACGTTTGCCTTCTAATAGGGCATTAAAATCCTGCAAATTTGGAATGGGATATTTGTCTGGGATTGTTTTAGCGTTTAGTGCTCGGTAATCCCCACATGGTTTCCATGAGCCATCCTTTTTTTGCACCATGTGGAGGGGGCTTGACCATGGACTTTTGGAGGCTCTACCAATTCCCAAGTCCATCGTGTGCTGTAATTCTAGCTTTGCTTGAGCTAGCTTTTCCGGGGGCAATCTTCTAGCTTTTGCAGTGACAGGTAGTCCTTCCGTACTTATAGTATGGAAGAACTCAACCTCTGGAAGGTTTCTAGAAGAAGTTTCCTTAAAAAGGTCAGGAAATTGTTGTAGCAATTTGAAGTACTGGTGTGTCGGGTCTACGAGATAAATTTTAGAATTAATTCCTGGTGGTGGGTTAGCACCGGCCTTAGAGAGGTTTGTCTTTGTATCGATTAAACGTCTATGTTTCATATCCACAAGTAAAGCAAACTCTGCTAGAAAATCAGCGCCTATAATTGGTTGCTTGATATCGGCAAGTGTGAAGGGCCAGCAGAACCTACGGCGTAAACCTAGATCGAAATCTAATAGTTGTTCGCCATAGGTATGAATAGGGGTCCCGTTTGCAGCATACAAGGTACGTTTCGATTGCAATTTCCGTTGGTCGTGAGTGGGTGGAATAACTGAAATATCCGCTCCAGAGTCGATTAGAAATTTCATATTGGAGCGTCTATCAAAAATAAAAAGGCGGCGTGTTAGGTGGCTCTCGTCTCCTGCCGCGTGGAGGGAGTGCCTTATTAGTTTTTCCAACACATGTTTAGCTTTAAAATTGCAAGGTTGGATGCAACGTTTGGCCTTGTTGCCAAATCGTTCATGATACCAACACGTGGAGGTTGAGGAATTTGTGTTTATGGAATTTCGATAAAGCTTGGGTCTTTCGCGGGAGGTAGATCGGGAACGCGTTCGCAATTCGTTAACTGATGCTGCTAGCTTCTCTAATTGCGCTTCTAACTTGGCCAGCTTGTCGGGCTCGCGTGACTGAATTCCAGCCACGTTGTATTTATCTCCGGAATATTCCACGATCTTGTTTGCTATAACCGACAAATTTTCTAGAGAATCGTTGCTCGAAGCCAAAATTGAACGAACGTTGACTGGTAAACGTTGTAGAAATAAAGTTTTAAGGAAATCCTCTTTAATCTGACTACCGACTTAAAACTTCATTACGCGTAAAAGTTGCGATGGTTTTCTGTCGCCTAATTCTACTGTTAAAAGTTTATTTATTTTGCGACTTTCGAACTCTTCAAATTCTAATACAAGACGTTTCATTAGATCTGAATAGGGGGTTGATGATAATGGTTGGGTTAAAAATCTGAAATTGACTCTGCGACATCAGGATCGAGTATAGCGAGTACATGACTGAATTTTGTCTTTTCAGAACTGATCTGCGATATATCGAACTGAGGTAATTTTATTGCAACCCTTGCCATGATATTGCTGCTTGAAGAATCTTCGGCCATTGTGAAAAAAATCAAATAATTTTTAAATTAGAAAGGACTGACCTGTTTAGATATTCGTTTTCTGTAGGCATGGGCACGTGCGTGGAAGTTAAGCGACGTCGGCTGGAACATCAGGCTCGGCATCTTCGGCTTGCGGCACGGGGTCACCAATATGGATGTTAATTGCACTTGTTGATATTAAATCCATACGTAAACATTTATTATACTTGATTATTTCACTAACTGAATAAACTATATGATACATTTAACTATAACAATTACAACAGTACATGAGTACATAGAAGATAACTGACCGAGCGTAGAGGACGTTGTTCACTGTAGCGGTTGGTAGCGAGGAGAGAGAGAGATCGCCTGGTGTCTCTTATATCGTAGTTCTTGATAGCTGGCTGTCGCATAACGTAACGCAACATTTAACTGTCAAGAGTATTTATGCAGAAACAGAGAGTAGTGTTGACGGAAACACTGCGGTCGGAACCACCGCCACATTATGATATCAATGCCTACAACACGAAACACTAAAAAACCTCTTTTACTGGTGATTAATGTTAAATCTGAGAAAGTACCAGGGTAAATACTGCCATATGCTATTAAACTGCTATTGTCATTTAAAGACAAAGAAACATATCATGGGCTCATCAACAATATCTATTTTGCTAGCATTGCGTTAAATAATGAAATAAAAATAATTAAGAGAACGTACCATACTGGAGTATGTTCCATTGTACTTTTGTGCACACTGCAGGTTCAAACTCACAATATAGCCCTTCCAAATATCGCCACTAAATATTAAAATTTTGACTACTACAATTTCGACATTGCACTGACATTAGCCCAAAATAAATAAAGAAAGTTGAATTCTTATATGGGATAGTACAAGGAGCGTTCCATTTAAAAATGTGTTTTATTTGCCCTGAAGGTAAGAAAAACTCTGCAGAGTTGAAAATAATCTTTGATTATCAAGCTTAACCCTTAACCGGCGTAGCCAGAGATTTTAAGACTCAGTGCGTTGCGGAGTCCTTGGGACTCCAAACTAAAGAAGGTGTTTTCTTCAATGTTATTGAAAAAGCTGCTTTGTTTTTGTTGTACAAATAAGCAAAGGCACGTAAAGAAACAACATTTATATTTATAATCACCTGAGTAACAAACTAAAGCAAAGAAAATGTAGGACAAAAATATTGTGTTTTTTTTTAACAACAATAAACGTTACTACTCTTAGTTTCGTGAAAACTGTAAAATTAAAAATATTCGTATTAAAAACATGTTTACTAAGGTCCAAACCACAAAAACAGAGATTAAAGTAACTTTTTAATTAAAACTGTAAAAAACTGACATTGGTTTAAAAACGCCTGCTATCAAAAATAATACATTTTGGAGTCTTCTGGTTTTTAAATACATTGAACACATATTTTTTTAGAGCATTACAAACAAATAGGCTTATTGCATTCAACATATAAATAAACAGATTTTTTAATTTTTTTTGTTACAGGTGGAACAATACTTCCTCTGATTTCTCGGTAACACTTCTTTAGCATCAGCTGGTGCCTCAGTTGCCAGCTTCAAAATTCTGCAAATACCTGCTTTTAGCTCTCTTGGTAAATTTGTTTTCTGTGATCTGTCACGAAGGACCGGTTCATATAGTTGTTTGGCCAATAATTTTAAAAAATCGAGTCTGTCTAGCTGATTTGCGTTGGCACAAGACTGAGAGATCATACATGCATTTATTGCACACATATACACAAATCTATAAAACAGGGCCATAGACCAACGTTGTGTTCTTTTGCTACAGCAATATTTACTGCATTTTTCATCTACAGCATCCACTCCAGATTTTGTATTATTATAACAGGCATTAATTTCAGGCAAACCGTTATCATCCTGTATGCAGTGATGGATGCATCAAAGAAATCATGACAACAGCTTTGTTTTTCTTTGGTACTCTAGAAATCAATGTTTTGTTACTTATAAAGCCATACAATGTAGATCCCAGCTGTCTTGTTTTTGGGGGTAAAAATTCCTTGGGTATTTCTCGGTTTTTTCATAGTTCCAACGTAAGTAAGTTTATTTTTGATGAGATAGTCTGTAAGCTTTATTGAAGAGTACCAATTATCATGGATAATGTTTCTGTTGTTTCCAAATATAGGCTTACAAAGACGAATAACAGGTGGTGTTGGAATAGTTAACCGTTTTTCTTCATCTGTAACTTCTTTTAATGAATCAGTGCCCTTGCCACAGTTAATATATGTATTATATATGTAGTGGGTTCGAGCGTCAACAAGACATTGGACTTTTAACCCATATTTCACGAGTTTGCTCGGTAAATACATTTTGAATTTACACCTGCCCCTTAAACCGACCAACATTTCATCCATAGTTGCATTAGCTCCCAACGCGTAAGCTGATTGTGAATTTCGATGGAATTTTCCATAAATATGTGAAATCGCTGCAGATGGATCCTTTTTCACTCTTAGAATTCTTTATTCGTAGGTATCGAACCTTAGGCAAGTTGACAAAACAGCAAATCTTTTTGCTGACATTACCAGCCGAAAAATTTCCCGGTCGGTTCCATCTGTTGAAGAAATTGATTCAATAGCCTCGGTATTAGATTTAAAAGCAGCAATTAAAAACAAAAGTGCCGGGAAACCATATTTCAAGAGAATTTGTTTCCCTGTATTCTGTACGATTCTGACTGCCTGATGACTTATCACGAAATTCTTGAATTTTCAAATTCGTATAATGCACAACAATATCCAGTATATCTTGTCAGAAAAATTTCTGCCATGCATTCACCGGTTCAATTTTTGGTAAAGTACTTTTATTTCCTGGCAACTTCAATATATTGCGAGCTGGTGTTCTTACCTTTCGGGTTGGTTCAGTGGCAGCCCATTTATATCTGTTTCTTCCATAGAAATATTTCTAAACTGTATCAATTGTGTCATTAGCCTCTTCACTTTCAGTAACTTGCATCTCATCTTGGTCATCAGATTCACTGCCGGAAAGTTCACTAGCTGTTTCGTGATCACTTGTGATAGCATTATCAGTAGTAATATTGCTATCAGGATCGCCATCTTGGTCTGACAACACTGTGTCACATTCCTCAAACCATTTCAACACAGTTTCCTCAAAGTTAGGGTCTGTAATTCTAACCTTTTTATGATTGTCGGACATAGTTACTAAAATTGAAAATATTACACTAACTGTGTCGCGCAGTCCCACGGACTCTAAGACCTTTGTAATACACACTTGCTTTGATGATAGACTGAAGTCGACTAAGCACGTGACTGATCACCTTACGACTGGAAGCCACTAAAGAACACGTAATGCCTGATTAACAAATACAATAGTTACTAAACAGTGTATTCTTCCAGGAGTCCCAGAGACTCCGCAACGCCGGTAAAGGGTTAAGACGATCTATAATTTTTGATAACAACTTTTTTTGACAGCTTGCATAATAACGAATATATGTTGTTAAGTTACAAAATACAATAAGCACAAAGAACCCAAATCACCTTAACACATTTTTTAAAACCTGACTAACCCAGTTAGCGTCATCCGAGGATGAAAAACTTATTCTGTTGAGGTACTTGGCCGCAGACGCCTGAGGATGGTTCAAACAAATCAACTTTACTGCTTGGTTATCTGCCTTCACATGTTTTGTCGGGATCCTTTGTAAAGTGCTCAATTAATAAACTATATATACGCGGAGATGCTGAATTCGTCCAACTTTTATTATTTCAGGTTCTCTTTATCTACGTGCTGGTTACCATCGCAAATATGTCGGGCTGCGCATGATCTATCTACGGTACCGTTTTTCAGCTCCGCTAAATGTTCTCTAAAACTCGTTTCAATACATCTTTCAGTTTGCTAGACGTATTTAAGTTCACATAATTTACAACTTATTGCATAAATCCCCTAAATTTAAGTGGCACTATCCATGTCTTTTCGATTAACTAGCAATTTTTTTATAATATTTTTGTCAAAAATATTAGTTGCAAAATGAAGGCAAAGTTTTTTCTGTTTTGTCTTTTCTAAATGTCGTTAATTCCGCTATTATATTATTTATAATTTTTTTTAACGTCGGTCTATTTCCGAGACAATGGCCAATCATCGACGCCAAGAAGCAGTTTCACCTCACTGTCTTAGAAATTTTGCCGAATTCCTGCCTTTCTGTAAGGAGGGTAGGGATATTCAACGTGCCCAACATCGTATGGGACACGGGACACGGGACCGACGGCTTTACGCCCCCTCTGAAGGGCGGATTCAACTTGCTTGAATGCAATGTCACAACCTCCTTTAATGTTAATGTTAGAGAGTGCACTGAACAAGTCAAAGGGGAACCCTGGGATCGAACCCGGTACCCCTCGATTTAGAGATACACGTTCTTACCACTTAACCACCGATGCTCTGTTAATTCCGTTAACACTGTCTTTGTTTTCTGTTTCTGCATTAATTTCTCCACTAGGTGTATCCGTTATATTCAGCCACGTTCTTAAGTTCTTAATATACACTAAAACTATATCTATTTTTACTTAAAGGCAAATGTATTAGCCTATATAGTTACATACCTTTAGAGTTTGATTAATTAAATATATATATATATATATATATATATATATATATATATATATATATATATATATATATATATATATATTTATTTATTTATTTGGCAATGGACCAGTATATTCGCGATTTTCAGCTTCCGGTTTGCAATACTAGGCTGTTGTACGACCATGTTCAATGCAAAAATTTCTTTAGAGCAAACAGCTTAAAATTGTTCCATAATAACATAAGAAGCATTTGTAAAATTTTTGAGGAATTGCAGGTAGTGTTGTCTCAAATGTCTTGTAGTTTTGATGTGATCGTTCTGACCGAGACATGGCAGGTCGATTGTGCAAACATATTCAAGATGGAGGGATATGACATTTTATATAGCGGAGGGGTGTACAATAGGTGTGATGGTGTCTTGGTATACATAAAAAGTACAATTAAATATTCGCATAATATAATTTCTTTAGCAGAGTGTCGAGCTGTTGAAATATCACTTCAAATGGGTAGTGAACACGTTACTATTACTGCTATCTATAGATCGCCAGCCATGTGTTTAGCCTCCTTTAACCAAGGTTTAGAGATTTATCTAGCTGAAAGTCGAAGGGTTACTAAAGACCATCACATCATGGTTGGAGACTTAAATAATGATATCCTCTCTGAAAACGAGTCCAGCAGTCAGGAATACCTTAATATACTTGCTGAGCACGGGTTTGTTAATGCCGTAGACACACACACGAGAGTACAGAACAACACTGCCTCTTGCATTGACCACCTCTTTGTGAGTTCCAAGTTGCAGTGCGATTTTTTGGGCGCAGTCTACCACACTTCTATCACTGACCATTTTTCTGTACTATTGGATCTCCCAGTAAATTCTGAGAGGGAAATTAAAGTCAATAAATTAGGGGTCAAATGTTACATAAATTATGATAGGGTACGCAGGAACTAGAGCGTACAGATTGGGATAACATTTGTGGCTCTGAAAGTTTGAACATTGCTGCGGAAAACTTTGTGGAGTATCTTAAGTCAGTGCTGGGAAGGTGTACTGTTAGGGTTAAAATAAAGAACAAGAATAGACCCAGGAAATCATGGATAACAGAGGGTATAATTAAGTCGATAAACACAAAAAATCGATTATACCGAACAATGATGCAGAGCCCTGGTGATGAGGATAAGAGACTGCAGTTTGCGCGATATAGAAATAGGCTAAATGAAATAATCAAGTGCGCAAAAGCAAACTTTGTCAAAAAACAAATATGCCTCCACCCCAATTCACCTAAAAAGCTTTGAGAGGCGGTAAATCGGCTAACTAAGGAAGAGAGAAAGGATCCTGCAGGAAGCATTCAACTAGGGGGTGATAACTCATTAAATAACTCCAGCTCGGGGGAAATAGCCAACGCATTCAATAAATATTTTTCATCCGTTGGGAGAGCACTGGCACAAAAAATACCGTCTTCGGGGGCCAGTCTTAAGGTAGATATGAAGCCATACAGCATTTTTCTAACACCTACATGTGAGTCCGAAGTTATTGATTGCATAATGGGTATGAAGGTAAAAAAAGCTCCTGGGTTGGACTCGATCACTGTGGAGAACTTGAAGGAACTCGTATATGTTGTTGCAGTCCCGCTGACTATCCTAATCAACAGATGCATAGAACTTGGTATCTTCCCAGACATTCTAAAGAAAACAGTAATAAAACCATTGTTTAAATGAGGAAACAGGGACGAAATGCCAAATTATAGGCCGATATCCTTATTATCGAATGTGGCCAAGGTTTTCGAAAAAATTATTTGTCAGAAAATAACAAGCTATTTAAAGAAGCATAACATTTTATCAGAATCGCAGTTTGGCTTCAGAGAGGGTCTGTCAACACAGAATGCGTTAAATACCCTAACTACAGGAATTTATTCTGCCCTTGATAAACAAAGACAAAGTATTTGCATCTTTCTAGACGTCGAAAAGGCCTTCGACGCTGTTGATCACAGGATTCTTCTCAGAAAATTGGAGGGTATCGGTTTTAGGGGTGTTCCGCTGCTTTTGATTGGGGATTATTTGCGGTCTAGAAGGCAGTGCACAAGGATTGACGGCAGATGCAGCGATTTTGAGGTGGTTGAATTTGGCGTTCCTCAGGGTACAGTCCTGGGTCCGTTGTTATTTAGTTTGTATATCAATGATATATTTGATGTGCAGACAGCTGGTAAAGTCATTTGTTTTGCAGATGATACTGCAATTCTATATGAAGATTGTTCTTGGCAACGGCTAAAGACCATAATTGAAGAAGATTTTGTGAATATTAAGGGGTGGTTTGATGCCAGTGGGTTAACTATTAACACAAAGAAGACGAAGTATGTTGCATTTGCCTCCTATAGGTCACACCTGCCGTCATTTAACACACTGCAAATGGTTTGTAACAACCAATGTATCCAAATTGAGGCGGCACCAAAAGTTAGGTATTTGGGGATCATCATAGATCAACATCTGCGTTGGGATGTTGGTGTGGTTGTTAAAAAGTTGAGGAACATTTTGTATAAGTTTAAATACCTAAAAACATTTCTCTTAGAATGGTCTATTCGGCATTGGTTGAACCCCTTCTTACATACGGGATTGTTGTTTGGGGTGCTGCGTTGAGTTGTCACCTGAAAAGGTTGGATATAATTCAACGTTGGTTCCTGAAACTAATTTATAATAACTGCTACACTTACCCGTCTGAATCGTTGTACGCTGAAGCAGGAGCTAATGATATCAGGCAACTTTTTTCATTGGCTGTGTTGACGTACGTAAGAAAATATGATCGCGTCTCTAGAATAGAGCATTCGTACATAACTAGGCAAACGCAGCAGCGGCCGCTCAAACGAACAGAGCAATTAAGACTGTGGGCCAGCGTAGTTATACTTATATTGCACCAAGAATTTATAATACTCTTCCAGTCAGTATCAGAACTGCACCAACTTTATGTTCTTATGTGAGGATGGTGAAAGCATGGGTTTCGAAATCTAGACACATCATTCATGGTTTAGTACACAGATAGGTGTTGAACAGGTCGTATGATATCTTTTGCGATGTTGTACCGCACAGTAATCATTTTTAAATATGCACACTTTTTATTTTTTATTATTATATACATTTGTGAGAGTGTACATTGTACATGTGAAAATGTTTGAGAGAATGTGTTTGTGTGATTGTGCTGGTGGGTGTTTTGGTTTTTGCGCCTGTGGGTGTGTATGTGTGTGTGTGTGTGTGTTCTTGTGTTCATTGCTTGGTTTTGTATTATTTGCTTGGTTTAGATTTATCCACGCACAAGTCTCTGACTTTTGTGGATCTTTCCAAGATTTATTATGTTCAGTAGATCTATGTATGTTATTGTTATTGAACTGTATTTTGAAAAATAAATCTATATTATATTATTATTATATTATGTCTATATTTGTTAGAAAAACAATTTTTCACAAAAAAACTTACACTAAGGCACTTGTCTTTCTAATAATGTGTTATAATTTAAGAATTCCAAACACAGGTCATGAAAAATTTTAACACAAGCTCTAATATTGTTTTAAAAATTCTATTTTAACTATGTAAGAATACAACCATCATTTTCTTATTTCCCAGGATCTCTCAACAGAAATATTCCCGTACGGATAACTTATAAGCAATTTCGTTTGAATGTCATTACCTCGTTGATCCATTGAAAACCATTCAGCTAGCAAACGTTTTTTTCTAACAGACGATGCCTTGAAATTTGATTAAATTTCAATTGCAGATTTAATTATACTCAGTTTAAATAAAACTCAATTGTCAAATCCTTTTTTCTTATACCTCCTCCTCTCTTAAACACAATTCTTACTTTGCATATATACTGAAAGCAGAAGCAACAGAGAGGAAGCAAGCGAGAGATGTTTGAAACTGTAGAACCGTTTCATATAAACGCTTTGACCTGGGGCTGTGATATTGGCGCTTTGGTGCAGAGACTGGTAAATATTTGAGTAGTCAACACGCGTATAGGCGAATCCATCTCGAGAGTCAACATTCAGCTCTTCATATCGGTGTTTAATATCCTACAATGCTGACGGCTGACGATGGGATTCCACTTCATTCTTGATCTGAGCTTGCACTTAATAAAGCAGTGCAGTCTCTATTAAATTGGCAGCTAGTAAAAAAAAAATAGTGCGTACAAAGATTTTTTTGTGGTTAAAGCAAATAGGGTTATCTATGGAATATGCTTAAAATAAAAAAATATTTTTTAATAAGGTTTAATAAAGTTTCTCCAGATATATATTTCTCGTGACAAATGCAAACATGTATGTGAAAACGCGCCAAGTACGTTATGGTAGCGAATTGTTTGTTATTAGACCTTCCAAATATTATTAACTCAGTTTACCACTAACCTATCTAATAAGTTTTCGCTTGGATACTGTTAATATATTGTGTACTTTTTGTTTTACAGGCAGTGTTTACCTTATATTATTAGCATATTGCAGAAACCCTGATCACAAATGCTCGTTTTTGGATGCTATATAAACTTGTTTTGTCTCTAACTTTTGGCAACTTTTCGTATAAGAAATTCGTTAATGAGAAGACCGCGACTTAAGAGTTTTAAAAAGATTTCTGCAAATGAGCGCAAACTAGAACCCCTAAAACCAAATGCGGGGTCAGTTTCAGTTTTTTTTTCTGTTAACACATATACAGGGTGGCGCATATCTGCGGTAAGGCTCAATATATTCGTTATTATACAAGATATAATAAGTCGTTGGTGATACACAATTTCTTTTTCTTAATAGAACACCCCGTTTGTTATTGCATTTTTGTATTTTTCATCGAATTATAATTCACCTTTGTAAGGAAAAAAATTATATCGTTCTTCGTTTTTGAGTTATTTCAAATGTTTTGCAAGTTTTCTCGTTTTTGGCACATGTCACAATCACATATCGCAAATTATGATACGGCGTTTTTACCAACAGATAGCGGAGCCCCCATGGAAATGACGCATTCAGAGAGCTTTTTGTTTGTATTACTTGTCGAAAAAATCGGGCTGCCCGATACAGGTGTCCTCAAATAGTGGCTGAATTTGAAAAGTTTTCGCAGACATTTTTTAAGTGTCTCCTAGAAAAGATTTTTGTAAATTATTGATAACTAATAATAAATTTATAGTAAGTTATTGTAAAAAAGTGTCAAATTTGTGTGAAAAATAATAATTAATGTAATATTACTGAAGGCAATTTCTGTAAAAAAAAAGGTTAACTTTTTTAAGAAAAATTGTTTGCAAATATTTACAAAACATTTTTTTTTCAATTTTGGTCATAAAACGGTTTCTAAATAATTATATCCTCGCAGGTGTGAGAATAGCTTGAAGAGGTTCGTTTTCCAGGAAAATCGGACCAGTTTTTTCTGGAAATTTTTAGGTTTATTTTCGGAAAATTTTTGCACTTTTTGAAACAACAAAGCTATTTTAATTAAATACGTTACATTGTTACTGCTATATAGGTTATACTGCTAACCAAATGTCCTTATTTTAATAACAAGACATATTGGTCATTAAAAATATTTTTGCACAATTCGCTACCATAACGCACTTGCTGCGTCCATACTTTATTAGTATGTTGTAGCAAACTCCGTCAATTTGATTAATTCTTTTTTTTTACTGTTACTTTTTGCAATACATTTTAAAACAATACCATTTTTAAATAGAGAATGCGGAGATCTTTCAAATGAGGTATCATTACTACTTCCTATTTTGAAAATGTTGGGGTTGCAACTGTCACTCGAAAAGGGATTGAATGCATAGATGAAGCTTTAACGTTTCGAATTTCGACACGGAGCACACTGCAACTGCGACTTGAGCCAAACGTCATCATTATGTCATATGCCATTATTTATAACAGCCATGTCGACACGGTCCCGTCCAAAAAAAAAACTTCTATGGGTACGTGGGTAGAAAGTTTCGATAAATGTGTTTCCCTGTTTGTTTTTTTGTGGAACGCTGGGGTAACTATGGTTATTAGCAGAGTAGATAATTGCACATTATGTGATGGAGCGGTGATATTTAAATTAGTTCTTAGGCAAAAAACTTTTATTTTTTCTGCATAAAATGCAAAGCCATATCGGAGTAGATGTGCTTAAGGTAACCTGTTATTTTCAACAGAACCTACTCGGCTCCTCAAATGTTTTTTTAAACTTGCTTCAGTTTCAAATTACAGCCAATATCATTAGCATTGCCTTTTTTAGAGTCACATCATTATTAATTTTATAAAAATAATTCTGTAATGTCAACTCAATTAATAAGTTTGACCCCCTTGGTCGCTCAGACCACGGCGTGGTCACTGCTTCCTGCGCAATGCAACCCTAGGTCATATAATCATCACACCCACGTATCGTTTTGCACTACAACTCCTCGAACTGGGATGAAATGACATCTTACAATAGAGGTATATTCTCTAGTAACTGGAAAACTGCTCGAGTACAGCCCGTCCCCAAGAAAGGATCCAAAGCGCTTGCTAGAAACTACAGGCCTATTTCTCTCATTTGGGTCGTCTCTAAAGTGATGGAAAAGTATATAAACACCGAATTACTGAAATTTCTTGAAAAAGACAGTCTAATCCACGACAGACCGTATGGATTCCGTCAGCGCAGATCAACTGCTGACCTCCTTTCCTTTTTGTCACTCATTCTTGGAACAATTCTATGGAACTACACGGTGATTCCCAGATTGTCGCTCTAGGCATATCTAAAGCATTCGACCAGGTTTGGCACGCAGCGCTGCTTAATAAACTTCCGGCCAATGGCCTACCACCAAAACACTGTACCAGGACAGCAAATTTCCTCTCCAACCGAAGCATTACTGTTGCCGTGGATGGCCATTCATCTAAACTGTATCCAATTAATGCAGGAGTCCCTCAAGGTTCAGCTTTAGCCCCTACCTTGTTTCTTTTCCACATCAATGACCTCCTCTCTAGCACATCCAACCCAATTCACAGTTACGCGGACGACATCACTCTCCACTCAAATATACAATATTCTAAGCCTGTCTCTTTAGCCCAATTAGATCAGAATCGCAGACTCATGGAGTGTTTTGTCGCTGTGGATCTACAAAAAATATTGGACTGGGGAAGTAGAAATCTTGCACAATTCAACTCCATCAAATCTCAGTCTTGCTTTCTATCTCATAAGAGATACACCAGCCCTAGACCCATCACAATGAACAACCAAGTTATTCGAACTAATGAGTCCTTTTCACTTGTTGGAATTTCTGTGGATAGAAATCTCAATTGGCACCAACATGTCACATCAATTGCAAAAGCGGCTGCCAAGAAATTAGGTTTCCTCTTCCGGGCACGCAAATACTTTTCACCAGCTAATCTCTATACCTTATGTACTTCACAAGTAAGGCCAAACCTCCAATACTGCTCCTACATCTGGGGTGCCGCTGCCGCTTCTACGCTCGCTATCCTGGACTCCATTAAGAATAGAGCTATACGTTTCATCGGTGACCCTACCCTCACCCAAAGGCCGCCATATCTTGCCCAACGACGTGCCTTTCTCTCTTTTACAGATATCTGCACGTGCACTGCTCGGAGGAGCTTTCTTCCATAGTTCCTCCACCTGCTGCCTCAAACAGATCTACCAGGGGAACAGAGCGAGTGCACCCTTTTACTGTCCAGGTCATCAGACATAGAACATCTTGTTATGTTCGCTCTTTTGTTCCGAGGACTACCAGCTTCGAATTCCTTGCCGGCACATGTTTTTCCTTCTCCTCCGAACCTCCAAACCTTCAAGTCCAGAATTAACAAGTTGCCTCTTTTCTTCTTGTCGACACCCACGGTACGATATGCTGTGAGCCCTCATGGTGTGTTGTTGAAATAAAATAAAAAAAGAAGCTAGTTTTCACATCCGGTGAATAAACTATAGGTGAACCCAAATTACATAGCGCTACATACAGATATGTGTGTTGGTGGTGAGAGATGTCATATGTATGTAGGCTGGCTCATGGTATATTATCTGATAAATTGTAATTCGAGACAGATATGATACCAATCCGGTTTAAGGATAGTGTAATTAGACCACTGCCTAAATTAGGTAAAATTCAGCATCTGGGAAACTATAGACCAATAGATTTTGTCAGCACTTTAGCTAAGGTGTTAAAAAATATACTTAGGAAATAGGTTGAACTTTCATTTGAATTAATATGCATTACTTTCTATGAATCAATATGGCTTTGAAGATAATTTGTTGATGGCAGACGCGCTACTTGCTTTAGTTTCAGGTGTGCTAAATGATTTTAAAAATCAAAGCAGCATTTCAACTTACAGAAGGCTCTCATTCAATTTTGCTTTAAGGGGGGGGGGGAGGGGGAAGTTAGTGGAGTTAGGGATAGCACTCTATGTGCTTTTATAACTATTTTATTAAGCATATCTACATAATTTGAGATAAGTGTGGAAACATTTGAAAAACAATGACCATGGATGTAGGTATATCGCAGGATTCTGTCTTGGGGCCACACGGTTCTTCTTCCACCGATATATTAGAAGATAATAACCTGAAATGTATTCCAATAGCATGTGCTGACAATAGAGTGCTGTGCTACATGTACTCTTTAGCCGATAAACTTGGTATGATGTCTCCGAAAAAAAAAGAGAAGGGCGTAAATGCTACAAAACTACTTTTGTAAAATAATGTCCTGAATGTTAGCAAAACTAAATACATAAAAATATCTTCAACCATGACATGGTTACCTGCTCACGAAATGTCTATAAAATTACATACGTGGTGAGTACAATTGAAAAAACAGATAATATAATTACATCTGGGAAATCTTACAGACAAGAATTTTAACAGGCATGACCATCTTGATTATGCAAATTTCACACATTGACGAGTCGACCTTGTTTGCAAAATTTGCTTGTTGGGTGTAATGAATTAGCTGCACCGCTGAATTCTTATGGACTAGCTTGCTAGCACCTGCTATGATCATTCTATCTCTTGGTTACATATCGTAGAAAATATTATACCGAGAGTAATTTTTAAGAGAAATATTCAGTGTCCAAATCCGTTGTTATGTTTTAGAGATAACAGAAAATATAAAACTAAAGAGGTTTATTTATAATGGGTGATTCAATAATCATTTATTGTACTGTTGATTCAAAAAAAAAAATTAGGAACCTTTTGGAATGGTTGTATTTATTGTAAAACTGGTGCATTGAAATTATATATGGGATAGAATAATACTCAAATGGCCACACTGACTTTTTTGACAGGGGGCGATTACGTTGTCCATATTTTCCATGATTTTTATGTTTAATTCTAACTGTGTTTTGCTGAGGATACATTCCATACAGGGTGTTTCATGAGAGAAAGGTAATTAGTTTACTGTGGATATGAGTTGCTGAGGTGATTCTAAATAACCCATAATTAACTAGTGTTTGGCCTCTTATAAGCGAGCTACAGCGTGTTTTATCAATTTTGCCCATTTTTTACTGCCTGATAACTTTTCACCCATCCTGGGTATTTTTTTATTTGGTACACATACTTACCCTACCCTGTCAAATCGACTGAAGTATATAATAAGTGAATTTTCATTAAAATGTTTTTAACAGCAAATATGTGTGTTTTTTTTCAGAAAGCAGGCATCAAATCTGATTACCAGTATAACATATATAGTAAAAACAATGTGCAATGTTTCATCAAAATAACTTTATTGTTTGAAAACGTACAAAAAATTTCCGTAAACTTAAAGTGTAACCGAAAAAATCCGTTTCTGGGTCAACCTTATAGGTTAATAGCAAATTGAACTTTTCAAATATGTAGCATTTTATCAAAATTCGCTACCATAACGCACTTGCTGCGCCCAGAATTTCTTAACTTATAAACATGCATTATATTTCGATGGAAAATGCAAAAACATAAGGCATTTTCGACTAAAAAAATAATCTGTATCACCAACGACTTATGGGCCAGCCTGTAATTGTAGAAATATTTTTTAAGATGTAGCTCATTTTCTTTCATATCTTGTAGAATAACGGATATATTATTGAGCTTTATTGATTTTTTACGAAGATTCGACAAAAGTTATATACCATTAAACGATAAACTCTATAGCTAAGACTACTGCCAAGCATTAGAGAAAGGGTCTATTTGAAATGAATTTTCTGGAAACATTTTAGTAAAATGAAGGACAATGACGGTTGAAACTAAGACTTCAGGGTTTGTAAAACATTCCTCTTGAGACATTTTCTTTCCATAGCCCGTATTAGATTTAAATTCTTTGCCTAAATATTGCGAATTTTGACGTTTTAAATTGTCACTTTGACGTTTTGAGGAAAACCCCAATTTATTTTTCTTTAAATGCCCATAAATTTTTTGTCTTTTGACCTACAGCACTGAATTTCGGTAGGTCATTTACCGATACCGATATAAAACGAAGTATAAAATTTGGTTGCCCTTACTTTGTTATTTTAGGAGATATGAATTTTTTTCTGAGGAAAACACAAAATTGTTCGGGAAAAGCTCGGCCGATTTTCCTGGCTAACAAACTTATCCAAGCCACTTACAAAAGAAAGGTATTCACCAAATTTTGTCAAAATCGGCCCAATATTTTTTAAATTATTTGTGTCGTACACACACACACACACACACACACACACACACATATATATATATATATATATATATATATATATATATATATATATATATATATATATATATATATATATATATATATATATATATATATAAACATACAAAAATCGAAACTGACCCCGGATATGTGTTCTAGGGGGCCTAATTTTCCCTCATTTGAAGTCGGGATCTCCTCATTAGTGAATTTTTTTTAAGAAAATTCACTAATAAAGAAAATCCAGGTCCGGGAAAAATAACAATTTGAATTTAAAATGTGGGTAGTACGATCGTCTGTGCAAAAATAAAAACTACATCGTTAGATTCAATTTCTGATTGTCTTTTTAAATATTGCAAAAAATTGTAGAAATTAAAATACACATGGTCTTGTTCTTGAGCAGAAAAAATTTATAAATATTTGTAAAGTCGCACCTGGATTTTCTTTATTGTTGATACCTCAATTGATTTGACAGGTGAGCATGCGTACCAAATTTAAAAATATATATACAGGGTGGTTGAAGGTTTATGAGGCAGTAAAGAAATTGGCAAAATTAACAGAACAACTCTATCTCGGTTCTCAGGGCCAAAGACTAATTAATTATGGGTTATTTAGAATCACCTCAGTGGCCCCTTTCCACAGTTAAACTATTTACCTTTACCAATGAAACACCCTGTATAAGTAACTCATTTAGGTTAATTTACCGCAAAAAAAATTAAAATGTTTCCAGATAAATCTCTGTTAACTTAAAGGTTTCAATTAACCGCAATGAATGATATGTAATTTACAAAGTCATTAGTTAAATCTGACAAAAATAGGTACGTAGACGAGTCAGATAGGACTAAAGAGAGTATCTGAAAGAGTTTTCATGATCGTGGGCCGTTTGCGAGGTTTAGCTGATTTCCCTGGGGACCGGCTTCAATGCCTATCGCGGTCACACTTCAATGGCTACGGAAAGACCCGTTCACATCATTTCCTGATGGATTACTGCTGGATTCAGGACTCTACGGTGCTTTGATAGACTTCACGGCAGACAAGCTGATGTGACTGACTGGTGTTAAGCTGTGGGTTAGAACGGCAAAAAAGAACATTATCTTAAACAAAGTTTCATATTGAGTAATAATATCTGCAAAATAGTAGGGATTTTTTTTAAAAGTCTGGATGCAGCAAGTGCGTTATGTTAGCGAATTTTTATAAAGGTATTTTAAATCTGCCTGACTCAATTACACATGTATGTCTAAAATCTTCAGTTTGGTACAGAGTAATCTCTATAAAACAAAATGCACATCAAACTTCATTAAACCTAATTGGTTTCAGGCATATACATTTGTTTTGAGGCAACGATATGTATTACTTATGTAAATAGTTTACGTAACTTTATAAGCCAGCCCGATCGAACAACTTTTTCCGAGAAAATTTTAAATTTTATTCCTGAACATTTTCGAATTTTATAAAATAGCAAAGTTATTAAAAATAAATTATTGGTTTAAGTTGGCTTTATAGAGAGTATAGTTGGAATGCTGCACTCATGCAGCCCTATTTAATACTACATAATGTATCCAAATTATTTTAATATTTCAATTTATATCTAGATGTATAATTGTCTCAAAATATCTAGATGCCTTAGTAAACGCTTTCTCCACATTAGTAACGTTCTACGCTTATATAAGAAAATTCTATTATATTGCAAGTGCATGTAAAGTCGCATTAACAACGAAGTTTGAGAGTTGTGGAAATAATTACTTGTATATAAACTTGAACAACGTAAATGATTCAGAGAACCAAACAATGGCCAGAGATGTTAAAACCTTCAAGCATCCTCCACCATGCAGAATAGGAGTTAACCGATCGAAGGAGGTCACCCTTATCTGGGTCCCGGGTCACTCGGGAGTCAAAGGCAATGAAGAAGCTAAAAGTCTCGCGAAGAGAGGGTCAGCAGAAATATTTATAGGACCAGAAACAGTTCCGGGCGTGACAGAGAGCACTCTCAGGGGAGCCAGAAATGAACACAAGGTGTACTAAGCAGACTGTCCAGGGCTCAGACATGAAAAGTCAGTAATTGACGAACACAGTTCAAAGAGAGATGTAGAGCTGCTAAATTTTAGTAGAGGACAGCTCAGAAACACAACAGGTCTCTTGACGGGACACGCGGCCGTCAAGAAACAACTGCACAAAATGGGGCGGTTCGAGGGGGACCTCGCATGCAGACACTGCGGCGAGCGGGAGGAATCAGTCCAATACATCTTGTGCGATTGGACCGCAAAAAGGCAACTGATCTACGGTCAGTCTAGACCGGAGACAGACCAATTTAAAACGTCACCCTATCAATCGCTGTGCAGACCAGTTCCAGGCACAGTGATTTTGGAATGGGTGGAGTAGAAAATACTAAGGGTTGCACAATAAGCCAAAGGCTGCAGTGCTATCGGGGCGGCAAAGACGCGGACGAGCCCTGAGGAAGAAAAAAAACCGATCGATACCTGAAAATGACACCTGTTTGCAAGCGCGGGTTGGTGCTTGAGTTCATTCGGTTGAAGGCATGGTTTGACATAGTATGCTACGTAATAAAGATATGGTGCCTCGAATCAAAATTAGACTATATTACTAATAATAAATTTAAATATGAAGTGCCTAAATGGAGAGAGTGTTGTTACTATCAGTGCTGGAAAACAGACAACATAGTTTTGAAAATATCTAACCTGTCGGAGGACGGGTTTTAGGCTACAGTTTCCAGGTACAGTTTTGTGTATACCTATTGGGAAACAGTTTTCACGCTTCACTTTCTTGAGCACCCTATATAGTAATTATTTTTCTAAATTAATTAATGATCAAACAAAATATTTTAGGGAAATTCCTAATTTAAAGAACGTTTAGTATAATTGCTTCGATAATATCTAGATACCTTTGGTAAACCTCTATTACCGCATTAATAACTTGTAAAATAAAATACATCAAACTATGCTTGATTCATTAGAAAGTATTTTTATATTAAGGTCTATTAAGAACAAAACTTCATTGAATCGTGCGGCACCTTTAATATCTAGCCCTTTATTTTCACTTTGTATTTGTCCGCTTAAACACTCCGAATTTTTCTGGTAGAATAATAAATTAATGTCAATAAATCGGCCGGTTTATACATATACTAATCTATACGTTTGTCTCGATTTAAAGATCTGTTCGTTTTGTTTGTATGTATGAAGTCAATATAAATACTATCAAGAAGAATTAACATCAATGTAAATATAGTTTTTATGTAGTATTTTAGTTAAATTATTTATCTTTTGTTAGAGTGTTAACATGTTTAGCCAAACACCCGGTATTAGTTTTCTATTGAAAAAAGAAGAGCGGAGTTGATGTTGTTTATCTAGCCAGATGTTTGTCAGCTTGATCCAATATCCACATAGTAAAATTTTAGATCGAAAGGGAACGTGCAGATTCCTTAAATAACTCGGCTCCTTTAAACCTATAATATCCGTATATTAGATAAGAGCTCATAAATATGTCGACCAGAACATTAAAGCAGGTATTCGACCTCGTAGTTTCACCGCACAATAAACAAACGATCGTTCCTGGACGACAATTTTACTTCAGACTAGTTCGTTTTTACCTTGACGCGATATAAATACATATTAGGTAGTTGTTTAGTTAGAATTTTTCTTCATCGGAAGATGTTGACTTTGTCAATGAAACGATCGTGAGGTCTCTGAAATAAGTGTTGTGGTGATTTGGGTTTCTCCAAGTGTACTTATTGATGTCTTAGACTGTTTATTTATTTATAATTTTGATTTTCGAATAACTTTAACCACATTTTCTCGTATGCAATTTAATTAGAATTTTGGTTAACAGCTATATGTGACATCTCCTACATAGGTGCAAATTTTCATTTGAATCACTCAATATTCCAAAAAATTTTGCGTTTTCAAAATTTTCTTCACAACGGTGCCCATCTATGAACTCATCCAAGCTATTAACACAATCAAGGTATTTCTCAAATTTGATCGAAATGGTCAAGGATTTTTTGAGTTATCGGTTGGATATATATATATATATATATATATATATATATATATATATATATATATATATATATATATATGGGTTCTAGGGGCTCTAATTCGCGCTCATTTGAAAAAAATGTCTAAAGGTCTTACCATCGATACCTCTCTATTAGTGAATTTTCTTCATGAAAATGCACTAAAAACTTAATTTAAAATAGATATTTGTAAATATTTTTATATAGAATTGTATTTTCTGAAAGCTTGAAGGGTAGTACGCTGATCCCATCTTATCCGAGCCTGATTCTTTGGGAGATTGTGCCTTTCATTTCCACTTTGAGAGGTCAACTGATATATATCTCAGAATTCTCTTCTAATGTCGTTTTGTAGTTATCTTCGTCAGTTTACGAATAAAAGCATCATCTCTTTCTCTTTTAGTAACGTCTTGGTAACATCCTGTTGATGCGACTGATGCTCCTCTTTCAAGACTGCCAGAATAGCAGGGATTTTTGTTCACAATGCTCGGATTACTAGATATTGTGTTTATATCGCTCTATTGAATTTCTGAACAACGTATCGTATATATTGGTACAGGGTACACTATTGTTACATATATTCATTGTTGCTGGAGTAGTAGTAAGAAGTAAAAAGAGTTACCAGAGATGGTGCATTTTCAAAGGGATCTAAATTAAATTTATTTTCTTTGTCGGTTTATATACCAACGTTGCCTATGCATATATTTTTTCCATCTATCACTTATAGAAAATTGGAAAAATATAGGAAATATCTACACTTATATTAAGCTTTTGCTTAGTACAAAATAAATTGTTTTAGAAGCAAAAAAAAAGATCAACTCTCTAACCGACATTCAAGTAGGCATCTGCGTTATACGGCCAGTAAAATAATACAAACGACTGCGCCACTTAACTTTACGGTTAAAACATGTCAAATTTTTAAATGATTATTTATTGATTTATTACACAAATACTACTTAATATATAAAAAAAAAGTTTGATACTAAAATATAGCATTCGATGTGCAGAGTAACAAGTAAGAAACAGGAATAAATAGCATGCTGAAGGCTGGCTATTTATAAGTTTTTCACTCGGGAGTGACTCTATTGTCTTTAAGAGGTGACTTGCACTCATGCTGATTCAGCCTCTTATTGTTTACTTGCTCATTTCACTGCGTAGTTTCCAAGGTGCCTCCTAATATGCTGACTCTTATGTCTTCTTTCTTGGGTTGCTACATTGCTGCATAAGGGCCTATTGTTGTTGCTCTATTTATCTCTCGGTCTCTTTATTAGCGAATTTTTTCTACAAAAACTCGCTAAAAATTACAGTCTATTAAACCATACATTCTATAACTAAGACTACTGCCAAAATATCAGAGAAGGGGTCTAGTTGAAAGGATTTTTCTGCAAATATTTGAGTAAAGTGAAGGACAATGACGGCCGAGGACAAAAACTTTGTAAAACACGTTTCTTGTGATATTTTCTTTATATAACTAGTATTTGTCTGAGGTGTTTTGCCTAAATGTTGCCAATTTTGGCCTTTTAAATCGCGTTTAACGTTTTAAGAAGAAAAACTATAAAATTTTCAAAGTAATTTTTCTGGTATTACTTGACCTTTTTGCGCCAAACAAACATAATTTTAGTCTGTAATAGACAATAGCTTTTGTTATCCACAAAACATATGTTGGTTTTATGCGTTTGTTTGGTCATCAGTGTCACCCATTTTTTTTCTTTAAGAGCCTATAATTTTTTTAGTTCTAAGTTAGAGATTTAAATTTTAGTATATAGTATACCTTCCATAATATAAACCTGCATACGAAATTTGGTAGCGAGCTCTGTGTGGCTTCCGGAGATATCAATTTTTTCGAAAGAAAACCTAACATGTTATAGGGAAATGGTGCGAACAAACTTATCGAAGTCACTTATAAGGGGAACACACGCACCAAATTTAGTTAAGATCGGTCCGTCAGTTTTTAAGTTATCGGTGTGATACAATATATATGTATATGTGTGGGCATTGAAAAAATGCAAGTTCTCTGCGAAAACGTGCTATTTTATATTTCGTACCTTTTTTGCCATATCTTCAGAGGCTTGGAAGGAGTTGTAACTATGATATATAATTCATAATTAGCTTACAATTACCTACCGAAAGCTGAACAAAGTGAAAAAAGCCACCAGACGGGAAGACACAAAGAGAGTGAGATATCACACCGCTTTTGATATTCCACACACAACAAACACACAGGACACAACAGGACAGTCACACAAACCTTGGTTACATGGTCCTATTTATAAGAATTTGAAGTGAAAAAACACTTCATGCTGTTCGGGCGCTGTTTGAAAGGTTGTTTTCTTGAGTGCCAGGATAACTCGGTGAAGAAAATTTTCCATTAGATCTATTTATTTACAATTTCCTAAAAATATAAAAGTATTTACAGTATATGCATTACTTACAGTTGATATAAATCGAAATATAATGCCTGGTCGGTTCTTCCTATTGCGGAACAGAACTGGGATAGTTCTTCTGGGCACCACTCTTTTTAGAGTTCTCAGGTTACAGATTTGCCAGCCGACGGTGAGGTTTCAGTTGTTTTGTGTGTGTGTGTGTGTGGGGGGGGGGGTCATATGGAATAAGCTTCCCTTGTTTAGCACGCAGGACTCAGCATCAAGTATTAAACAACTTTGGCTCTTTGGCCAGACCAGCGGGTTACGATTGAGAATTAGTGCCGCTCATAGGCACCCTGGTCGGTCAATACAAGAAGGAAAAGGGGCGACGGTGTGGTTTGATATTAGACGCTTACGCCCAGGAATCAACAACTGGGGCAGGAGTTTTATACCAAGGTAGATTGTACCATGCTATTACATCCAGGAGCGAACATCTGTTGTAATATCCGGCAAATCATTTATCACACTGCAGTATAATATCGGGGAAAACTCACCTAAGGCTGAAGATACTCGGCTGGACCGTGGACTGCTGCTTACTGGCTATGTCAGTGTATCGGTGAATGCTCGAAGCGAACTGATTTTCCTTGAATTCTTAGCTTCCTTTTATATGCGTCCGTCAGTGATAAAATATAGATCGCCGATGATAAGAGATTGTCACCTGATTAATACATATCTTGATTTATCTGAACCCACTTTTTCTCGGTATCTTGTGTTTGTTCTTTAAATTAAATTGTATGAAATAAATTAATATTTATGAACTTATTATTATTAATGTTATTATTTATTCACCTCGTTATAACATGAGTTCTATGAAAACCTCTTGATTGACAGTTGAATTTTCTGTCCGTGACATATGGGTCAGGAGTGCCAACAGAGAGATGACAAACTGCAAAATTTCAGTCAGAATGGCACAGAATAGGCAACCAAAGAAGGCAGCTGGCTCTCAGAGCCATCGACCTATGAAAACTTCAACCCATTGACTAAAAACCAATGGTTTTTTTGAGTTATGTATTAATTGGGGGAGTTACAAGATAGGCAGATTTCTTTTTATATCTGACTAACTGCCAGTAGACAGATGCATTTAAAAACAGCGTACAAATACCGTTTCATGCTGCTATAGGAAACAGCTTGACATCCTGAAGGACAAGGGGCAGAGACGCGCTCTGCCAGTCTTAAGTAAAAATCGAGAATGCTGGGGCCAACCTTAACATGTATTGACACCGAGGTGTATGCGAAATCGTGGAGAAGCTATTAGCTAGCGAAAAGCGAAAGGAAGGAGAAGATTAAATTAAGAAGGCAGATTTTTGTTATATCCACTCACCTGTCAGTGGGTAGATGCGTTAAAATTAGCAGCAGTGTGCTACTAGATGTCATCATATTATGACTAAGTGGCCTGAGGGGCAAGAATAACGGCATGATGTGTCTCATATCGAGTTTGAATGAAAGCGCAATTGTAGAACGTGAAAAGCATGTTTAGATCAGGAGTTTTTTTATATTTCAACAACACATCACGAGGGCTTAGAGCCTAAATACTATCGTAACGTGGGTGTCGACAAGGAGGAAAGAGGCAACTTGTTGATTCTGGACTTGAAGGTTTGGAGGTTCTGGGGAGAAGGAAAAACATGTGCCAGGAAGGAATTCCACAACTTGCAAGTCCTCGGGACAAAAGAGCGGGCATAACAAGATGTTCTATGTCTGGTGACGTGGACAGTAGAAGGGTGCATTCGCTCTGTTCCCCTGGTAGATCTGTTGGGGGCAGCAGGTGGAGGAACTATGGAAGAAAGCTCCTCTGAACAGTGCCCGTACATATATCTATAAGAGAGAGGTCACCAACGGCGCGTCGGTGGGCAAGGGATGGCAGCCTTTGGGTGAGGATAGGGTCACCGATGAGACGTATAGCTCTCTTCTGAATGGAGTCCAGGATAGCGAGTGTAGAAGCGGCAGCAGAACCCCAGATGTGGGAGCAGTATTCGAGGTTTGGTCTTATTTGTGAAGTATATAAGGTATAGAGATTAGCTGGTGAAAAGTATTTGCGAGCCCGGAAGAGGAAACCTAATTTCTTAGCAGCCGCTTCTGCAATTGATGTTGGTACCAATTGAGATTTCGATCCACAGAAATGTCAACAAGTGAAAACTCATTACTTTGAATAACTTGATTGTTTATTGTGATGGGTCTAGGGCTGGTGTATCTCTTATGAGAAAGAAAGCAAGACTGTGATTTGGTGGGGTTGAATTGTACAAGATTTCTACTTCCCCAGTCTAATATTTTTTGGAGATCCACAGAGACAGAACCCTCCATGAGTCTGCGATCCTCATCTAACTGGGCTAAAGAGACAGGCTTAGAATATTGTATATTTGAGTGGACGGTGCTGTCGTCCGCGTAACTGTGAACTGGGTTGGATGTGCTAGAGAGGAGGTCATTGATGTGGAGAAGAAACAAAGTTACGGCACCACATAAATCCAGTCAAGAATCACACATCACACACACACACAACACTAGGTTCTGTTTTCTTATCTAAGTATAGTAGGAAACTATATAATAAAATATTGTTAAGGTTATGAGTGTCAGATCTCGAATTTACTGTCTCAATCCTGAATGTAACACATGTCTACGAAAGTTCTTTTGCCAAATCTTCTTTCTGTGTGTAATAGTTTGGTGTTGTCAAAATTCATCTTGGTGCCCATGTTCTTGACATATTGCGCTAACGTGCACCTGTCACTGTGGCACTTGCAATCACTTTTGTGGAGAGAAATTCTCCTTGATAGAATCTGTGGTGTTAGCCAGTTATCACATTTATTGCAGTAAACAACGTCTCTATATTTGGCTGTGGACACCTGGTCATGCTTGTTTTAAAAAATATTCTTGTTTGTGTGTATATTGTATTTAGCCACCTTGACAAACAAACACACACACACACACACATATATATATATATATATATATATATATATATATATATATATATATATATATATATATATATATATATATATATATATATATATATATATATATATATATGTTTGGCTTTATTGTCAATATTCCTATGATTTGTATTTAATTAGTAAAGTTTTTTATATGTTACTAGGTTATATTTTATAGTTTGATTTTATAGATGTTAGTATAAATTTATGAAATTTGGTGTATATTGTGTTTAAGGTTATGTAAGTTTGTGTAAATATATAAATAAATGTATGAAATTATGCTTTTTCTTTATTTGTTGTCTCTATATGTATTGTGTGCCATTCTGGTTAAGTGCATTGACAATAAAAGTACGTAAAACTTTAATATTTCAACCTTTTATCGGCGAATATAGTGCCTGAAGTTTGTTGTATTAAATATATCACCTCAACTATGACCTATGCCAATTAAACATGAATGATTATCAATATATATATATATATATATATATATATATATATATATATATATATATATATATATATATATATATATGTCAATTAGTGTCCTCTAACCTCATTTATTCCCTTTTTATGATATCTATGCCTCAGCTTGCTCTTATCTCAGGGTATTGTTATTCTAGAGTCCTACTTTTCTAACGGTTGTTTTATTATTAGAAAGTTTTGTTGTTATTTTATTTTATTTTAAAATGAATGAGGTTTTTATTAGTTTGATCTCTTTTAACTAACTTTTCACATATATACAAACAAAAATAAGTACGCAATGACTTTACTTCCTTCTTTACAGGTGAACAATAATACAACGTATTCTATGAATGTGACAAGAAATATTCCTACAATCTATTTAAAGTTCTCTAGCTATAGTTATCAAAAAAAACTAAATTTATGACTCCCCAATAATTTACGCCAATATATTATTCAAAGTTTTGTATTAAATTTTTCTAATTTAAATTTTATTGATCAACAAACCTTTTTTTATATGGAAGGTATTGCAATACGTTATATTCAGTTCTATTTTTATGGAACTAAATGCTAGGCAACTCCTCTTGACTGACGTGTTATAATATGGGTTATATACCCGCTGAATCTCTGAATGTATGCAGAGCTATCTGGTCGCTCCTCATGTGGTGGCCTTTTCAACTATTATTGTAAATAAATAAGGCTGATGTTAACTTTACTGCTTTGTAGTAAAAATTCGAAGAAATTGGCATTATATTTAATATTTAACCACTTGAATGTGGCTTTGCTGTTGTGTATCTAAGTACCCAGTTATTACTTTACTTGAAAACGTAAGTATTTTAATATTCATTTTTAAAAAACTCTTTCTTTAATATTCATGTAGGCGCCTGGCTGTCCAACTGTTATTATATATATATATATATATATATATATATATATATATATATATATATATATATATATATATATTATTTATCTTATAACACAAATTTTAACTGTTCCTGGTAATTTCGTCAGAAAGATTTTAAAAATGCTGCTTCTGCTTTCAAATCTCGCCAAAAAGTCCATTAGTTGTTATTATTTTTACACAACAACCCAGTTTCTATCAAAATTTTTCTTTCCCTGCTCCTTGATTAATTTGAGATTTTTCTATCCTCTTTTTTGTATTCTGCAATCCCTTGGTTACCTCATAGTATTTTTACATTCCCATTCACAGATATTTCTCTGTTAAAACCGTAGCCTATTCATAAAATAACATGATATTTGATGATCCCTTACATAACCTATATCTATATCAAAACACATTAACGTCTTATCACTAAAAAAACCTCTTATGTAACAAATCCCCAACCTATTACTCACAGACTTTTCTGTCTTTTTATTTGCTAGTTGACTGCTACACTTGTTAATATTTTTTCTGTTATATATATATATATATATATATATATATATATATATATATATATATATATATATATATATATATATATATATATATATATATATATATATATACAGTCTGCTCGTCGTTTTTGGGGCTTTGATTTCACTTTACTTCAAAGGGTCTTAATACTATACAAAGGCCCATGTACACTTGTTTATTACTATCCATTTGCTTCCCCCCTTCTTGTCGGTATATTTGTGAATTTGTTTGACAATTTTGGTTTATTATTTTACCTTAGATTCTTATTTAAAAAGAAAACTGTTTCTTCAGGTTCTATGACTTCCCTGTTTATATTTACATAAAGTTTTTGGGTGCACCACCTATACATATATAGTTTCCATTTGTAATGGCTGCTCTAATACTCATTATTTTGGTCAAATTACATGCATTGTATTCACCGATAGTTAAGTTCTTTAATGTCACAGTGTTCGAGTTTTTTTTTTAGTGTATTTTGAGTATAATATGTGTAAAACTATTCCTGTTCCATTATATATATATATATATATATATATATATATATATATATATATATATATATATATATATATATATATATATATATATATATATATATACATAAATTGAAACCGAAGAACATTTTTTCACAATGCGAAAGTCGAGATCTCCTCGTTAGTGCATTTTATAAGAAAATTGTTAAAAAAACTTACTATAAAAGTCTGTCCACAATTTCCTGGGAGCACGTGGCATTTGTTAAATAAAAATAATATTTTGTCACTTCATTTAGACCAAATTCTCAAATTCAAATATCTATATTCTGCGAATGATTAAAGCGACCATATTAGCGCAACGGGAAAAACAGCAAGTTATAAAAACTTATACTATACACGTGTTTCATTTAGAAAACCTGTTAATTTTTATTTCAAAAACATAATATCAAGTTGTTTTTTTTTTTCTAAACGGTGGATGAAACTCGACAGAAAATCGCACAAAACCTTTATTTTTACAATTTTTCTAAACCGCAAAAAAAATTGTTTACGACGAATCTTAGATAAATCAACCTGAACTTTTCAGAGGAAAACAGTTCTCCATTTTCTTTACAAAAAACGCTATTTGTGGTGTCTGTTAAACAGGTACGTCATCACAGATTGTCGTCTTGCTATTTGCTGCCTATCATCGTTGCGTAAGAAATTTCGGAAATGTTGTTAACTTTTTCAGGTAACTAAACATTTATTTATAATATATGTATGATATCACAATGGGTATTGTAATTATTGGAACCCACATAATCATTTCACGATCGTAATAATGGAAATAAACTTTCTAATCAAAGCACCAAGGTCTTCAGTTTCTTAAAATTTGCTTAAAATCTGAATATAATTTCACGACATCTATTTACGTCATCAGATAAATCAGTTACACGGTTTACTGGTGAGTGGTTGGAGAATAACCAGCTAAAAACCCTTGATGTAAACAGTGCATTGTATGAATGTAACTCAATTTGCTGACAGCAGCTCTCGACATTAGTTTGCATCTTTGGGGGCTTCACTTTCCATTAGCGTAGCTTCATTTCATCGGGTTCCATCAAAAGTACACACGCACACACATATACACTGGCAGACATTGTTCGATATTATTACTAACTTCGCTTTACTGCCTACTAGGCCGGTTAATTGCTGCAGTTGGAATTTACTGAGCTTTATAATAAGGAATGGTTTAATTAAGTTGATTATTTTTACTTGCGCTCTGTTCTGTAATTTAATTTTGTGTAACTTGTTTACGTTAGAAACTGTACTCACAGCAAACTAATAGCACACCCTGCTGTAATACTAAAAGGTATAATTATTAAATAAAAAGTCGTAACGCAACAAGTAAGATTTTGATCAAATTTGGTGAGTATCTTCCTTTTGCAAGTAGCTTGGACAAGTTCGTTAGCCAGGAGAATCAGACTAGTTTCTCCGAGACAATTTGAGGCTTCCCTTCGGAAGAGACAATTTGAGGCTTCCCTTCGGAAATCTTTTATATTTCCGGAAATAACAAAGCTATGGCAACCAAGTTTGAACGCAGATTTGCTTATAAAATTATGTACTAAAATTAGGGTCGTATCTTAAAATAAAAAGAGGTGCAAGCATTTATATAATATAGTGCTGCAAATTAAATCATAACTTCCACATAGCTGTGATAATCTACTCTCGTCAGAAAGGCGTTCTCATGAAATAAATGTAGGATCCATGAGGTTACCACACAAAAAATAGTTGTATTCCTTTAAAGTGTCAAATTCAACCAAATCACTTTTCACTGATCCTCTACCCAAAACAATTCGTGGCGTTCCTTTGTCGGGTGCTAACTGGATACCCAATTTGAAGATGATATCTTAATTCGTCCGAAAGTTATTGCGCCTATTAACAAGCGGAGGTACAGACCGACCACAAAAAAAATTCATTCCAGAATTACGTTTCCTATATATTTTTAGACTTTTTATGCTGTTTAGGAAAACGAAATTTCGAAATTTCTGTCACCGATATTTCACCACCACATATTCAACCCCTAATTTCATTTTAGCACAGATCTCTGTACTTAATGATCTTCTCGTTGTACATCTAGACTTACATACATTGATCCTAAATACGAGAAGAAATGGAGCACGGCTGACAATTTACAAAATTTTGAGTTGGTTATACACAGTCTCTATTTTATAACATTTTGTGTTACTTGCTGTAGTGACAATGTACTGCCTGGTTTCGCACCGACAGAGCGACCCTGTCGTCATCTCACAGTGTTCTAGGTGGCTGGCTACCATAGCCGTATTTTTTATAGATGTGTTCTCGCTGTAAGTAGTATACAGTACAGATGAGCTTTAATTAGAGCGAAACCGGTCTCCGATTCTAATTATGTGAGAATACATCTAGCCTTACATACATTGTTCCTATACAAGGGAAGAAATGTACCAGGGCTGACAATTTACAAAATTGTGAGTTGGCTGGACACAGCCTCTCTTTCATAACATTTTGTGTTATTTGGAGCTGTCGTGACAACATACTGCCTGGTTCCGCACCGAGATTGCGACCCTGTCGTGATCTCCCAATGTTCTAGGATGCTGGCTACCATAGCCGTTTTACTTTTTAGGTGTGTTTTCGTTATAACCAGTATACCGTACTGACGAGCTCTAATTAGAGCGAAACCTGTTTGCGGTTCTAGTTATGGATGCGTACACGTCCAGCCTTATAAGCACAGAATACCATATGCTTGATGAAATTGAAAGCTTTCTAATGAACAAACCCTAAAACGTTATGTTACTCGAGTTTTAACGATAAAATATCAATTTTCACCCAATCATCTCCATGCATCCCATATTCCCTAGAACGTTACCTAAAAACAATGCGAACCGTTCCTTTGTCTTAATACGTCCGTTTTACAATCTTTAAGTTTCAGCTTCAACTATCATTGTCGTTCATTTTACTAAAATGTTATCGGAAAATGCAATTCAATTCAAATAGACCCCTTTCTGATACTTTGGCAGTAGTTTCAGCTATAGAGTTTATGGTTTAATAGTCTATATTTTAGAAAATTTTGGTAGACTTATAAATTTTGTGAAGATTTCTTCGAATGAGCGCAAACTAGAACCCCTAAACCCATATAAGGGGTAAGTTACAATTTTTCCCTGTTTACGCATATGCGGGTGACGCATTTCTATGGTCGAACTCAACATTTTTGTTTACATACAATCAAAAATTGTATACGAGAATTACAGGGTGTTTTGAGCTGCATTTTATAAAATTATTTTGATAATCACAGGGTGGCCCATAGGTCGTTGATAATACACACTTTCTTTTTTTAATGGGAAACTATAATGCATGTTTGTAAGGAAAAAAAAATATCTCGTTCATCGTTTTTGAGTTATTTCAATTGTTTTGCAACTTTTCACGTTTTTGACACATTGCACAAACACATATTACAAATTGTAAGAAGGCGTTTGTACCAATATATATCTGAGCTTAATGAAAATGACCTATTCAGAGAGCTTTTTGTTTGCAGTATTTGTCGAAAAAATCGAGCTGCCGTATACAGGCATTCTTAAATAGTGGCTGAATTTGAAGAGTTTTCGCAGAAATGTTTTTAGTGTTTCCGTAGAAATAATTTTTTGCAACATTTTTGTGAAAAGTCTACGACTGTATTAAATATGGAACGGTTTCACTAAGTTAGGGCAAGAACAAAAAACCAGATCTGCTGCTCAAATTAAACTAAGTGCTAAAACTTTCATCTCCTCTTTATCAGATTATTTTTTATACAAAAACTCGCTAAAAAATCACCGGAATAACAACAATCTGATTAGATAACGGGAAATTGAAATGAGATTTAAAAAAATTGACAAAAAGTAAAGTCACTCACTAGGATCAGAACTCGTCATGTAGGAGTCCATTATCCGATGTACACGCCTTAGCCAACTTATCTACGCTCGGCATATATGTACTAGCAGGTATATCCTGCGATACATGTTAATCTTATAATATCTACTATTTACACAAAACAATTTGGATTTACAACGGATTTTTTCTCATATTTTAACGAAATAAAAAAAAACGACTTAGACACATATCTAGGAGGTCATTAGTCATTTCTTGTCGTATTTTTCACTCATATTCGTACTACTACCATCATAATTATCACTTTTGACGTTTTAACTTTCTTGAATCAGATTTAATTAATTAAAAATTAAGTTACCTCCAAGTTTTTTGCCTTTTAACATAGCGATCTGAATTTTGGCGCATAGGATACCCTTTATGACAGAAACCAGTTTACCAAATTTGGTTGCCCCTACTTTTTATTTCCGGAGATATAAATATTTTTTGAAATAAAACACAAAATTTTCCGGGAAAACCTGGGCCGATTTTCCTGACTAACGAACCTGCCCAAGCCACTTGCAAAAGAAAGGAATTTTTTAAGTTATCGATGTGATAACTATATATATATATATATATATATATATATATATATATATATATATATATATATATATATATATATATATATATATATATATATATATATATATATATATAGTTATCGATGTGATAACTATATATATATATATATATATATATATATATATATATATATATATATATATATATATATATACAGTTCGCGCTCCTTTAAAGAAATTTCAAAATTCAAAGGTCGGGATATCCTCATTTGTGATTTTTTTAAACAAAATTCACTCAAAGTACTGTCAGAAAACAATGTTTTCTGGTAGGCAATTGTGCTGGCTGGAGGACAATGGTCACAAAACAATTCAACCAGCATAATACCCCTACCCGAAAAACATGTCTTGTGGCAGTCCTTTTTTATTGTGTTTTATATTTAGCCCTGAAGATAGCTACTTAGTTGGCTGAAACGCGTAGGGAATTAATAAAAAATTTATTATCTGGAGGGAAGCCTTTTCATTGACCATTTAATTATAATTTTAATAATATACTTTAAGGAATAAATAATTAGATATTGATGTTGTTTATACGTTTTACAGGTAAAAGAAAAGCGAAAAATGCTGCTATAACAGATACCTTTATTACTGATTCTTTACTACAAAATTGCCTGCTAGAAGTCTAAGTTTAGACCTAGTTTTTGTAAAAACTAGATCAACGTGCTTTCGCTATTGAAACAGCTTCAGGCATTTTTTGTTCTTTATAGAAACTGAAAGACTACAAAAAATAGTTATCAATTCAAATGCAGGCGACATGAAAAATAGTAACGGAAATGCAGTTTTTATGTCGTGTGGGGTCTTTTCTCTGTAAAGAGAGTGCTTTCGATGGTGGCTTTTACATTCCTCCTTGTTGAAACGTTAGAGTTTGGAAAGAAAACAAATGCCCGTCGTGTGGTCACTCTTGACTGCCGTTACTCATCAATCAAGACCAGTTAGTGTCGCTAGATGCCCTCCAGTTTCTTATCCCCAACATACATCATTGACCCCTCAGGGGTTGTGATGTGATTTTAGACCTAGAAATTGAAATAAATATTCTTTAGGTATTTGTTACAGTACAGAGATGTACACTTTACTATTAAAAATAAACTTTAAAACACCTCTAAACATTGAATGAAAGGCTTCCCTTCACAAAACAAATTTATTCTTTTAATTACTTCCCAACGCGTTTCGACCTCCAAGAGGTCATCCTCAGGGGATAAATCTATAATCACAATAAGAAAGGTGTGTCAGAAAGACATTAGTTTTTTCCGGTAGGCAATTGTGCACGTTAGAGCACAATGATGACAAGATATTCTCTACAGAAAATGTCAAAAGTTAAAATCACAAGTCACACAGTAAAATGTTAACCAACAGTCAAGCTAAAATCTGAGAGAGTTACAAAATGACACAAGCAGATACAGTAACACAAGCTAAAAAACTATGTTAAAGCTAAAACATGCAGTTAAAAGTCAAATTAAATTAAATATCAAAGCAAAATGAAAAGCGTTGAAAGCTAAAAGATTGCAAAAGTCTATTGTCTGAAACAATTGAGTATTAAAGTCTATTATAGAAAACAAAGCAGTCCAATCAGTAAAGCTGATAGGTCAAACAACACAAGCAGGCAGGCACAATCAAGCAGAAACCCAATGAGAACCACTAATTCAAAGAAAGCTTTACAACCGGGGGTACCACATCTTAATCGATAAACACCTGACCTATTCAGGTCTGGGATGTTATCTTTGTTGTGAATGAACAAATTGTTAACGGTGTTTAAAGACTTGAATTGCCTACCGGAGAAACTAATGTTTTTATGACACACCTTTCTTATTGTGATTATAGATTTATCCTCTGAGGATGACTTCTTGGAGGTCGAAATGCGTGGGGAAGTAATTAAATGAATAAATTTGTTGTCTGGTGGGAAGTCTTTCATTCAATGTTTAGCGATGTCTATCCCAGACTGTGTGACGTTCAGAAATGAAATTTAAAACAGCTGTCTGACGACATCCCTTACAGTGTTAATGAATTTTTGTAGAAAAAATTCACGTATGAGGAGATCGTGACTTTTAAATCTTGAAATTATGTATCCGTAAACGCAAACTAGGCCCCTTAGAACACATATCTGTCATTTTCAAAATAAACAATGGGTTTTCCTAAATAATTTCTACAGTTTTAGTCAGACATGTTTCAAATTTTATAGGGAGGCATTATCTCAGGTTTGGAAAAATAATATAATAATCATTTATGGCTATCACATAAGAGGCGCCCTCGACAGGGATTGTGATGCATTAAATATGCGTTAACTTTTTTTCA
This sequence comes from Tillus elongatus, assembly GCA_964006375.1. Lineage (NCBI taxonomy): Eukaryota > Metazoa > Arthropoda > Insecta > Coleoptera > Cleridae > Tillus > Tillus elongatus. The sequence goes on from OZ023267.1 coordinate 103,434,176, forward strand.
TCCCTCGTACACATCTTTTAGCAACAAAATATGAAATATTGGACTTTTCTTGAACAAAAAAGGTTTACTTTTTTAAAATGGTTTAAGCCAACAGTTGAGGAATTGTTTTTGATTTTATACATTACTATTTCGGGTTTCTACCTCCCGGAATATTAACGTCCAAAACCGACTTTTTGTTGAGAAATTCAGAAGCCATTGCTTCATAGCGTGTCCAAATTTTTAAATTAAGTGTTAATATGACAAAAAAAATATTGTGCCTTTAATTTATTGAAAAAAACCTGTTAGTTTTTTTTGCACCAGAAAAAAAACCTATTTAAATCATGCTTCATGGCGACTTAATAGGAAAGCTATCTAGTAGATGAATGTGATCTGATAATAAATAGTAATTATTGCAAGTCAGTTGAAGAACATATCAAGTGTTAATTGGTTGTATTCGCGTTTTGCTTCGATGTTTGAGAGTTTAGTGGAATATGTTAGGATAATATAGCAAATTACACCAATGACGAGTATTTTGATATGTGGCAAGAATTTTTTGAATGTTACAAGAATTGTACTGCTGCCTTGAGACTTTCTCATGCCAGATATCCCAGCCGCTGTGTTCCTAGTGGATAAACTTTTGTGGCAATAAAAAGAAGACTTAGATAAAACGGACAAATTCAACCTCTGTTGTACCTACATATTATTTTAACAATTATTTTGTTTCGTTTTAACAGATGTATCCATCTTTCTATACATGCATCATGAGACGCTGGGTAGATTAATTGTCACTAACTATTTATGAACTTTATGAACTAGAGATACTTAGCAAGATTTTTACATCGGTGACAATATCAAATTCCTTCCAGGAGTTAATAGTTGGCATTATCCGTAGAAATAGGCCGATGTAACGTTAAAAGTTTGAATAGAATCTTAGTGCTTTCATGAAACTGGTGGTCAAGAAATATTCATTTAAAGCTGATATAAATTAGAAATCATAATATTCTCATCTCTTAAGTTTTGCTGTATAGCCTACTCTATAATCTTTCATCTATATGGCTGACTAACTTTTATATAAGTTCTTATAGAATGGGATCGATTTGCGGCTTTATGGAGCATGAAAGGCATAGAAATGAAGGCACAGGAAAAGGATACATTATATTTCACCCCTCAAGAGGATGTCATTAGTACAAATATCCACGGGGCTTTATACACAATTGTTGTATGAAACTTGCTGATAGCTATCGCAACAAGAATTCAAATAATGATGGACACCCTATACCCAAATCAAAAGTCATACGGAATTAGGAATTTTTCTAATAACTTGGTGATATTATACTTTCACTTTCTTATGTACTAAAATGAATATAGAAGACCGGACGCAGTAAATTCGTTATGGTGGCGTATTTCTATAAGAATGGGTTTCTATTAAAAAATGCCAATTAAATATATAATGAAAGTTGAAAGAAATAATAATAAAAAGTGATGGTGAGAAAGCAAATATCAATATGTGAAGAGAACGCATAAGAAATTTTAAGGTTGTTAAATGCGTTAGTTTGACGTAAGAGCTAAAATTTTTCGATAATACCAGCACCAGAAATGTAACATGGATTATTCACTATACCACATCCCAGCTTCTCAGCTTTTTTGGTACAAAACTCAATTTTATTTTTTTGTATTTTTTAGTACTTTGACCAAATATATCCTGTCTTTTGTCAATGAAATTAAATAAATTGTTTCCATCATACAATTTTTTTTTAATCTTATGCCCGCCTTTTGAGAAACCACCATAAATATCCAAAGCTCAATTTTCTATGAAGCTATAAATTTAAAATTTGATACATGTACGTACTACGACCTACTGTAGTCGCTTTAAAGGAATCTTGTGTTGCAAATTTTATTAAAATTACAAAAGCTTTACAAAAGAAAATGTATTTTTTTTACAAAAGAAAATTAAGTACTTACCAAATTATAGACGTAGCACACATTTTCTTTTGTGGATCGTTAGGGAGAAATCGTTTAAGTCAAGAAAATAGAATTGTTTTATCAAACAAACATAAATTTACAACTAACTTGCATCTCCGGAGATAGTTATTTTTATAAGATTTACTATCCATACTGCTTTTATAGAGGCGTTACTATGCATCAACTTTGCAAATTCTGGCCTAATGGGGGAATGAGTTATTAAGATTTTAAATATACTACGAAATGCGCTACCATAACAAACTTGCTGCACCCGGACTTCGTTTTCAGCACTTATTTACTCTTTACCTAATTTTTTTAGAAAACAAGCATTTTTATTAACAATTTTCTACTATAACGCAGTTGCTTACTATGTATCAAAACTGAATATTCTAGCCTAATGGTAGAATGATTATGTAAAATTTCTGATATTTTTATGAAAATTCGCTACCATAACTCACTTGTTGCCATCAGACTTTATTTTCAACACTTAATTAGTGTTTACCTAACAATTTTTTTACACAAGCACGCATTTTAGTGAATTTTTATTTTAAAAAAATCACTAATAAAGAGGAATCGATGGTGAGACTTTGCAAATTTTTTTCAAATTAGCGCGATGTATGACCACTAGAACCCATATCTGGGCTCAGTTTAAATTTTTATATGTATATATATATATATATATATATATATATATATATATATATATATATATATATATATATATATATATCCATCCAACCGATAAATCAAAAACTTCTGGACGCAGCAAGTGCGTTATGGTAGTGAATTTTCATAAACATGTTTTTAATAGCAAACATGTTTTTTAAGAAAGCAGGCATCAATCTATATAGTAGAAACAATGTGCCATGTTTCATCAAAATAACTTTATTGCTTGAAAATGTACAAAAATTTCCGAAAATAAACTTAAATTGTTCCCGAAAAAACTGGTTTCCTGGTCAACCTTATAGGTTAATAGCAAATTGAGCTATTCAAATTTGAAGCATTTACTGAAAATTCGCTACCATAACACACTTGCTGCGTCCCCAATTTCTTTTCTTACAAAGATGTATTATATTTCGATGAAAAATGCAAAAATGCAATAACATAGTTTCGTGTTCGATTAAAAAAAAAGAAAATTTGAATTACTAACGACTTATGGGCCATCCTGTAATTGTGGAAATATTTTTTAAGATGTAGCTCAAGACACATTACAACTAATGTATACCATTTTTTTTCGTAACTTGCATAATAACGGATATATTGAGCTTTAATGATTTTTTACGAAAATTTGACAAAAATGATATACCATTAAACGATAAACTCTATAGCCAACACTACTGCCAAAGCATCAGAGAAAGGGTCTATTTTAAATGAATTTTCTGGGAATATTTTAGTAAAATGAAGGACAATGACGATTGAAACTAAGAGTTCAGGCTTTGTAAAGCATTCTTTTTGAGACATTCTCTTTCCATAGCTCATATTAAGTTCAGGTTCATTGCCTAAATATTACCAATTTTGACATTTTAAATCGCGACTTTGACGTTTTGAGGAAAACCCAAATTTAGTTTTTTAAATGCCTGTAACTTTTTTGTCCTTTAACATATATAGTTAAATTTTGGCAGGTAGCTTACCTATGATGATATGAACCCGCCTACCAAATGTGGTTGCCCTTACTTTGTTAGTTCCGGAGATATAAATTTTTTTAGAATGAAAACTCAAAATTTTCCCGGAAAACCTCGTCTGATTTTCCTGACTAACAAGCTTGTCCAAGCTATTTACAAAAGGAAGGCCAAATTTCATCAAAATCGGCCCATTATTTTTTGAGTTATCGGTGTGATACACACACATTTATATATATATATATATATATATATATATATATATATATATATATATATATATATATATATATATATATATATATAAACATATAAAAATTGAAACTGACCCTGGATATGGGTTCTAGGGGTCCTAGTTCGCGCTCATTTGCAAAAAATTTTTCAAAATTCAAAAGTCGGGATCTCCTCATTAGTGAATTTTTTCTACGAAAATTCACTAAAAAAAGTAATAAAGTAATCAACCGATTTGGATGAAACTAGGGAAGTACCTTTATTTTCTTAATAGCTTGGATGAGTTCGTTAGCCAGGAAAACCGGACAAGGTTTTCCGTGAAATTTTTTAGTTTTCTTTCGTAAAAGTTCTTTTTTCCGAAAGTTACAACGCTACTTTAATGAAATTTGGTGGATATGTTGCACTGGGAAACTTACTACACACCAAAATTCAGCTTTATGAGTCTATAGGAAATTTAGTACTTCAAATTTGAAACTTTTTAAAAAGTTTCTGCTATAGCGCCCTGTAATTTTTAATCTAAGTTATGTCTCCCGCTTTGTGTAATGGTGACACCACATACACTTTGGAAGATCTTGGTACAATACCTATCTAAAACGCCTATTTATTATACAGTGTGTCCCAAACTGGATGGGAATGTATTGCTATCTCCGTTATTATTAGAGATAGGGAGACGCTTAAATGAGCAATGTTTTGTAGATTTTCATGCTCGTTATAAATATGACTTGTATTTTGCCCCGCCTCTTTTCGTTTTCGAGTTATTTCGAAAAAACAAAATTTATCGATTTCTTTTTTCTTCAATATCTAAGTAGGCGTTGATCTGACGTGTCTAAGACTTGCACATTATCAGGACACTTTTACAGAGTAATCTTTTTGTGCTATTCTCAACTTTGGATTGTCATTTGTTTTTGAGCTTCAGGTATAAATGTTTGTTTTTATTATGGCAGCCACATTGCATTTTTTGCTCATGTCATAGCCTGTGAAAAGAGCTTTCCAATGATGTACAATATGCTTGAAAAATCTTGTAATTGCACGGACAATTTTGAGAAAACCCGTTTTGAGGATAGTAGGCTATAAAATCCAATACCAGAAAACAAAAGACAAAAAAAGTGTTCAAAAAGCAGTAAACCATGGAGTCTAACAATAGACTTATACTTTAACCATAATTTTCCGTAATGATTCACGATAAAAAAACAGAAACTTTGAGCACACCAATGAATCGGCCCATTATTACAAATAATATTTTATATTACAACATTATCCTAAAAAACTGTTGTAAGTTAATTAGGTAGGTAAACCTAGTAAATAGTGCCTTTTTTTATTAATGGCTTGGATGAGTTCGTTATCCAGGAAAATCGGAGGGGGTTTTCCAAGAAAATTTTGAGTTTTCTTTCAAAAAAAAATTTTTCTCCGAAAATTACAAAGCTTTGTTAATGAAATTTACTAGATATGTTGCCTTGGGAGAGGCCTTACTAGGTACCAAAATTCAATTTTTTAACTTCATACAAAATTGAGTTATTCAGATTTTTTATTTTCTTTCGAAATTTTTCTTTCTCCGAATATTGCGATATTTTAATGAAATTTGATGGATATCTTGCCTTAGGAAAGATCTTACTATATACCAAAATTCAACTTTCTATGTTTATAGAAAATTGAGTTATTCAAGTTTGAAGCAATTAATAAAAAATCACTACCATAACGCACTTGCTGCGTCCCTCTCATTTACTACAAATTGCACTCAACTTTTTAACTTCTCGTAATATCATTTTTATGCAATTAAACTATTTCTACAATGAGTTTTTAAGAACGGTTGAAAATAGTTTTAATTCATTGTAAGTGATATGGTTTCGTAGTGATACGCTCCAGACAATGGAATGTCTGGGTATTGTTGTGGCGTCTCGTGTAGAAAACAGTACAAAGGATTGCGTCGTACCAGTTTAATCATGTTAATGGAAGGGGATACACGGTCTCTTCACTCTGGAGGAATCACTGCCTTGTGTCAAGATTCTCAGAAACAAATTTCTTAAAGTATAAACAAGTATAATGTACAATACTGCATTGCAAAATTCAGTTAGTCTTACAGCATATGGAAGAGTAAATAGGATTTCAAATGTCGCTAATTAACGACAATCTTAGTTGTAAAGAGAGTAAAGAAGATTTCAAATGTCGCTAATTAACGACAATCTCAGTTGTATGAACTTTGTAGTGATCCTATAGAAATATTTTTATGTATGTACGCATTTCGTTTATTTGTAACGTCAGTCTATTTCAGCGACTATGGACATTCACCAACGGCATGGGGCTATTTCACTACAATAATCTAGAAATTTTGCAGGGTATCCATCTCTGACGTACTAAACATTGCATGGTACACAGCATCAGCATCTTAACGCTTTCGAAGAGCGGAACGTACAGATTTTCAACTAGCCTAGACCCAATGCTGCGGCAATGTGACCAAAATATGGTAGAGGATTTACTGATTATTCAAACGCTCGAGTACAACCCGTCCCCAAGAAAGGATCCAAAGCGCTTCCTAGCAACTAAAGGCCTATTTCTATCCTTTCAGTCGTCTCTAAAGTGATGGAAAAGTATATAAACACCGAATTATAAAATTTATTGAAAAACACAGTCTAATCCACGACAGGCAGTATGGATTCCGTCAGCGCAGATCAACTGCCGACCTCCTTTCCTTTGTGACACATTCTTGGAGCAAGTATATGGAACTACACGGTGAATCCCAGATTGTCGTTCTAGATATAACAAAAGCATTCGACCAAGTCTGGCACGCAGCGCTGCTTAATAAACTTCTGGCTTATGGCCTACCACCAAAACTCTGTACCTGGACAGCAAATATCCTCTCCAACCGGAGCATTTCTGTTGTCGTGGATGGCCATTCATCTAAACTGTATCCAATTAATGCAGGATTCTCTTAAGGTTCAGCTTTAGCCCCTACTTTGTTTCTTCTCCACATCAATGACCTCCTCGCTAGCACATCCAACCCAATTCACAATTACGCGGATGACAGCACCCTCCACTCAAATATACAATATTCTAAGCCTGTCTCTTTAGCCCAATTAGATGAGGATCGCAGACTCATGGAGGGTTTTATCTCTGTGGATCTCCAAAAAATATTAGACTGGGGAAGTAGAAATCTTGTACAATTCCTCTCCACCAAATCTCAGTCTTGTTTTCTATCCCATAAGAGATACACCAGCCCTAGACCCATCACCATGAACAACCAAGTTATTCAAAGTAATGAGTCCTTTTCACTTGTTGGTATTTGTGTGGATCGAAATCTCAATTGGCACCAAGATTTCACATCAATTTCAGAAGCAGCTGCTAAGAAAGTAGGTTTCCTTTTCCGGGCTAGCAAATACTTTTCTCCAGCTAATCTCTATACCTTATATACTTCACAAATAACGCCAAACCTCGAATGCTGCTCCCACATCTGGGGTGCCGCTGCCGCTTCCACACTCGCTATCCTGGACTCCATTCAGAAGAGAGCTATACGTCTTATCGGTGACCCTGCCCTCACCCAAAGGCTGCCATCCCTTGCCCACCGACGTGTCGTTGGTGACCTCTCTCTCTTTTATAGATATCTGCACGGGCACTGATCAGAGGAGCTTTCTTCCATAGTTCCTCCACCTGCTGTCTCCAACAAATCTACCAGGGGAACAGAGCGAATACACCCTTTATTGTCCAGGTCGCCAGACATAGAACGTCTTGTTATGCCCGCTCTTTTGTCCCGAAGACTTCCAAGTTGTGGACTTCCTTGCCCGCATATGTTTTTCCTTCTGCTCTGAACCTCCAAACCTTCAAGTACAGAATTAACAAGTTGCCTCTTTCCTCCTTGTCGACACCCACGGTACTATAGTATTTAGGCTGTGAGCCCTCGTGGTGTGTTGTTGAAATAAAGAAAAAAAATATCGTCTGGCATCATTACATTGTCATAATAATAATTTTACTTCCACATCGTCACAACGTTGTGCAAGTTGTATTGGTGACAAAAATAAAATAAAAATTCGCTTAAACAGCGTAAAAAATATGAAAACATATATAAAACATGATTTGGGCACAAAAACTTTTTTTGTATGTCGGTTTGTAAGTCTGTCTCTAGCCACGATAACTTTAGAACGAATTGAGATATCGTCTTTAAACTTCGTATACAGTTAGCACCCGACAAACACACAGTTCGGATTGTTTTTGGCTAAAATCCCTTGAGAGGGTAGGGGATGAACGAAGGTTACTTGGTGAAAGTTGACATTACCTTATCTCGTTAAAACTCGAATAATATAACGTTTGAGGGTTTATTTTGTTGGAAACCTTATAATTTCATCAAACATCTGGTATTGTGTGATGAAATTAAATTAGGGGTTGAATATGTGGGGGTGGAATATTGTTGACAAAAACTTTGATTTTTTTTGCTAAAACGGCGTAAATGGTCTCAAAACATATAGAAAAGTCGATTCTGTAACGAACATTTTTTTGTCTGTCGGTCGGTCGGTCTGTCGGCATGTCGTCTGTCTGTTACTAGGCGCAATAACTTTCGAACAAATTGAGATATCATCTTCAAATTTGATCTCCAGTTAGCACACAACAAAGGAACGCTTCGAGTTGTTTTCGGGTAAGATCGCTTCAGGGGGTAGGGGATAACTAGGGGGTAATTTGCCGAAAATGGAATTTTTTCAATAAAACTCGAGTAATATAACGTTTAAAATTTTATGGGTACAGGAATACAAATATTCTCTATGTGGTCAAGTTATGGGCCCTAAACTCATTCTATGAGAACGTTTTTCTGAGAGAATAAATTATCACAGTCATGTGGAAATTATGATTGAATTTACAGCACTATTTTAATGTGTAACATATCTTTTAAATTTACACTATTGCCGTGTCTATTAAATTGATTTATAATATATATATATATATATATATATATATATATATATATATATATATATATATATATATATATATATATATATATATATATATATATATATATATATATATAGATATACATAAACATATAAAAATTGAAACTGACCCCGAATATGGGTTCTATAGGCCCTAGCTCGCGCTCATTTGCAAAAATTTTTTCAACATTCAAATGTCGGCGTCTCCCCATTAGGGAATTTTTTCTACGAAAATTCACTAAAAAGTTAAATAAATAGGCGTAAGGAAAAGACAGCAGCAGTCAAAATAAATAATGAGTGATTCTCTATGACATAAGATACTCTGTTGTCAAAACGTTAATAAGGGAAATCGAAAAATCCAAAGAATGCTCGATATGCTAAATAGTTTGTTATTAATTGAGCTAAGTAGGGATTGGACTGCAAAGATTGATATAAAACTGAATGGACCAAGGCGTTAGCAAGCATAATTGTACGAGTGAGTCCCTTGACATTATTATTACAGATGGTGGTAGACGTAACCAGCAACTGAAATGAATAATGGCGATTGCGAAGAAATTATTTATTCTTCTTAATAATAAGTATTTTCAGTTGAAAATGAAGAAGATATTAGACAAATCGCATATTCTGTAGCTTGATCGAAAATGGGCACAAGTGCCGTTTCATTTCAAATAATATATTGGTCATATTCTAAGTTTTTCAGTAGTTATGAAAATGTGACCGTACTAGGGATTTAACTAAAAGAAACTTTCATAAATTTTTTGTCTTAGGTCCCCAACGTTTGGACCTACATGTTTCTAGTGATACATGTATTTTGACTATCATTAGAAAGACATTACGCTTTCAATACATGCCGTCAGTGTGCCATACTACTGACAATCAAAACACATTGAAAGTAACCTGACCAAGGACAATTATTCTTCTTCTCGTCCCCTTCCTATCCGAGATTGAAAATCATATCATGGCCAACATTATCTTATTTGTTGGGCGTCTAAAAAATGCAATAGACAATTTGCCTGTTTTTTTTTCTTATCACATCTGATAGACATCCCACAAATATGATTTAGATTTTTTTTCATTTTACATACTACAAAAATAACGACGCAAAAAATATTTGAAAATGCGAATTTTATAATTGATTTCAAACACCACTAATTTGCCGACATAATCTGTGACGTCACTGGACAGTAGTGTCACAATGATAATCAGCTTGCTTCTTTGTTTTTACATCACCACGATGTTGAGAAACAAGCGACCGTACTTATCATACCATAGGGCAAATGTAAACACGTCATTTTTTTACTGTCCAAGTACATCATGACCAATAACAGAACGTTCGCGGTCACATGAAAATAATTCGATTTTTTTTTATTTTAAAATTCTTTTTTGTCCACTACATATGTTTTTTGGTATTTTAATGCATGTAATCATGTTCTATGTATGAAAAACTATTAGGTAAATGTTAAAATCATTTAATCGAAAACCCATGCAAATTGTCTATTGGGCTGCATGCGTACCATTCGCGTAGATTGCGTAACCACGGCGTTTTTCTTCTACCTACGCTCCTGTTACCTTGATTTTTTCCTGCACGATGTTTCTGAGTAACGCATACTTTGCTCCTTTCATGGTATGACCCAAGTCCTCCAGATTTCCCCTTTTGATAGTTTTTAGTAGTTCTTGTTTGTTTAGTCTTTGCAGTACGCTTGAATTCGTCACACAATCCACCCACGAGATGAAAGCTTTTAGGATTTCATCCGATTTGGATAGCAGATCTGGTTGTTTGTTATTGTCCTAACTTGGTGAAACCGTTCCATTCTTAATACAGCCGTGGAGACTTCTCGTGTGGCTTCGCAAGTGCTTTTTTTCTTCTCTGCAACTATTGTTGCTTTTTACGGCATCGTCAGGCAAAAGCAAATTTTTCTGTGAAGCCACAGATAAGTCTCTACAGCTCTATTTGGATCACATTTCATGTACAACATTTCTTGAAATAGCAAATTATCTTACAAAAAGACTTCAGTGAATTTTCTTTTTCTTTTGAAAAAAAAATTGTTAGCAATTTTTGTGTAAAACAATATTTAGGGAAGTTTTGTTGGATTATTTTTTAAAGAAATCCATGGCAAATAATGTTTTAATGATTTTTTGTGCTCTGTGTTTGAATGAATTTTTGGTAAAGAATCTTTAAAATATTTTTTTCGCTTAAAATATTTGTAGAAGTAGTTAGTTTTATCGAATTTTCTTGGAAACATTTTTTAGAAAATGGTGGTGGATTTTTGTAAAAAAAATTTTTGAACTGGGACCCCTAGAAGCTCTTATCCGAGGTTAGGGTAATCATACAATTTAGCTCTCTGTACCAGTCAGATTCTCGTGGTGCCACTTCCTTCCCTTTCTATGGACTCAATTGAGAAACTAAATTTCAAAATACTGGCTCAGCTAGTGCGTTAAAGTGAACAATTTTAGTTCAGTTATTGATAAGAAAAAACTTGTACCTGAATGTTATTTGGTTGTTGCTTTGAAGTCTGCATTTGACATGACATATATATATATATATATATATATATATATATATATATATATATATATATATATATATATATATATATATATATATATATATATATATATATATACATATAATTTTCGTAAACATGTCTATACTATTTCTATGAAAAGTCGCTACCATAACGCACTTGCTGGGTCCAGACTTTTTAGTGAATTTTCTTAAAAAAAAATTAACTAATGAGGAGATTCCGACTTTTGAATGTTTAAAAAATTTCTTTAAATAAGCGCTAATTAGGCCCCCCAGAACACATATCCGGGGTCAGTTTCAATTTTTATATGTTTATATATATATATATATATATATATATATATATATATATATATATATATATATATATATATATATATATATATATATATATATATATATATATATATATATATATGTCACACCGATAACTCAAAAAATAATGGGCCGATTTTGATTAAATTTGGTAAGTAAATTCCTTTTGCAAATGGTTTGGATAAGTTGGTTATCCAGGAAAATATGCTTAGGTTGTTTTCCCGGAAAATTTTGTGTTTTCTTTCAAAAAAAAAAATCTCCGGAATTAACAAAGTAAGGGCAACCAAATTTGGTACTCGGGTTTATATCCTTATAGGTAACTTGCCCACCAAAATTTAGCTATGTAGGTCGAAAGACAAAAAAGTTATAGGCATTTAAAGAAAAATAAATTGGGGTTTTCCTCAAAACGTCAAAGTTGCGATTTAAAACGTCAAAATCGGCAACATTTAGGCAAATAACTTGAATCTAATACGGGCTATGGAAATCAAATGTCTCAAGAAGGATGTTTTACCAACCCTGCTCAATATATCCGTTATTATACAAGATATGAAAAAAAGTATATATTATAGGGTTTCTTTAGCTACATCTTAAAAAAATATTTCTACAATCACAGGCTGGCCCATAAGTCGTTGGTGATACAAATTTTCTTTTTTTTTGTAATCAAACACGCCTTATGTTATTGCATTTCTGCATTTTCCATCAAAGTATAATGCATGTTTGTAAGAAAAGAAATTCTGGATGCAGCAAGTGCGTTATGGTAGCGAATTTTGATCAAATGCTTCATATTTGAATAGTCCAATTTGCTATTAACCTATATGGTTGACCAAGAAACGAGTTTTTCCGGGAACACTTAAGTTTACTTTTGGAAATTTTTGTACATTTTCACACAATAAAGTTATTTTTATGAAACATGGCACATTGTTTTTATTATATAGGTTATACTGGTAAAACCAAAATTGATGCCTGCTTTCTTAAAAAAAGAAAACACACATATTTGCAATAAAACATTTTAAAGAAAATTCACTACCATAACGCACTTGCTGCGTCCAGACTTTTTTATTATTGGCAATATTAGGAATTTCATACAATTTCTCTTTCTTTGTTACTTGAAATGTAACCAAGATCCCAAGTAAATAAACGTTTCCTATGTGATTAGTCACACATATTAGTTTTTAATGAATTTTCCGTTAACAAGGCTGGTTTCTTTAAAAGTTCGGGACGTAGCAAGTGCGCTAAGGTAGTGAATTTTCATTAAATGCTTCAAGTCTAAATAACTAAATTTTCTATAAACTTAGAAAGTTAAATTTTGGTATATGTGGTAAGGTCCCAAGAAAATACATCGACCATATTTCATTAAAATATCTTTGTAGTTTTCGGAGAAAATTATTTTGTTAGAAATAAAACCCAAAATTTTCCCGGAAAACCTTGTTCGATTTTCCTGGCTAACGAACTCATCCAAGTTATTAATATAAGAAAGGTACTTGCCGAGTTTTATACAAATCGGTGAATTTTTTTTGAGTTACCGGCTGGGGACCTATATATATATATATATATATATATATATATATATATATATATATATATATATATATATATATATATATATATATATATATGAAACTGACCCCAGATATGGGTGCTCAGGGTCCTACTTCGCGCTCATTTGAAAAAATTTTCAAAAGTCTCACTATCGATACCTCTCTATTAGTTAATTTTTTTTTTAATATAAATTAACCAAAAACTAAAAGTAAACCATAAGTACCTTATTCTAAGATTCTAAGGTATTATCAATTTGCGGAGTCGATTTCGAGATTAGCTTCTTCTTATTCTTCTTTGTTTACGACGTCTGAACAATAAGAAGAAGATAACCTCGAAATCAACTCCTCCCCTGCTGTCATTTGGCAAAATAACAAAGGACAAATAGGTAACTGGGGTTATCAGATTTAACTAGGAGAGGGCGTTTAAATACCCTGAAGAATGGGAAGCTTAATATTTATACAAAATAAAACGTTGTGCTAGATTGCCTTTAAAGAAATTGAATCACTTTCATTAAAATTTATATTTATTACTATATATTTTTATGATATCTTCAGATCCAGATGAGAGTTTTGGCAAATGGCAACCCCGTTGATTGTTTATTGTGACACATTTTAGTAGCCTGTTCGTTTGAAGTTTGATTCGGAGCATTTGTTTGCATTAGCAGCGTAAAGCCTGATATATCTGTCTGACCTTGTCTAACATTATAGGGACCCATTCAGATGTAATTTCAGGTTATACGATCGTAAATTATTTATGTTTTTTCTGCTTATAACTGAAAATTAACGAAACCGATTAAGTTAAAATTTGGTAGAGAGGACCACTTATGTGATATCTACGTGTGTAAAGTTTTAGTTTCATACTTCTAGTAATTTTAAAGATATTGCGTTTGTCGAATTTTTTCTTAAAGTATTTGAGTGTCAAAACGCTCTAACGAACTCATCCAAGCTATTAAAAAAATGAAGGGAGTTGTGTATATAAACTTTTCAACTGACCTTGGATTCGGGTTTTGGGGGCAATAATTCTCACTAATTTGAAGAAAATTTCCAAAAAACTTACCATGGATACCTCTCTATTCGTGAATTTTCTTAATGAAAATATACAAACTAAACTAAGAAACATAGTGTTGTTAGTTGGGCCAACTTCTGAGTCAATTGGGACAGTGTTCGTAATCTTGACGTCTTAAAATTAGGTGTTCTTGCGTTTGTGAATTTCTACTACTATAAATGAATTCATTTAAACATATAAAGTTTGAAACTTACCCACTTTATCGGCTTCAAGGGTCCTAATTTACGCTCAGTATATAATTTTGTTTTAGAAAAGGATTGCGGTTTCAGCGATTTTTTTTAAATTCGCTAATGAGGAGATCTGTGTTTATATATATATATATATATATATATATATATATATATATATATATATATATATATATATATATATATATATATATATATATATATATCCGACCGATAACTCAAAAAATAAGCGACCGATCTTGATCAAATTTGGTGAGTACCTTCCTTTTGTAAGTGGCTTGGATATGTTCGTTATCCAGGAAAATCAAACCAGGTTTTCTCGGAAAATTTTGTGTTTTCTTTCTACAAAAATTCATATCTCCGTAAATAGCAAAGTACGGGCAACCACATTGGTATGGTGTGGTACGGTAGGCGTGTTTGTATTATAAGGAGTGAACTCTGCACTAAAATTTGGGTCTCCAGCTTTAAAGACAACGAAGTTATGGGCAGTTAAAGAAACAAATTTGGGAGTTTTCCTCAAAACGTCAAACTCGCAATTTTAAACGTCAAAATTGGCAATGTTTAGGCAACGAACGTGAAACAAATACCGATTGTGAAAAGAAAATGTTGCAAGAAGAGTGTTCTGCAAATCCTTAAGTTTCATATTCAATCGCCATTGCCCTTCTTTTTACTGAAATATTTACAAAATATTCATTTCAAATAGACCCTTTCTTTGATGCTTTGACTGTCAGTTTAGTTAAGTTGATGCCTTTTTGGATATTTATTTGCAGGTTTAGTGAAGTTTATGGATTAACGGTCTATAATTTTTTTAGCTAATTTTCGTAGAACAAATTCGTTAATGCATTTTTGCATTTTTTATCGAAATATGATGCGTTTATAAGAAAAAAATCTGGACGGAGTAAGTGCGTTTTGGTAGCGAATTTTTGGTAAATTTGCAGATTAGCTCCCGAACGCTTTTCAAAAAACTGTTTACAGAAACTTAACTAGACTCACCCCCCCCCCTGGATGCACAAACTCCAAGAAAAATTTCTTGTTCACACCTCCCAAGGGAGTTACGGGACCAGGAGTGAATAGGAGTGCAGGGCGGGGTAGGTAGTAAGAAGGAAATATGAGCATAAAATGTGAATAAAACGGGCTTGAGAGCTATCTTTTTCACATCTTGAAGCCATATCCCCCTTAACCCTGCCTACCCCGCACAGCACCTCTATTCCCCCAGCTGCCGTAACTTCCTCGGTGGGTAGGAACAAGACATTTTTCTTGTAGTTTATGCAACGAGGGTGGTTGTATGCACGCGAGGGGGAAGGAAAATCCCCACGACGAAGCAGACACCACCAACCCCCCCACCCCAGCCACAAGCCGAACGGGAGGGGGTGTCATCGTAGGCATACCCCCCACCCTCACCCCCACCCGTGTGCATACAACCACCCTCGTTGCGTAAACCACAAGAAAAACTTGTTCATACCCCCCAAGGAAGTTACGTGACCTGGGGCGAATAGGGTGCTGTGAGGGGTAGGCGGGGTTTAATGGGGATATGGCTTCAAATAGACAGCTTTTAAGCAGTTTTCTTCGCTTTTTCTGCTCATATTTCCTTTTTACTACCTACCCCGCACAGCACCCCTATTCACTCCCAGTCCCGTAACTTCCTTGGGGGGTGTGAACCAGAAATTTTTCTTGTGGTTTGTGCATCCAGGTGGCGTCCTAGTAATATTTCTGAAAATTTTTTTTTTTTGAAAAATGTTCGGGAGCTAATCTGCAAATTTACCGAATTTTCATTAAATCCTTCAAATTTCAATAGCTCAATTTGCTATTAGCGTAAGCTTTGTTGGTTAGGAAACCAACATTTAAGTTTATTTTCGGAAAATTTTTGTATATTTTCAAATCATAAGTAATGTTGATAAAATATAGTACATTGTTTCTACTACATAAGCTATACCGATAATCAGATTGATGCCTGCTCGCATTTGCTATTAAAAACATTTTTATGGAAATTCACTTCCATAACACATTTTCTGCATCCAGACTTTTGAAAAATGTTTATATATTTTCAAACAATAAATTTATTTCGATGGAATATGATACATTGTTTCTACTATATAGGCAACCAAGTTTGATGCATGCTTTCATAAAGAAAGACATTTGCTATAAAAAATATTTTAAAGAAAATTCGCTACCATAACGCACTTGCTGTGACCAGAGATTTTTTATTGTAGGCTAAGTGTTTTTCAATACCGCCTGGTATAATAATGCAAATATATAAAATGTTACATTTTTCTGCCAGCGAAATTAATAGGCTGGTTTTGATTACCGTAAATATTGCCCACACCTCTTACCTCATTTCGACTTACCACTGTTTCGTATCCATCAGCTGCAAAATATTTTTGTATCGACTGTACAAACCCAACACAATTTGCATTGAATTACTATAGAGAGTCTAGTATTGTTGGCGAACAAGCAAAGAGCGTGGCTTTTAGTGAAGGGAATCGTTTTAAAGCACTCTGCTTTACCAAACGTTTCTTTTACTGTTCCCACCCTTTCAAGCTATCAACTAAATGTGATACAATTTC
Organism: Tillus elongatus; assembly: GCA_964006375.1. Taxonomy (NCBI): domain Eukaryota; kingdom Metazoa; phylum Arthropoda; class Insecta; order Coleoptera; family Cleridae; genus Tillus; species Tillus elongatus. Next base: position 103,451,075 of record OZ023267.1, read on the forward strand.
AATTCGGTAAATTCAAAAAAGCCTTATAGAACATCGAGTAGAGCTTTACGAGACTACATATTATACAACCCCAAACGCAGCATGCGTAAAATAAAATGGTTAAAAGTTCGTAGCCACCTACACCGATTTTTTTACATCAGAAAGTAATTCATCAAGGTCAGTCAGCCTTGATATTTTCTTGTCCGTTATATCATTTATTAGAGAAGATGATCTTGTCAATAATATTTATGTTACCGCAATGACCGTTATTAGTGAATTTTCGTAGAAAAAATTCACTAAGGGGGAGATCCCGACTTTTGAATTTAGAAAAAATTTTTGCAAATGAGCGCGAACTAGGACCCCTAGAACCCATATCCGAAGTCAGTTTCAATTTTTATATGTTTATATATATATATATATATATATATATATATATATATATATATATATATATATATATATATATATATATATATATATATATATATATATATTATTTTAATGATGTTTGTTATACTTATGTTGGTTATTGTTTGCCAAGTATATTAATTTCTATTTTTAATGCCACACTGTTGGGCAACAATTAAATTAATAATGGTTATTTTTGAAAAGAAAGAATGGGTACTTAATTATATTTTGTATTATAATACCCTGTATAAAATGTTTTATGTTAAACTTTATAGACATATAATGTCAATTTATATATGCCTTTAATAAGGCTTTAAATTTTGGAAACTAACAGTAACGACAGTTATTGCCTCTCAGTTTGCTTATATATACAGGCTGGCGCATTGAAAACGAAACAGACCGATTTGCGTTAGGAGAATTTTTTTTAGGAAACGCTGAAACAAGTCAATTTTAATATTGAGGGGGACATGTTTTGACATAAAACTCAACTTTGTCACATCAAACCCTTAAGGGTGGTGATAACAACCCTTATATTTTAAATAGGGAACATGGGTCGAGTATTAAATCATTTGAAAGCTCTTTCGTTTCTGAATTCAGCACACTAATTTTTTTGGAAGTTTTATCAACTCGTTTAAAAATTATTCACAGTTGAAGATGCAAAAACGCATTTCACTCATTCCGATAAGAAATGTGCTGATAGTTAGATAATTTTTTGTTGGTTTGTAAACAAAAAATTGACTCTCAGAACATTTCTTATCGGAACGAGAGAACTGCGGTTTATTATCTCAGTTTATCGGTCGGTTTGATACTTAATAGTACTACCGAAAATTAATTTCACTATGGTGTATTCTGTGGAAGAAAGACTTGAAATAATTACTATTTTTTTTTCAAAAACGATGACTGTGCCACCCGTACCGCAAATTTGTTTAATGAACGACATCCGAACAGAGATGTTAACAGAAAATACATTTTGGAGTTAGGTGCAAAGTTTCGACAAAGTGGTTCAGTAGCCAACAAAAAACGGGATCCTGAACGTGAATTTCCGGTTAGAAATGAGACTACTAAGATTGAAGTTTTAGGACAAATTGCTGCAGATCCAACTTTCAGCCAGAGAAAATTGGCCACTGTTTCAAACATCAAAAGAAGAACTATTCAGTGAATATTGAGGCATCATCAATTTCACCTATATAATATTTATCTTGTACAACAACTGAATGAAGATGATTTTGATCGGCCGCTGGAGTTTTGTGAAGTTATGACTGCACGCATAGCTGATAACGGGGACTTTCTGTTCAATATATTTTTCATACGAGTGTACGGTTTTATTAAACTCTACAGACAATCGTCATAATTGTCGTTATTGGGCAGATAATAATCCAAGAAATTTTTACGAAGTCCACACTGAAACTCCACAGAAATTGAATGTCTGGACTGGCATTTTTGGAGACCGTTTAATCGGACCAATTTTTCTTGATAGCAATTTGAGTGGCGAAACGTATTTGGAGTTACTAAAAGATATCGTTTACCCTCTACTAATTGACATTGTTGAAAATAATGATGATAGCTATCAAAAAAATCAATTAGTGTTTCAACAAGATGGAGCTCCTCCCCATTTTTTACAACGTGTTAGCGAGTTTTTGAACAGAGAGTTTCCAGAGCAATGGATTAGGCGTAGAGGTGCTATTGGGTGGCTCCCTAGATCACCGGATTTAACTCCTTTAGACTTCCTTCTATGGGGAATTTAAAGAGTAGAATGTTCGCAACAGAACCGGAGTCTCTGGAAGAATTACGACAACGCATTGTTGAAGAATGCCGTCTAATAACTCCACAAATGCTCCAGAATATCAGAGCTCGTTTTGAACAAAATTTTTACTTTTGTATGGAAGCTGGTAGTCAACAATTTGAACACTTACTTAACTGAATAAACATTTTTGAATGTTTGGTTTTGTTTTTTAGTTTTTTCAACGAAAAAATTACTAATTAGTGCATTTCTTATCACAATGAATGAAATACGTTCTTGCAACTCCAACTGTGAATAATTTTTAAACGAGTTGTTAAACTTCCAAAAAAATTAGGGTGCTGAATTCAGAAAAGAAAGCACTTTAAAATAATGTAACCCTTGGCCCATGTTGCCTATTTAAAATAAAAAATATAAATGTAAGGGGTTGATGTGACAAAGTTGAGTTTTATATCAAAACATGTCCCCCTCAATATTAAAATTGACGTGTTTCAGCGTTTCTTAAAAAAAATCTCTGGACGCAAAGCGGTCTGTTTTGTTTTCACTGCGCCACCCTATATATATATATATATATATATATATATATATATATATATATATATATATATATATATATATATATATATATATATATATATTCTTTCATAGTACTTACTGATTGGAAATTTTGCCGAATCCTTGGTTTTCTGAGGGTGGTAGGAATCTGATGATAATTCTAAAATATGTATTTAAAAAGTGAAGGGGGAACTCTGGGAGTCGAACCCAGTACCCTTCGGTTCAGAGGCACACGTCCTTACCCTTGGACCGAGGCGCTATATTTCTGAATTATTGGAGTCACCTGACAACTACTGTCACGCGGTTACAATCACAGAGCAAGTTGATAAAGCTTTTTAAAATAAAATAACATTGCCAACGATGAAGAATGTTGATGACTTTTTATATCTTCTTTTTAGTTGATACCGTACAAAACAAGACACTGAAATTAATTGTTTTTACTTGCTTTCTCACTGTCAAGAATGAAACGTCAATTAGTTATTAATTTTTTAGTCTGTTGTATCAAAGTTCGTCAATCAGATGGATTTCCTTTTTTTTTTCACCGTAAATTTGTGCAACAAATTTTAAAATCATGGCATTTTTGAATAGAGAATAAAAATACTTTCAAATGAGGTATCACAAGCCCCGACTTCGTTTTTAAAAAGTTGGGTGTTGCAACGGTTACACGAAGGAGCGTGGAGTTTTTACGTTGCCGGGCTTCAAATTTTAATCTAAAATGTATGTGTTTCGGGGTTTTTTATAAATATGCACAAGAAGTGACATACTGAATTTATTCCATTTGACTGTTTCACTGAACAAGAATAGTAATCACTTGTATTAGAATATTTATTCATAAAAAAGATACGAGTGATAATTCAAATGTCCAATAGGAAATGGTGATAATGTATACTAATATAGAATATAGCATTGTAAACAAGCCTATGGATTTCACATTTGGTGGCGATTTATATCCCCATTTTATATGATGATATTTATATATTTCATTAAATTCAAAACCTAAATGCGAAATGGTAGAAACACTGCTGTGAGTACAATGTGAAAATAGGAAATCAATGAAAGGAAATAGATTAAGAATAGGGTGGTCTTATCTCTGTTTGCAGCTTTCGTTGATCTTCTTCGGCAATAATGTGATGGACCGATAGTCCCTAAAAACCCATTTCATTCTTAACTTTCTGCTACAACAACTAGTTTCATTCTCTTTAGCGGAATAATTCTATTAAGAGATTATTTCTTATTTAAAATCCGTTTTCTGTAATTTTTATTCCAGATCTTTGAGATATTCGGTGGCTATAAATAATAGAATATATTATTTTACACTTTTAGCCAGATTAAAGGAGCTCTGCAAAAAAAGCATATTTTAATACGTAGGTATTTTTACATTGGGCTCTTCAACAGCCGAGTGTTAATTTAGTAGCTATCGAAGAAATAGTATTGTTCTATTTAGGGAGCAATAATGTTTATACTCTTAACAAATCTTTGAGAACGACCGACTTTAAAAGAATGATGAGCGGCCAAAAATTCAATCAATAGAATAATAATTGGCGAAGTTTAATTAACTCAATTTTAGGTATACCATAAAGATAAAAAATAAATAATACCTGCTTATATATCTTTTTAAGTTTGTTGGTATAAAAAAGTCTGGACGCAGTAAGTGAGTTTTTATAAAGATATTTTTTTCTGTCAATAATTCATTTTGTTTAACCGAAAGACATCAACTTTGGCCCAAAGTGCAATCTTTATAGTAGGTTCTATGCTTCCACGGTACGCAGTGCAACAAGAAGGGAACTCTGAGAAGAAACTGGCGAGCAAAAACAACTACTTCTCTGGCAAGTACCACGAGAGGTGTTGAAGTACATCACTTGTTAGCCACCATCACTCCAATCCTGCCGGGATGTGCGATCTGGTTTACAACACTCTGGAGCAGAAATACTTCTTTCTCGGGTCTCACGTTATTTAGAGGTGTCTGTTCTTGTTTGTGTATGTTTTTCAATATAAAATTCCAAACTCGGACTAGCTACAATAGGCCTTAATGTATTTTTTCCTTTCTAATATAGCAGCTTTCGATTAGCTTCGCTGTCGACTCCTGAAAAAGTGTCAGTTAGTTTGCATGAAATACAGAGGATGTAATAGCAAAAAACCGCCTTCTTTCTTTTCTGTTATATATATATATATATATATATATATATATATATATATATATATATATATATATATATATATATATATATATATATGAGTGTGTGTGGGTGTTTAAGTAACAATTGGCTATCGCATAGAGCGGCGTCGAAAGTTGTTTGAATCCTGACATTTTGGCTCCCGATTTCAAGTCATTTTCAAATGTAGTATAAAGAAATACAAAAACGATGCACTCTAAGGTCACAGTCTGCATACTTCTTAAGGTAGTGAGTGTAAAGCTCTGGACCGCAAAAGACAACTGATATAGGTCAGTCTAGACCGGAGACAGAGCAATATAAAACTTTACCCTACCAATCGCTGTGCAGACTAGTTCAAGGTACAGTGATTTTGGAATGGGTGGAGTAAGACTAAGGGTATGCACAATCCACCAAAGGTTGCAGTGCTATCGGGGCGGCAAGGCCGCAGACGACCCTGAGGGAAAAAAAGGGTAAGCTGGGTTATTGTAGTTCCATTTCGGTCCTGGAATCGAACCACCCTAATATAAGCAGTGGGCCGATTGAACCATTCCAGTACATCCTTTATTTTATTAACCACTCTTGAAATGGTTTCCAGCGGGAGCCGAAACATCGAGGCTCAAAAAATTTTGGACGCGGCTCGACCTTATTTTACTTCGAAGGTGTTAAATGAACAGCTCACACGCACACACGCGCGCGCACACGCACTCACACAAGGTGACTTAGAAATAGTGTTATCTAAAGTTTCTACTAATTTTAGTGCTTCAATTAGCCTTGAATATTTGTTACATTTTTTTATTTAAAATAATTGTACTGTTTTATTAATAAATTATTTGACCACAAAACTCCTGTTGGTAAATGCACTGTATTAAATTTTTACTTTATCGTTTAATTTACATGCATTTCAAACACATTTGAATTTATTTGCGAATGTAACGTCACACTCGTCTATATGAGAGCCGCATTCGTGTATGGCACGTGACCGTTATTAAGCGAGTCCCTCGTGTAGACATATGAGATACTGATTTCACAAAGCAATCCAGTTGAAAATACAGCAGCCTCCCCCGCCTTCCATGTATATCATCTAATATATGAGAGGGTGGAAAACTGTGTTACAGTGACTGCATCTTTGCTTCCTGCTATCTGTTTTTACGACAGGCAAATATCATTTGTCGTGGATGTTCAGTATTATCATAATGGCAGGAAGAGCTTTACCAATATACAGCGAGTTCATAATGATAAGGATAAATTCAAAACTAGATCGGGGCTCCATTCAATGTTGGCGACTATTGAATAGTTATTTGATGACTTTGCGAAATGTGTGTATGCATATTAGGACAAAATCAGTCCATTACTCTTTTAACGTGCCCAAAATCACACTACTTCACAACATTTATATCGAACGCTGGTTAAAGATCTAGATAAAGTCTATACGTCTAAAGTCTGCTCGAGTACAACCCATCCCCAAGAAAGGATCCAAAGCGCTTCCTAGCAACTACAGGCCTATTTCTCTCCTTTCAGTCATCTCTAAAGTGATGGAAAAGTATATAAACACCGAACTACTAAAATTCCTTGAAAAACACAGTCTAATCCACGACAGGCAGTATGGATTCCGTCAGCGCAGATCGACTGCCGACCTCCTTTCCTTTGTCACCCATTCTTGGAACAAGTCTATGGAACAACATGGTGAATCCCAGATTGTTGCTCTAGACATATCCAAAGCATTCGACCAGGTCTGGCACGCAGCGCTGCTTAATAAACTTCCGGCCTATGGCCTACCACCAAAACTTTGTACCTGGACAGCAAATTTCCTCTCCAACAGGAGCATATCTGTTGTTGTGGATGGCCATTCCTCTAAACTGTATCCAATTAATGCAGGAGTTCCTCAAGGTTCAGCTTTAGCCCCCACTTTGTTTCTTCTCCACATCAATGACCTCCTCTCTAGCACATCCAACCCAGTTCACAGTTACGCGGACGACAGCACCCTCCACTCAAACATACAATATTCTAAGCCTGTCTCTTTAGCCCAATTAGATGAGGATCGCAGACTCATGGAGGGTTCTGTCTCCGTAGACCTCCAAAAAATATTAGACTGGGGAAGTAAAAATCTTGTACAATTCAACCCCACCAAAACTAAGTCTTGCTTTCTTTCTCACAAGAGATACAGCAGCCCTAGACGCATCACAATGAACAACCAAGTTATTCAAAGTAATGAGTCCTTTTCTCTTGTTGGCATTTCTGTGGATCGAAATCTTAATTGGCACCAACATGTTACATCAATTGCAGAAGCGGCTGCTAAGAAATTGGGTTTCCTCTTCCGGGCTCGCAAATACTTTTCACCAACTAATCTCTATACCTTATACACTTCACAAATAAGGCCAAACCTCGAATACTGCTCCCACATCTGGGGTGCAGCTGCCGCTTCTACAATCGCTATCCTGGACTCCATTCAAAAGAGAGCTATACGTCTCATCGGTGACCCTACCCTCACCCAAAGGCTTCCATCCCTTGCCCACCGACGTGCCGTTGGTGACCTCTCTCTCTTTTATAGATATCTGCACGGGCACTGCTCAGAGGAGCTTTCCTCCATAATTCCCCCACCTGCTGCCCCCAGCAGATCTACCAGGGGAACAGAGCGAATGCACCCTTTTAATGTCCAGGTCACCAGACATAGAACATCTTGTTATGCCCGCTCTTTTGTCCCGAGGACTTCCAAGTTGTGGAATTCCTTGCCGGCACATGTTTTTCCTTCTCCTCCGAACCTCCAAACCTTCAAGTCCAGAATTAACAAGCTGCCTCTTTCCTCCTTGTCAACACCCACGGTACGATAGTATTTAGGCTGTAAGCCCTCGTGGTGTGTTGTTGACATAAAAAAAAAAAAAAAAAAATACCCATCAAGTGCATTATGAAGCGAATTTTCGTGAAAAATATCAGATACAAATCAAACTTTTACATCAACCTAGAAACTGTCATTTTGGTTGATGGTAAAACATGTACTAGAGCGATACGTGCATCATGTTTCATTAAAATACCTTTAGAATTTTTAGAAATACAAAAGAGTATCTTGAAACATTATTTTCTGAAAAAACTGGTGCTGTTTAAGGAAATTTCCAAACTGTTAACAAAATACACACACACACACACACACAAAAGAAAAATATAATACAATCCAATTTGCAAAGTTAGAGAAAGTAACTTGTTCTACAAAATTAGACATTTTCACGGATTTAAATCCTACTTATCTCCGTATAAAAAAAATCAAAAGGTGCAATTTGAAGCAAAGCTCATCATTGTCATGTCATTCGTTACTCTTTATTTCGCCACATTGCCTTGAAAATTATTAGAGGTTATTTGGATCACATCGGTTTTTCTAACCATCTGATGTTGCAGTAGCAGGGATCGTTGGGTCAAACCAATTTTTGTAAGTTTACTACTTTTGAAAATTATTGTGTTTAAACGGTTTCTGCATAATCCCACTAATCTTTCTATAGAAATGCTAGTCTTTAATTTATTTTCTTTTAGTAAATTTTCTTTAAAAAAATTCACTAATGAGGAGATCCCGACTTTTGAATTTTGAAAAAATTTCTTCAAATGAGCGCTAATTAGGCCCCCCAGAACCCATATCCGGGGTCAGTTTCAATTTTTATATGTTTATATATATATATATATATATATATATATATATATATATATATATATATATATATATATATATTTATATATATATATATATATATATATATATATATATATATATATATATATATATATATATATATATATATATATATATATATATATATATATATATATATATATATATATATATATATATATATATATATATATATATATATATATATATGTATCACACCGATAACTCAAAAAATAATGGGCCGATTTTGATAAAATTTGGTGAATACCTTCCTTTTGCAAATGGCTTGGATAAGTTCGTTAGTCAGAAAAATCCGCCCAGGTAAGGGCAACCAAATTTGGTACGCTGATTTATGTCATCATATGTGAGGCGCCTACCAAAATTTAGCTCTGTAGGTCAAAAGACAAAAAAGTTATGGGCATTTAAAGAAAAATAAATTGGGGTTTTCCTCAAAACGTCAAAGTGACAATTTAAAACGTCAAAATTCGCAACATTTAGGCAAAGAACTTGCATCTAATACGGGCTATGGAAAGAAAATGTCTTAAGAAGAATGTTTTACAAACACCGAAGTCTTAGTTTCAACCGTCATTGTCCTTCATTTTACTAAAATATTTCCAGAAAATTCATTTCAAATAGACTCTTTCTCTGATGCTTGGCAGTAGCCTTAGCTATAGAATTTATGGTTTAATGGTATATAATTTTTGTAGAATTTTCGTAAAAAATCAATAAAGCTCAATATATCCGTTATTATACAAGATATGAAAAAATATTGTATACATTAATTATACGGTGTCTTGAGCTACACCTTAAAAAATTATTTCTACCATCACAGGATGGCCCATAAGTCGTTGGTGATACAAATAATATTTTTTTTTTGTGGAAAACGCCTTATGTTTTTGCATTTTCCATCGAAATATAATGCATGTTTGTAAGTTAAGAAATTCTGGACGCAGCAAGTGCGCTATGGTAGCGAATTTTGATTAAATGTTTCATATTTGAAAAGCTCAATTTGCTATTAACCTATAAGGTTGACCAAGAAACGGATTTTTTCGGTTACATTTTAAGTTTACTTTCGGAAATTTCTGTACGTTTTCAAACAATAAAGTTATTTTGATGAAACATGGCACATTGTTTTTACTATATATGTTATACTGGTAACCAAATTTGATGCCTGCTTTCTGAAAAAAAAACCATCTTTGCTATTAAAAACATTTTTATGAAAATTCACTACCATAACGCACTTGCTGCGTCCAGAATTTTATTAATTTATTTAATTACTGGCACATAGATACTAAAGTTAGTTGTATTTCAACTTCAGCCATGCTGATTGTATTTAGAAAAAATTCTACATCGGAATTTTGTCCCTTTAACTGTTGATTCTGACCTTCTTTTGAGTCATGTGGCGGCAAGGGAGGAAAAATAAGGTCTCTTTATCTTCTAAAATATTTTATTTTGAGTCTTTATTCATTTTTGTCAACATTTTACCTTTCTCTTGGCCTACCTGCTTCTGATCTTTAACCAGGGTAATTATTTTCTAAATTTTTTCTTTATATGATAAACAGAGTGATCCAAAATGTGGTGCTAAATTTGCGAGGTTATAGGGGACATTGAGGTGGACTATTTTTGCTCATGAACCCATTTTCAAAAATGAGCCGTCTCGGCTCTCGAGTATTTTTTTGTTTGTTCAGAAAGCTTCATTATTTGATTCAACTGAAAAGTGGTAAAATGATTAGAAACAAAACAACCACTTTTTGTATTCTGCTAAGTGTTCATCAACTTCATTTCCTACGCCAGATGTTTTAATCATAATCTTGCATCTATCTTTACAGTATAAGATATAAATAAACTAGTAGCTTGTACTTGCGCATCTCTTATGATTTAATCAAGTCGATCTGAATACTGAAAAATGTCAAAATGATCTGTCATTGGAATATCTCAAATTTTGACGGCCAAAGCGCATGTGTTCGTACCTTCTCTTTTCTCCAGTTAATAGTTTCACAAATTTAATTTAATTAATTCTAGTCGTACTTAAGTGTTTTCCATTCACTCTATTTAAACTTATTTTTGCGTATTGAAAATGGCTGAATTTACATTTGAAGAGTATGCAGACATGCATCTTATTTATAGCGAAGCAAGAGGCAACGCTAGAGAAGCCATGCGTCTTTAGTCTAAACGTGTCCCAAATGGTCGACATCTTTGCCGAAAAATATTACCAGCAATTCATCGTCAATTTAGAAAAAAAGGCAACTTTAAACCAAAAGGAGGAAGCCAACGTCCACAAACTGCATGGACAGTGGCCTTTGAGAAAGAAGTTTGGAAACGAATAAATGAACAACCTACCACTAGCCAGCGTGCAGTAGCACATCAAATGACTGATGCCCATCAAGCAGTGTGTCGGGTACTTCATGAGCAGCTGTTGCACCCTTACTACCTCCAAAAAGGGCAAGCATTTGGTCACCAAGATTATGAGCCACGAGTATAATTTTGTCGATGGTTTTTGCAAAGTATTACAAACCAACCGGATTTTGGTTCAATTATTTTGTTTACCGATGAGGTTTGTTTCACCAAGAAAGGGTACTTCAATAGTCACAACAGCTACGTATGGGACGATCACAATCCTCACTCCACAAGCCTCAGAGTCAATCAGAACCAATTTTCTATTAACATATAGGCCGGTATTGTTGACGACTTTTCAGTTGGTCCATTCCTGCCTCCACCTCGGCTAATTGGTAACTGCTATCTAACTTTTTACAAGACGCACTTCCTGGGCTATTAGACAATGCAAACAATCCTATGAGTATACGGGAGACAATGTCGTTTCAACATGATGGTCCACCTGCAAATTTTGCCAGTAATGTGCAGGATCACCTGAACTAACATATTCCAAGACACTTCAATTGTTTTCTCTGCCCTGTAATTTTTCTTGAAACAACCAGCATTTTGTCTCCTATTTTCAGGTTATACTCTATAAGATACAACAGCACTCTGAGTCTTTACCCTGCTAACATTGACGGTTAAGGTTCAAACTTAAGGTTTTGCAAAAAAACACTTCTTGGAACATTTTGTCTACATAACCCGTATTATTTTCAGGTTCTTTGCTTAAAAGTGGACGATTTTGACATTTTCAATCGCGACGTTTAAGTTTGAAGAAGAAAAACTATAAAATTTTCAAAATAATTTTTTTGGTATATCTTGACCTTTTTGCACCAAAAACTGAATCTTTGTCTCTAATATGCAATAGATTTTGTTATTCTTACAAAATAATTTGGTTTTGTACGTTTCTCTGGTCATCAGTGGTACCCCTTTTTTTTCATGCCTATACCTTTTTTTTTAAAACTTAGAGATCTGAATTTCGGTACGTAGTTTACTTTTAATTACATAAGCCTGTGCACTAAATTTGGTTGCAATAAGTTGGTTATTTCCAGAGATGCAAGAAGTTGTCAAAGTAAAGCCCAAAATTTTCCCGGAAAAACTAGTCATATTTTCCTAACTAGCAAACTTGTGCAAGCCACTTGCAAAAAAATAAAGGCACCTACCAAATTTGATTAAAATCGGTCCATTATCATTTGAGTTATATATATATATATATATATATATATATATATATATATATATATATATATATATATATATATATATATATATATATATTTGTGTGTGTGTGTCTGTATGTTCTAGGTGCCTAGTTCATGCTCATTTAAAGAAATGTTTCAAAATTCCAAAAAATGTGTTTAATAATGAGAGAGTGCCCCGCGGTTTCTTATGAATTTGATAACCATTCGAGACATCCTTGAAATAAAATGGTATGCTGAAGAATAAAATCCCAGGCTTTGATGTTTGGGGTACATTACCCAATCGATTGCCAACCACACCCCATATTTGTTCGATTGGTGACAAGCCTGGGGAGCGACAAGGCCATCGAAGCAGAGTCACGTAATTTTCTGGTAAGAACCCTGTAGCAGCTTTTGCTGTATAAGGACGTGCGTTGTCTCGTTGGGGTTGAATTAAAGTTCGTAGGTATAGCAGTGCAACAGGCTGCAGCAAGTTTCGAAAGTAATCGTATGCATTCAAATTTCTGTCAGTAAAAGCTAGAGAAAAACTGCTACCGTATGTTATCGCACCCCATACCATCACCCTCCGTGTAGGAGCCGCATGCCGTTCCACAGCAAATTCTAAACTTATGTGTTCTCTACGTAATCTAGTTACCCTTCTGCGACTACCACATACCCAAAGACAGAATCACCACTCGTTAGAGAATACAACACTATTCCATTTACCATCCCAACTTGATCTACCGTTACACCACTCAAGCTGAGCAACAAGATGTCGAGGTGTCAGTGGGAGACATAAAAATGGTATATACGAACGAAGCCCAAAAGCGCGTATTCTGCGATATATCGTTGCCGTAGAATCTTTGTTGTAAAACTCGCAACCAAGCATTTTCAATCGACCATATTGTGGAAACTTTGTCTTGTGAAGCCGCAATCCTCAAGTGACGAACTTGCCGTGGTGTAATGTCTCGAGGTCGCTCGGATCCATAACGACGGTTATGCATTTCTTCTTCAGATCACCTGGATCAAACTGTTGACACGCTGCGTCCTATGCGGTCGGCAATTTGCTTCCCGCGCACCAACAATGCGCCTCCTTTCGAATTCACCTGGATGATTGTAATTGTTGCGCAACCAGAGCCTATGAATAATGAATTAATACATTGAGCACAAATCGCAACGAAATATTGTTTCAAACTGAAGAAAACGCAAATTTAAAGAGATGATATTTTGTTAAAACAAAATTCACAAAATGTCACCTGTTAAAATTTCGTGTCCATATTGTTATCTTTTCTTGTCAGAGACAAAACAGAATAATATAGATAATTTCATTGCATGGTCGACTTATACTGGGTGTTCGAATTTTTTAGTAAGTCAGTATATATATATATATATATATATATATATATATATATATATATATATATACATATATATATATATATACATATATATATATATATATATATATATATATATATATATATATATATATATATATATATACATATATATATATATATATATATATATATATATATATATATATATATATATACGGAGAAAGAGAGAGAGAGAGAGAGACAAAAATTCTATATTCTAAAAAATCAGGAACACGGTTTCTCAAATTAGATCAAATGTTATGAACTTATTTGAAACCCCCACTGATAGGATGTGGAAACGCAATCATGCTGCGACCTAGGGTCAGTAAAATCTTATCAGCCTTCCATCTGTTATAAATCCTCTGCTGCTATGACATTTAACTCAAATTTATATTGTGCACCTGTACGAGAAGAAAAGTTTGTACGCAGAAAGTGCATTATGGTAGCAAATTTTTAAAAACTTTGAAATTCCTATAACTTACTTTTACGTCATCCTAGAAACTTTAATTTTGACGTAAAATAAAACCCGTTTAAATGACACACGGACAGATAACTTCTTCAAAATAACTATAGGTACTACCTTTGATGATACTTTTTTACGTTTCTATGCTTAGGCTAGAATATATGCGCAACAAAGACTTACGCTAATTTTTTTCTTAGTGATTCTCGTAGAAAAGAATCAGGTCAAGTTAGCTAGCAAAATCGGCCCAGTCTTTCAGGTAAAGTTTTGGCTTTTCTTTACAAATATTTTTTTATCTCCGAAAATAACAAATTTATGGAAACCCAATTTAATATGCAGGTTCAATTAAAAAAGTGTTCTATATACGAAAATTAATGTCTCTCAGTTAAAAGAAAAAATTAAATAAAAAAATTCGGTGTTACTGATGATCAGGGAACGCAAAATACTTTGTGCGAATGACAAAATCTAAGATCCTTCTTTGAACGCCAGGGTCGCGATTTGAACCGTCAAAATTGGCAATATTTAGGCAAACAACTTGCAACGAATACGGTCTATGTAGAGAAAATATCGCAGGGAGTGTGTTTTACAAAGCCTAATTTTCAGCTTCAAGCGTCATTGTCCTGCATATTACTAAAATGTTTGCAGAAAGTTCATTGCAAATAGACCATTTCTCTTATGTTTTTGCAGTGTTTTAGTTAGGTATAGAGTTTATGGTTTAATGGTCTCTAATTTTGAGCGAAGTTTCGTAGAAAAAATTTGCGAATATTGCGACTTTTGGATGTTGATAAGATTTCTTCAAATGAGCGTGAAATGGGCCCTCTAGATTCCATATTTGGATCATTACAAATCTTCCTTTTTAGTCGAACACTTCTTATGTTATTGCATTTTCACATTGATATTTATAATACAAAGTTAAAAATTTAATAGCGTTGATGGTTTTCAAGTTGTTTCAATTGTGTTGCAACTCTTCACATTTTTGGCACATATCAAAAATTATGATATGGCGTTTTAATTAATAGATAGCGGAGTCCCATCAAAGGATGCATTGAGCGAGGTTTTCGTTTGTATTACTCGTCAAAAAAATTGAGATGGAATACAGGCGCTCTAAAATAGTGATTAAGTTTAAAAAAATCAAGCTGGCGTAACTCAGTTGTTTTAAATGTAAAAGCCTGTATTATGTGTTTCAGAAGTGGAGGGCATGTCCCCTGCTTAGACTTTTGTATAACACTCCCTATACATACAGACACTAGTTATGTGATTATTTTGCGAATTTTTTTTAGAAAAATATTAAAATATTTAAACTTAGTTTGACACAAAAAAGGCGAGAAATAATTAATTTGATAGGATTATTCATCCTTAAATTTTCATAATAGGTACACACAAGTAGTTACATTGTTTTCACAAATGTCAAATGAAACTTTAAAGTGGCATACTTAAATAATTTTCTTATTACTGACAGCATGTAACATGATAATATAATCTTTCCGATTAATTTTTTCTCTATTTCCACAGGTTCAAATTTCCGTGAAAACTGAAAAAGTATTTTAAAGGTTCTTGTTTTAATTTTTATTACAGATTACGTATACAATTTGAGTTTTACGTATTCTTTTAGCCAATTTTTGTGTTAAAAAGATTTTGTCAGTTTCCGCAGAATTTTGTTGTGTTGCCGTAGAAATCATTTTCTGTGAGATTTTTGTGAAATTCTGCTAATTAAGAATAAATGTTTAATAAGTGAAAAAAATGTTCTCGGATTTTTGTTGAAAAATTTTTTTGAAAATTTTAAAGCAATATTTTGGGGTGTAAATAGCTTGAAAAGTTTCGTTGTCCAGGAAAAACAAAACACATTTTGAGGAATGTTTTAAGTTTACGTTTGAATTTTTTTTCAAACATAGTTATTTTGGTGGAATATGGTACATTGTTTCTACCATATAGGTTTTACTGGTAATCAAAATTAATGCCTGCTTTTATTTAAAAAAAAGGCATATTTGATATTATAAGTATTTTTATGAAAATTCACTACCACAATGCACTTCCTGTGCCCAGGATTTTATTTAATTCTTTATCTTTTTCATTTTCTGGAGTGACTTTTTAGCTAGGTATGTCTCTAGGTCTGCTTTGTAAGGTGACGATGTGATGTTTGCTGACCTGCAGAGCTTACGACTTCTTCCAGACAATTTTTTCACCAGTTTGGACACAGGCAAGATTTAAAAGGAACTTTTGAAGACTTGTCTGTGCTTGAATCCCTTAATGGCTATTTCTGCTGTTTGGGGCTTTATGTATGCGTTGCCGAATAGCTACGTTGTGTTAAATGCTGTTAGAGAGCGTTGGTTCATTAGTAACCATTTTCTGATCTCTTGACTATAATAAGTCTTTTAAGAGGACATAAAATACTCAAGGGCTACAGATTGTACGTCGAATGGGGTAAAGAGAAGATTGTGATATGGTTCTGCCTAGCCTTCTCGATAATGTCAATATAGCTGCCGTAGCTCGAATGTTTGTCAAGAAGAAGGGGTGACTCAGCTGTAGATTTTATTATGGCCAAAAATGGTAGAACCATTTGACAGTTCTGTTGTTATCCACTATGAAGACTGTGCGTGAAACACAGTACCTGGAGGAGCTCTCTATTGCAACTAAAGGCTCGAGTGTTTTCAGGAAAATAATACCATTGGCGAAAAATATTCTCCACCAGCACTCGTCAAACAACATTTGTTATTAAGGCACCTCTCTCCGTTGATGTAAAACAGCCAACTTATCTTTTTCCTCTATTCCCTATGACGGGCACACTTTACTCTGTTAGGTCACTTTCGTCAACATTGAAAACAATATTGGATAATTGTCATTCTTGAACGCATGTTCTAGGTTATCAAAAAACAATAAAACGCGTTCTTTGTTGAACCCTACAGCTCGTACGAATCAAGTGCCTGTTGTCTTACGAATTAAGAGGCAATATTTGTGCCTTTTCAAAAATAGTTCCAGCCACGCTTTGTCTGTTATGTTGTTTTTGATACAAGGGTGATTAATAGCGTTCCTTTCGGACAGCTAAAATGCTAGGTCTCTTCTAGTCAAACCGAAAAATGTAGATTCCATGACTAACCAATATTTAACCAAGTGCTCTTTCTTTAGCCCTAATGGCTTCTATAGCTTGTCTTATATTGTATCCTAACCACAACCTCTTTTTTTCTTTGGGAGTCTTTAGCATGGTTTGTTATCTGAAAATATATCACACGGAAATAATTTTCTAATAATTTAGGTTTTTTAGCAGTGGTCCGAATTAAAACTTAAAAGGGGTCCGACTAGAAAATAAAACATACAAATTAAAACTAACCTTGCTGAATATCTACATGCTAGAATTGATTATGCGTCACATCAAACTAAACACTAACTAATACACTATACTTTACAGTAGTATTAAACGCCTACCTTGACGACAATCAAAGGAGAAAATTTCACGCTGGAACACTACGTATATTCGTGGGGTCACGAAAACCGAAACACTAGCGAAGGTAAGGACTGAAAGTAGGTAACTGAACAGCCCCGGATCTACGATTTTTTCGAAACGGGGCAGAAACTTGATAGTGGCGCCCCCTATTTAAAAATGACGCCCCCTCTCTAAAAAATTGTTGGTAGGTAAGTAGAATCGGGACTCCTAACTTTTTTTTAATTTGTTTTACTCCGAGGAGTAAAAAATAAAAATTGAAAAAATTTGAAAAAAAAAAGTTTAAATTAAAATTCCCGCCATTGGATGCTGCCAACAATCTGCTGCGCTGCAGCTGCGCGCAGCACATTTCAGAATAAGCTTTTAGGATGTGTTCAAAAACTAACTGGGCGTTTCAGAATCAAATGAGTAATTGATAGAAGAATGTGCGCTGCATGCTGGTCGGTTTGTGGAGCAAGTTTGTTTTTTATTTTCAACCATATATTATATTACGATTTTGGCGCCCCCTGAAACTGACGCCCAGGACGGGTGCCCCGGTTTGACCACCACCACCCCCCCCCCCCCCCCCCAGGTCCGGGGCTGTAACTGAACAATGGCTGAACCTCGACGTCCGGTAACGACAAGGAAGGGTTTAGACTATTATCCGCTGAGTAGCAACGAATTCTTTCAAAAATACACAATGAGTCATAATTAATGGGTGGGGTCCAAATGGACCGCTTTTACTCTATATATACATATCTTCCGTCGTCCGCCATATTGAATTTGTGGAAGCCCTACCTATATATCTATATTTTGCTTGTAAAGTCCTTTCTTTTGATTTCATTGATTTTAATTGATTTTGATTTGACCCAAATCAAGGGGGTTGTGAAGACAAATATATTCCGCCATCTTGCATCGGCTGCCATATTAAAATTATCACCTAGCCTAACTGTATTTTACCCATCAAATCATTTCATTTGATACCCGCATTGAAGGGCTGTTGAGAAATAAATATTTTCCACCATCTTGCATCGGCTGCCATTCTGAATTCATACAAGTTTGATAGTATCATAATACTGCATTGCCCTGCAAAATTTCAAATTTATTTTATTCTCAGGTAGTTGTACACCTTTATAAAATTGTTTAAAGATACTTTTTGTATTACGCACTCTAAAATTATGTCCAGTAATTATTGTTACTCTTATTATCAATAATAAAGCTGTCATAAACTTTAGTTTTTAGTGAATTTTTATTAAAAAAATTTTAGTGAATTTTTATTTAAAAAATTCACTAATAGAGAGGTATCGATGGTGAGACTTTGCAAAAATTCTTTCAAATGAGCGCGAATTAGGACCCCTAGAACCCATATCCGGGGTCAGTTTGAATTTTTATATGCTTATATATATATATATATATATATATATATATATATATATATATATATATATATATATATATATATATATATATATATATATATATATATATATATATATATATATGTATCCGTCTGATAACTCAAAAAATAATTAACCGATTTAGATGAAACTCGGCAAGTGCCTTTCTTTTATTAATGGCTTGGATGAGTTCGTTGGCCAGGAAAATCGGACGGGGTTTTCCGGGAAAATTTTGAGTTTTCTTTCAAAAAAAATTTTTTTTTCCGAAAATTTCGATAAAATTTGGTCTACATATTGCTTTGGGAAATACCTAACTATGTGCCAAAATTCAGCTTTCTAGGGTTACAGAAAATTGAGCTATTCAAATTTGAAACATGTTTAAATCATAAGTATGTGGTTGCTGTTGGTTAGTCAATGCTTTTCTTATTGACTCATGAGATTCATTCATCAACCTTCCATTGACTTCTGCTTCTGCCGCTGTTACAGTCCTTTTATTTAGATCTAGAGTTGTAACCACTCATACAAACAGTGTTTTTTAACCACGTGGCTGGGCGACTGACCGAATTCATTCCCAGTTGCTGTTGATTTACTCATATTCTCTTAATATGTTTGAAGATGTGGTGTCTACTTTATTCCAAGTCACTATTAACCGACTATTTATGAAATCAAATAAGTAAATTAAATCGATTGTCATAAAATATGTAGTGTATTAAGACAAGGGAAAAAGAAATAAAACATATATAACTGTGCACATTTTGATTATATTTTAGGGTGCTTGAGAGAGGTATTGTCACAGCATAATATCTTATTAAAGTTCATTTGTAAATAGGTTTAATTTTTATATGTTTATATATATATATATATATATATATATATATATATATATATATATATATATATATATATATATATATATATATATATATATATATTATATGATAACTCAAAAAATAATTAACCGATTTCGATGAAACTTGGCAAGTGCCTGTCTTTTATTAATGGCTTGGATGAGTTCGTTATCCAGAAAAATCAGACGGGGTTTTCCAGAAAAATTTTGAGTTTTCTTTCGAAAAAATTTTTTTTCTCCGAAAGTAACAAAGCTGTTTCAATGAAATTTACTGTATATGTTGCCTCAACCTTACTACGTACCAAAATTCAACTTTCTAAGTTTAGAGAAAATTGAGTTACTCAAATTTTAAATTTTCTTTCGAAAAAAATTTTTTCTCCGAAAATTACAAAGTTATTTTAATGAAATTTTGTGGATATCTTGCCTTAGGAAAAACCTTACTACGTATTGAAATTAAACTCTCTAAGTTTATAGAAAATTGAGTTATTTAAATTTGAAGCATTTAATAAAAATTCACTACCATAACGCACTTGCTGCGTCCCGAGTTTTTTGATTTAACAGAAAATAAGGTAAAGATTCCTGTAACCTAGTAAGACTCCTGACGATAATCAAGAATTATCTCACGCATTTCAGATCACATTCTTGTACCAAATAACTGATAAATAGGTCGATATGAAGCTGTTTTCCTCATTCCTTGACATCGCTTTATCATAAAGTAGCTGACAGTCGTCCAATTTCATCAGCCGTAAACATAATTTAAGGGATAATGTCTGTGGAGTGTGTTATTTCTGCAAAAGGTCGCGGAGATGTTTGAATTAAGAGGTTTTCCTGAAAATAGATGTTGTGAAGTCCTAGCGATGGGCTCGGCACGTGACTTTCAGTCAGATGCGGGAGTTGCGGGAAGTCGGACTAACCTACTATCTCCAGTAGGGAGTTTTCCGGACCGCTTGTATGAATATAACGTCTTGTTTATTTTATATATTACAAACTAATAGTATAAAATAGTGTTTTTATAGTAGATATTGTTTCATTATTCTAGAGTGTATAAAAATTATACAAAAATCTAGTAGTGTTTATTCATGACTGTAGCGCAGGGGTAAGTTAGAAAATTAGGTAACTTAATTGCCACTTATTTTAGTAACAAAGATAACTATTTTCTTTATAATCATAATTATCATTATCGTTAATCTTTACACAAGCTATATGATGTCTAGAGAAAACAAATAAAATGGTTTCCCTAAAAAATTCTTCAATATATCTCTGCTCATAGTTAGACGTAACTTTTAGACTTAGAATAAGCGAACGAAAAATAAATTTTAACCCAATAAAGTTTACGGATATTTATTTTATATTTGGTCAATTACTTAATATTTAATAGAACGCAACAAATTCTTTGTATAATCGAATACGATAACTAGAGTCACTTGTTACGTAAATTTATCACTCAAATTACTTTCCTTTCCAGATGTGTTGTTAAAATTTGTAATTTTGTGCAGTCTTTTTTTTTCCATAATTTCTGAGCCAATAAATCATATGATCGTAGAATTTGTGATACGGATAGTGTTGTTTTATGTGTTTTAATAGTAACAAAACATTCTAAATGTCCTGTTATCAGAAAATGGTAGCCTGCTGCATAGATTGTCATTTTCAGCACCGTATTTTGCTCTATAAAATGGTACACCGGTTTGTCTCAGTGAGATCGGTCGTTAGAAGTTTATGGAGTTCTGATCAGAATAAAAATTTGAAGTAACTGACTACATTTTAACTAAAATACTTTTAGATTTCTAGCATCTCCGGTTATCCGGAAGTAGCCGTCAACTTGTTATTTTAATTGGAACACCCTACATATTTTTGCATAATTTTGAGAAAAAAATTTTTTTTCCAAGATTCTGAGAGCTGGTTGACCGTCACAAAATGAGGTGTAACTCCCATTTAGAATTAGATGGAAAATTAAAAAGGATTGTAACTTGAAGACCCCTTTATTGAAAGTCATTTTGAAAATAATAATTTTCGCCTGAGAATACTAAAAGAGAATTCTAAATTTAAACTTTTCAGCAAAAGTTAAAAATATAAATATATATATATGACCCAATTTTCGTTACCTTATCTCAGTGGCGATAAAAATTGCTGCAAAATAATATTGTATGTTCCTATACCTAAATCAAATCCTTTTTGAGTTAATCCCAAAAGCGGAAATTGTTAAAAAAGTTTACCCATTGTCGAGAATAGTATGAATGGTTGTCATTTTTTTTAGATCAGCTCTGTAAACTTTTTTAGTGAATTTTCTTAAAAAATTTACTAATGATGAGATCTCGACTTCTGAATTTTGAAAAAATTTCTTAAAAGGAGTGCTAATTAGACCGCCTAGAACACATATCCGGGGTCAGTTTTTATATGTATATATATTGATAATGTAAGTTAATTTAAGCTAGGGTTGTTTTAGTGCCACTATTGGGTATTTAAATTGAAATATATAAGTAAAGTTTTAATTATAGGATATATATCTATATTATTATTATTGTTTTTAGTTTTTGATTAGATCTAATCTGTAAAGTACTCTCTGAACTGTATTGTAAATGTGTGTTTTAAATATATGTGTATTAGATATATATATATATATATATATATATATATATATATATATATATATATATATATATATATATGTATGTATGTATATGACTTACACCTTGGTGATGAACTTACTCTCAAATCAGGGAGCTTCTTAAGCTGGTGGGTTCACGTCCGAAATATCTTTGTTTAATTATTTTTTTTAATTTTGAAATATTCTGCCCTATCTAATTTCAGTTCTTTCCTCCCAAATACTTATATATGTATAAAAACAAAACAAAGCAAAGGTTTCAATGATCACAAAACTTGACTGTTTATTAAAATTAACACAGATAACAAAATTCTAATTACTACCTACTAATTTTAATTTGCTTTTTGTTTAACTTTCACACCGATGTAACTTTTTTGTGATAAACTCTTTGATGCAGTTCTATACACAATTCTGGTGGTTTTGTCAATTGAATGTTTATGTAAGAATTACCTTTGTCTTCTAAACGAAGTATATATATATATATATATATATATATATATATATATATATATATATATATATATATATATATATATATATATATATATATATATATATATATATATATATTTATGAAACACTCACTGTATATGTGGTCTGGAAGGTCTTAGCTGCGAGGATTGGTCCTTTCACTATTTTCGCACTGAAGTTTTTACCCTTCAAAATCAATTTATGAGGAGTGTCCTTTTTCTCCTATGTCACTCTTTGACATACGGTCAAAAGAATTTTAATCCAATCAATTCTTTCTCCAAAAATTCAATCAATTAATTTTTTTAATAATAATTTTAATCTGGTTTTTCACTGCCAAAAATTTTCAATCTGATAATTTTATCCAAACTTTTCCCCCCTGTTTATTATTTTTCTTTTTGTAACCAGCGTAACTAATTAAAAAACTGCTATCTGCCTTCTTTCAAATAAAATATCCTAACAAATTTTTAACACAATAATTCTTTCCCATCATCTCCTCGGATACATACTTCTCATTGTTGTTAGTCAGTGACAGAATAATTAACCTAACTATAATTTTAGTGTCAGTTTGACGTCTGTCCTAAATAAAAACAGCTGACTTACATCTAGGTTATGACATGACATTCCTAAATTTATCACTCAAATTTTGACATCTTACTATTCTTAAAGCTAACAACAATAACACCATAAATTCCCTCATTCTACTCAACATGAACATTTTAACCTACCTAAAAACTACTTATACAGTTTGTATTGTCCATTATTTACATTCTCTTGCTTTATCGTCTTTGTATCTTATATCTAGATTACATGACATTCTTACTTTTAGCAAACAATCCTTAATTCTAACAAACAATAACATCTTAAATCACATAACAACTAGCAAACAATAATACCTCACACTATCTAATTAAACTTGTCATACATTCCTAATGTTCAACACATTTACACTTGCCTTGCCTCCTTTTAACACATATATATGTCGTAATCAATTTTGATTGAATTTTTTATATCAGGTCTTACGTTATGCCTGTAAAATTTGTTATTATTTTCGCTGGCAAGCATTGCACACACCAGAAGTAAGTTTTTGTTTGTGTTTAGTATAATTTGTGGTAAAATGTGTTTATGTATGTGTATATATGTATATGTGGCCCCCTTTAGTAACCATATCAATATATATATATATATATATATATATATATATATATATATATATATATATATATATATATATATATATATATATATATATATATATATATATATATATATATGTGTGTGTGTGTGTGTGTTGATTAAATTTGGCATATACCTTCCTTTCGCTAGTGGCTTGAATAAGTTCGTTAGCCAGGAAAATCGACCCTTGTTTTCCCGAAAAAGTTTGTGTTTTCTTTAGAAAAAAATGTATATCTCGAAAAATAAAAAAGTAAGGGCAACCAAATTTGGTACGCGGGTTTATATCTATGTACCAAAATTTATCTCTATAGAATAAAAGGCAAAAAAGTTATAGGCATTTAAAGAAAAATAATTTGGGGTTTTCCTCAAAACGTCAAATTCGAGATTTAAAACGTCTAAATTGGCAACATTTAGGCAAAGAACCTGAATTTAATACGGGCTATGGAAAGAAAATGTTTCAAGAAGAATGTTTTTCAAACACTGAAGTCTTAGTTTCAACCCTCATTGGCCTTCATTTTACTAAAATATTTACAGAAAATTCATTTCAAATAGACCCTTTCTCTGATGCTTGGCAGTAGTCTTAGCTATACAGTTTATCGTTTAATGGTATATAATTTGTGTCGAACTTTCGTGAAAAATCAATAAAGCTCAATATATCTGTTATTATACAAGATATGAAAAAAAAATTGTATACGTTAATTATAGGATGTCTTGAGCTACATCTACAAAAAATATTTCTACAATTACAGGCTGGCGCATAAGTCGTTGGTGATACAAATTTCCTTTTTTTTTTTAGTCGAACACGCCTTATATTATTGCATTTTCTATCGAAATATAATGCATGTTTGT
The DNA here is from genome assembly GCA_964006375.1 of Tillus elongatus. Classification (NCBI taxonomy): domain Eukaryota; kingdom Metazoa; phylum Arthropoda; class Insecta; order Coleoptera; family Cleridae; genus Tillus; species Tillus elongatus. The sequence continues at coordinate 103,475,704 of OZ023267.1, forward strand.
AATAAAATAAATTATGGACGCAGTAAGTGCGTTATGGTAGCGAATTTTGATCATATGTTTCATATTTGAATAGCTCAATTTGCTATTAACCTACAAGATCGACTAAGAAACGAGTTTTTTCTGGAACACTTTAAGTTTACTTTCGGAAATTTTTGTACATTTTGAAACAATAAAGTTATTTTCATGAAACATGGCAGATTATTTTTACTATATAGGTTATACTGGTAACCAAATTTGATGCCTGCTTTCTTAGAAAAACACTTTTTGTTATTTGAAAGTGCGTGCATTTTTGCCAAGAGGAGTTAAAATGAATGACAAGAACGAAAATAGTTTTTATACAAACCAAGAAATTATTTATTTCTTATACTCGTACATGGAAAATGTGACAAAGTCCTTGATAGATCTTGCAGAATGTTGAAGGACAGCTACCCTGCCTCAAATGACAAAAAAAAGTCTGGACGCAGCAAGTGCGTTATGGTCACGAATTTTCATAGAACTGTTTTTAATGTTAAATATGTTTTTTTCTAAGAAAAACTTCAAATTTAGTAGATAGTATAACCTTTATAGTAAAACAATGTACCGTATTTCATGAAATAAACTTTTTTTTTTCAAAAAGTATATAAATTTCCCGAACATTAAATTAAATTTTCCCTGTAAATTAACACAAAAATTTGCTGAAAAATACATAATATTGAAAGTATACACCTAATCTGTAATAAAAATTGGAAAAAAAATTTGATTGGTATTTGTGAAAGCAATGTATCAAGTACGTACTTATATATTATGAAAATATAAATACAGATAACCAAGTTAATTATTTCCTACCCTTTTTGTACCAAAGTTAATTTAAATATTTTAATATTTTTCTTTAAAATTCGCTAAATAATCCTATAGATCGGTTAATAAAAATAAATAATTCTTTTTCTTTACAAGCATGCATTATAATTTGATGTAAAATGCAATAATGCATTAATTAAAAGGTGTTTCATTAAAAAAAAACACTTTTATCATCAACGACTTACGGGCTACGCTGTGCTTGTCCACATAATTTTAAGATGCGGATCAAAGCACCCTTTAATTAACTAATAATATAATATTTTCCCATATATTGTATAATAACGGATATATTGAGCTTTACCGTAGATGCGCCACCCTGTATATATGTAAACACGCAAAATTGACCCCAGATATTTCTTCTAGGGGCCCTAGTTCGCGCTCATTTGAAGTTATATTTTTAAAATTCAAACGTCGCGGTCTTCTTAATAATAAATTTTTTGTACCAAAACCTAGATACAAATTTTATACTATTAGACTACAAACCCTATAACGGAAACGACTGCCAAGACATCAGAAAAAGGGTATATTTGAAATGAATTTTCCGTAAACATTTTAGTAAAATTAAGGACAATGATGGTTGAAGCTGTAACTGAAGGATTTGTAAAACACAATTATTACGACATTTCTTCTACACATCCCGTATTATTTTCAGGTTCTGCGCCTAAAAATTGCAATTTTGACGTTTCAAACCGCGAAACGTTTTAAGAAGAAAAACTATAAAACTTTTAAACTAATTTTTCTGGTATTTCTTGACCCTGCGTCAAGTATATTTAATATTTGTCTGTAATATATAATAGATTTTGTTATCCACGCAAAATATTTTGGTTTTGTGCTTTTCTCTGGTCATCAATCGCACCCACATTTGTTTTGTTTAAATGCATATAATTGTTTCTCTTTTAACTTACAAATCTGAATTTTGGAGTGTAGCGTAAGTTTTACAGTGTAAACTTAAGTACCAAATTTGGTTGCCATAGCTTTGTTATTTTCTCAAATAAAAAAAATATTCTGAGAGAAAACCCAAAGTTTTCCCGGAGAAACTGGCTCGATTTTTCTGGTTAACGAACTTTTCCTATCCATCCACAATGTAAGGCTAGATGCATTCTCGCAACAATTAAAACCGTAAACCGGTTTCGCTCAAATTAGAGCTCATCAGTACGGCATACTAATTGTAGCGAAAATACACCTATAAAGTAAAAAGGTTATGGTAGCCAGCCTTTCATCACTAAGTGAGTAGTGAGACACGAAGCAACATGCCGCCACCTAGTTGCGGAACCAAATAGTATGTTGTCACGCCAGCTCCAAATAACACAGTGTTAAAAAAACTAGTTGGCGGCACGTTGCTTCGTGTCTCACCACTCACAAAGTGATGAAAGGCTGGCTACCATAGCCGTTTTACTTTATAGGTGTATTTTGCTACAATCAGTATGCCGTCCTGACGAGCTATAATTAGAGCGAAACCGGTCTACGGTTCTAATTGTTGCGAGAATGCATATAGCCTTACAAGTTATTTTGACCTAAACTTGAAGGTATAATTTTGTGTTTAGAGTAATACTTAGTAAGAATTACATTGAGGAAAAGAAAGAGTAAACTTTGTTTGGCAAGGACTTTTAAAACCTTAAACTGCTAAATGTAATCATTAATCATTGTACTCAAAGCCTGATTGTAATCAGCTTACTTTTACTAACCTACCTATGTAATGTAACAATGTGGGTTATTTATTAAATTCTATGTATTTTTCTTGAATATTAAGGTTCTACACAATATTATCTTAGATTCTCATAAGTATCATACTAACGTTATTAATTATTATTTTTCAAATTATATTAATTAAACTAAATTATGAAGTAAAAAATTAATTACTTTAATAATGGTGGGGTCTTTATAACTATAAATATATGATTTATTATCATAACTTATTCGTTAAAATTATACAATATATCTATAATACAATAAGTGTAGTACTTGTGCTGCATTTGGGACACAATTTAAATAAAGTTTAATCCAAAAATATTTGACACTGACATTTCGAAATTTTATGAACTTTAAATTTTGATACACCAAACCAAACATTTTCTTTTCACCTTTCTTCCCACATCTAATACATTAAACTTAAGTTCGTCATAATTACATTTTAATCACATTTCAGTGTTTACATCCCATTGTGTCCACAAAAATATAAAAGCGTGTTATTTACACTCATTCTTAGCGAATTTTTATAAAAACATTTGAATAGTTTTTTAATGGGCGCGAAATGGAGCCATGGCACCTATATCGGAAGTCAGCTTCAAACTTTTCATGTTTATATATATATATATATATATATATATATATATATATATATATATATATATATATATATATATATATATATATATATATATATATATATATATATATATATATATTGAATTTCATTAGGGATCACCCCTTTATTGGGCACTTGGAAAGTTTTGTTAACCAGCCTAATCAGACTAGTTTTTCCGAAGAAGTTTTGAGTTTTCCTTAAAAAAATCTCTGTATCCCCAAAAATAAAGTTATTTTAATGAAAATTGTACACAGGTTGCTTTTATGTACGCTACCGTACTTATCAAATTTCAGGTTTATAGTTATGAACAGCAGCCTCAGCGGTCTGAACCCGAGGATACTAGATGCGACTCGTAGCAAGGGAACCATCCACTTTTCAGTACATACTCTGTAATTAACATCAACGGAGGTTGCAACATTGTGTTTGAGCAAGTTAAATGTCTGCACGTTTCGTCCTCGGAGAGGACCTAAAGCCGTCGGTGCCACGTACTATGCAATTTTGGGCACGTTAAAGATCACTCCTTTACGAGAATGCTGAGGTTTGGAGAAATTTACAGAACAGTGAGGTAAAGCTGCTCTCCTGGGTCGGTGATTGGCTGTAGTCAGGGAAATACAGCGACGTTAAAGAAAAGAACAACATAGTTTTAAAAAGTTGAATTACAGGCGTCTAAAAAAATTTCATTTCACATACAGGAGGCCAAAAGAGGGCACACAAGTACAAGTTTTTGTATGATTTATGTAAATACATATGTAGAGACTTTCCCCGCTTCGCAATTTTTGGTTTTCTACGTGCCCAGTTATATAATTTTATGGTGAAAAAACAAGTGCCGCAAAACATGAAAACATTAAAATTATTTTTTTTACCCGAAAAAATTTGAAACTGAAATACATTAAAAACGTAGCTAAGAATAATGGTTGTTCTGTCTTTTAGTAGAAAAATTAGTCAATAAGCATAAAACAAAGAAAATGTTACCGGAATTGGAGATTTTCAGAAGAAAGAGAAGAAACACGCCAATGACAAGATGTCTTAATAGCATTTTTAAGGAAGCCAATTAATAGATAACATTTTTTTACAAAAAAAATACATTGAAAATTTGCTAGGTAACCCAAGGAAAAGAGTAAAACCACAGAAGCGTCGGGAATCTATCAAATAGGATGTAACGATTGTGAACTTAAATATGTTGGGAAAGCTATGAGGTCCTTTGAAACTAGATTTTAAGCACATTTAGCGCAACTAAGATATGGCACTATTGATAAGTTGGGTATTTTACAACATATCAAGGATAATAATTAAGCTAATTAAAAGTGTCATGTAATCGCGACAATTGGACGCATATAAAGGTATGTATATCGCTGTCAATTTAAATTAAAAATTTCGAAGAAGAGGCAAGACCGATTCTGTGCATTTTATTGCTCAGGTTGCTATATTTATATTGTGTCTTTTTATTAGAACGAATACTTAATAGCGACACTTAAAAAAATAGTTAATGGAATCTTAAGTACAGCCGCTTTCGACAGTGACGGTTTGGCTCTTCACGATTTCTTGTCAATTTATATATATATATATATATATATATATATATATATATATATATATATATATATATATATATATATATATATATATACATACATATATATATATATATATATATACATACATATATATATATATATATATATATATATATATATATATATATATATAGGGTGCTTCATAAGTGGTGACCAAAAATGAAACCCCATGTTCTTTGAACAATTTTAGAGAGGGTATGTCATATAAAAGTGTTTCCTATAATGCTTCATTAAAAAGATACAGTAGAAGGTGGATCCATCACTGTATCCACCACTCTCTCTCTCTCTCTTCGTCTTCAAGTTGATGTTGTCTTCTACCATTAGCTCTAGCGTCAGGACGTTGTCCAATACCGCACTGCCGAAGTCTTGAAAACGATCGAGAAAAAACCCTTGGTGTAGGTTGACGGCGAGTGGGAAACCTACGTTGATATTCCCGACAAGCAGATAGAGCATTTCCATCAGCATATCCGTCGATAAAAATTATATCTGCATACTCTTCTGAGGTGTACTCCATTATAAGAAGTAAAAGAGTAGAACATTTTGCGATTTTATGAAGTTTACCACTTACACCTATTCAAAATAAAAGCTTGTTAACCTAAACGTCAAGTGACACTTAATGACAACTTTGGCAAACCAGACTACTACTTACTAAAATACAACAAAGATAATCGTCGTACAAAAAATTATCAAGACATTAAATTTTCCATATTAAAAACATGTCGTGCGTGTATTCAGGCCAATGGAGGCATTTTTGAACATTCATTGTAATAAATAAATAACTATAAGTCTGATAAAAGTGTATCATTGCGATTTTCTACCAAACAACGACTGGTTAAAAATCATGAACTGTGCTCTAAAACACTTACCTAATTCATTGCTTACTCGTAAAATAAGCGTCGTACAGAAAATTATCAAGAGAGGCATTTTGTTCACGAATGAAATCAAGATTCAAAAAATTAAAAAAATATATATCATTGCCTTACCCGTTTTTTTCTTGAGGGATAACCAATGACATGTGGGTACGCGCGCTACTGCTAGATTAGCCGATTCAATTGTTATGGTAGAATACGCGCCTTACATAGCAGCCTACACATGCGAAGTTTCAGCAAAATATATGTGCTACTTTTTAAAAAATTGGGAAATTTTATTTTTTTATATTCAACTTCAACACTCTGTATCTTTTTATTGAAGCATTATAGAAAAAAAAAATTATAGGACATACCCTCCCTAAAATTGTTCAAAGAACATGGGGTTGCATTTTTGGCCACCACTTATGAATCACCCTGTATATATATATATATATATATATATATATATATATATATATATATATATATATATATATATATATAGATATATATATATATAATAGTTCTGGTTTTATTCGCTTAGAAATCCCTTTGATTACGCCTACATTGTTAGCGAAGCGATCGTCAGGTTTGAAAAATATGTTGTGGTAAGTTGGGTTCTCCAGAGTGTATTAATCGGTGCTGATTACATAAAAGAATCAAGTTTGAAGGCATTTGGCTCTATTATCAATACTATATTATTGACATTGCTTCTCAAGAATTGCTTTTGTCTGCTCGTGACCTTCGATCAGCTAATTCGCTTTAGACAAGAATTGCATCCTTTCGATGTTAAGTTACCTACATGTACGTGCAGTCCCTACGAATCTTTGTTGTTTCCTAGAGCATCTAAACCATCTCTAAACTTCAGAACGCCCTCCTGGTGCACATATTTCCGGAACATCTAATCGCTGTCTACTTAAAAATAAAGACGAGACCAATTTTTTGCACAGCAATCTAATTCGTTGCGCCTTTAAGATACGGGTACGTAAGTCTGACTTTTACGGAATTACTACCTACACAAGACTTGTCATACAAATAATTTTTCAAAGGTGAAACCTGTCTGAAAAATTTATATTGTAACGCATTTGCAGAACTAAGGTTTGAATGGTTTATCTTGTGCACATATATTTCATAATAGCTGTGATAAATATATATCTCACTAGGGTATTATATACCATATAAAATATCACTAAGAAGTTGAGCCGTGACCAACACGATATATTCTTTTAACGTTCCTTTTCACCCTCAGACCGTTTAAATATATAGGCACATAATAGACGTGCTGTAACTGAGAAAACGCGGATTATTTCACAAAACCTTAGGTAAACTAAGATTAAATTACAAGTGTTTCGTCTGGTGAGGTAAGCGCAAATTAAATAATTTACCGTTCCTCAATGTTGTGTGCTAGTTTATCTCAATTTAAGGATTACGGGTGGTCCAATTACATTTTTAATTTCTTCCAGTCGTCAGGTTGGTCCCTTGAGTGAATGTCGTGACACTTCCCCAGACTTGGAAATTCAACAGGTTGGCAGGCAGGAACGGTGTTTATTAGCGGGTTCTCGACAAGTTGAGTGTTCACCGCTGTGCCGTCTAATTCGGTGTATTCCTATGTGGACGATTTACCTTCTCTCACTCAGCAGTTATATAAAGGGGTCGAAAGTGATATAAAACACCGCAAATATACTGTTCTATTGCTAAGTAATAACATTTGCGATGATGGTCCTTGTTAATTCTGATGTAGACATACAAGTACTGGGTAAGAGGTTGGTTTACGATAATTTGTAAAATCGTGTCTTTTGTGCTTTTAGGGAGTTTTCGTAGAAAAACATCGTCATTGGAGAAATCCCGACGATCTAAAAGAAACTTTCTTAAAATGAGCAGATCAATTTCAATATGTCAAGGAAATAAATTACGTAAATAAATATCTAATCAACGTGTGTAAAAACATCAACACCAACAATGCTCCAGCAACAGATAAAATTAAATATGCGAATGACAAAATATTTTTTTACCCTACCCATGAAGGTGAAGTGTACAATACAATTTTTGAACTTAGAAACACCAATTCAATAGGTTTTGACGAGGTTCCAATAAGGCTGCTGAAAGAGTGTACTAATGTTTTAGTCAAGCCATTAGCACATATCATTAACTTATGTCTGGCTCAGGGATTGTTTCCGGATGACCTGAAGAACTAACTAGTGATTCTGATCCATAAGAGTGGGGACATATCTCTACTTACCAATTATAGACCTATCCCACTAATTTCGAATATAGCAAAAATAATAGAAAAAATTATATGCAAGCGAATAGTGTTTTTTTTTAGAGAAACACAAAATATTTAGTGAGAATCAAAATGGCTATATTAAGAAAAGGTCAAATAACAGGGCAATATTTCAAGTTATCAAGGAAATCACAGAGGGACTAAATAAGTGTGAAAGCACAACGTGTATGATGCTGGATTTATCTAACACTTTTGATGGCGTGTCCCACGACACACTGTTAGTTAAGTTGGAATTGCTGTGTTTCAGGGGAGTCTCGCTGAATTTAAGGAAGTCATACCTATTAGGCAGGAAACAATGTGTGGCTTTTAATAATCATAAGACAGGAGTGTTTCTGGCATGTGAGTGGAAGATTATAGAATGAGGTGTGCCTCAGGGCTCAATCCTTGGGCCAGTCTTGTTCTTACCTTCTATTAACGAACTGTCTGAAGTATTGCCCCATAAGACAACCCTGTTTGCTGACGATACATCTTTGGTTTTACGAGCTCCTTCAGATAGTGATCTAATTTATGAGGCATCACAATTACTGAGAATTCTGGAACAGTGGTACAATTCAATGAACTTACAATTGAATGTGACTAAAACAATCTTAATCTCATTTAACTATTTTAGGGGTAACCAGTTATCGCTGAAATTCAACTCAGAGTCGCTAAGCACACAGCATGATGTTAAGTTTTTGGGGTTGAAGCTTGATTCTCAGTTGAACTGGAGGGCTCATGTTGGCTATCTGGCAGCTAAACTGTCAGCTTTTAGTTATGATTTGCGTGTTCTGTCCGATTCTAGTAGTATCAGTGCTGGCCTCGAGGCGTACTACGCATATGTGAACTCAAGGCGTCGATATGGACTAATGTTCTGGGGGAATTCCATAGAAGCCGATAGAATCTTTAGGCTTCAAAAGGCATGTATCCGCATCATATTCAATCTGAAATATAGGGGTTCGTGTAGGAAAACATTCCTCGACAACAGAATACTTACCTTGCCAAGTTTGTATATATTAGAGTGTGCGTGTTTTGTTAGAGAAAATCGGAGAGAAATCAGATTGTGAACAACAGCATCAATACAACACTAGAGCACGTTTAAGATCAGTTAATTGTGCCACAAACTACAAAAAGTATTGTTTACAATAGTGCTGTGATGCAGTCCCTAAAGGCGTACAACAAACTGACGGTGCAGATAAAGGAGCTTCCACATGCAAAGATGAGAAAAACACTGAATAATATTCTGGCGGCAAAGGTCTATTATAATATTGAGGATTTTTTAGCTGACAAGTTGTAGCTGTTGGTAATCAATATCGTGATTGTATAGTTTTTTGAATTGTAATTCCTGTGTTTTTTATGTTTTTTTAAATGTTGACGTGTTCTACACATTTTTTTATGTATTGATGGTGCGAATAAATACATTATTATAATTATTATAATCCGAAAGGAAACTAACTCTAGCCTCAATCTGCTTACTTCTTAGAGCGCTGGATAGGTAAAAATAGTATGGTCATTAGATTTGAAATAAGAAAGTTGTTGGTATTTAAATTGACGAAAAAGCGAACGGAAATACCAGACAACCTGTGTGACATTTCAGAATACTATTAACAGCTGCTGATGGTACACTCCTTTGCTAACGGATATACCAAGAATGAACTTTTCAACGTTACAATTGTTGGTAATAATAACATTTTAGTTAGTCCCTTCATCTGTCAAAATTTTTTGAAAAATTAAATATTTTAAAAACAATTAAAGATAGGAAAACGATATAAAATCCAGGAGCTACAAAATTTTACGTAGAATCTAAGAATGCAATAACACCTATAGGGTTCCATTTGAAAAAAAACTGGATGTCACTTCCGGTCCGACCGGAAGTTACAGAGAATTGAAAATATTAGAGAAAAATAGACCTCATCGTATTATAGCTGCAACCAAAATGTCAGATTGATGTCTCTTTTAGTGAATTTTGAAATTTTTTTGCAAATGACGCAAACTAGGACTCCTAGAATCCATATCCGGGGTCAGTTTCAATTTTTATATGTATATATATATATATATATATATATATATATATATATATATATATATATATATATATATATATATATATATATATCACGCCGATAACTCAGAAAATAATGGGCCGATTTTGATAAAATTTGGCATGTTACCTCCTTTTGTAAATGGCTTGGATATGTTCGTTAGTCAGGAAATTGAGTTTTCATACGAAAAAAAATTATATCTCCGGAATTAACAAAGTAAGGGCAACGAAATTTCGTACACGGGTTTATATCATTATAGGTAAGTTACCTACCAAAATTTGCTCCGTTGGTTAAAGGTCAAAAAAGTTACAGGCATTTAAAAAAAATATTTTGGTTTTCCTCAAAACGTCAAAGTCGCGATTTAAAACGTCACAATTGGTAATATTTAGGCAAGTCGTTGGTGATTCAATTTTTTTTTTATCGAACACGGACTATGTTATTGCATTTTTGCGTTTCCATCGAAATGTAATAGATCTTTATAAGAAAAGAAATTCGGGACGCAGCAAGTGTAGCGAATTTTCATTAAATGCTTCAAATTTGAATAGCTCAATTTGCTAGTAACCTATAAGGTTAACCAGGAAACTAGTTTTTTCTGGAACAATTTAAGTTTACTTTCGGGAATCTTTGTACATTTTCAAACAATAAAGTTATTTTCATGAAGCATGGCACATTGTTTCTACTATATAGATTATACTGGTAACCAAATAAGATGCCTGCTTTCTTAAAAAAACATATTTGCTATTAAAAACATTTTTATGAAAATTCACTACCATAACGCACTTGCTGAGTTTTTGTTTCCCTATAGACTTCTAATGAATCTGTTAGCTGAATCACCCTGTATGTACAGGGTGCAGGATTTTGACTCCCGACATCATTGGGAACTCTGAAATCTAAGAAACCGAAACTTGGTTAAATTAGATAAAAGTTGCAGAATTACAAGGAGTCTTCGAAGGTACTTAAAGATTTCAAAATATTCCATAGCTTTCTAGATATAAGCGAAATTCCAAAAACTATCATTTCCTTGTTTCGTCAATATCTACAAAACTATGTTGCCTATCAACTTAATTTTTTGTACAGAGACGTAAGTTTCCATTGTGGTTACCATGGTGACCTTAGAATTTGTCGAAACTCATTACTGTCTAAGTCGGGATGTTCAACTTTTTTTTTTCAATGGATGCCATATTCAATTTTTCCACGAAAATATTTGATTTTTTTTGGTTGTATGACTTTTGCGTGAATTTTTGTCAAAACGAATCATTTTTTGTTTTTTCCGAAAATATGCTGCACAAGCTGATAATACACGAATCGTCATCAACTTTCCTATTAGTGTTTTTGACAACAACTGGATTGGTACTAGTAGACCTGTACAGTAGCCTCTTTGGTGACCTGACTACTCATATCTTGACTATTTCCTTTGAGGCTACTCACGTAAAAAATGAACTTTACAAAAAGCCAGTCAACACTATACGAGATCTGAAGTCAACAATTATCGAAACTTGTCATAACATCAACAGTGACTTCTTGCTGTGCGCAACAAATAATATTATAAAACGCCCACGTCTATGCATCCAAGAAAAAAGCTCGGGACGCAGCAAGTGCGTTAGTGAATGGTAGTGAATTTTTATTAAATGCTTCAAATTTAAATAACTCAAGTTTTTACAAACGCAGAAAGTTGAATTTTGGTGTATAGTAAGGCCTTACCCAGGGCAACATATCCACCAAATTTCATCAAAATAACTTTGTAATTTTGACAAAAAAAATATTTCAAATGAAAACTCAAAATTTGAATAACTCAATTTTCTAAAAATTTAGAAAGTTGAATTTTAGTGTGTAGTAAGGTATTTTACAACGCAACATATCTACCAAATTTCATTAAAATAGCTTTGTAATTTTGGGAGAAATAGATTTTTTTTGAAACAAAACTCAAAATTTGGAGAACCTTATCCAATTTTCCTGACAAACGAACTCATCCAAGCCATTAATAAAAAATTCACTAATAGTATAGCAGTAAGCGTAAGCAAAGTGACATGGTAAGAGTTAAGACTGTAACAGCGGCAGAAGCAGAAGTCAATGGAAGCCATGTGTGTTCGGTAAGAGCAAATTTTGGGAAGAAACTATTGACTATCAATAACAACAATTGACTAAAAACGATGCGAGTTGTAAGGAAAAACTCAAAATTTTCCTGCAGAACGTTATCCAATTTTCCTGACTAACGAACTCATCCAAGCCATTAATAAAAAATTTACTAATAGTATAGCAGTAAGCGTAAGCAAAGCGACATGTTAAGAGTTAAGACTGTAACAGTGGCAGAAGCAGAAGTCAATGGAAGCCATGTGTGTTCGGTAAGAGCAAATTTTGGGAAGAAACTATTGACTATTAATAACAACAATTGACTAAAAACAATGCGAGTTGTAAGGAAAAAAATAATTATACTGCAGAGGTGATAAATGATGATAAATTACAATAGGGTTATATATAATCGTAAATGCTGCCAATGATTAACAATCAGTGAATTCAATATTATTGACATTTCTCTGAATCTTAAAAATGAATTTCATGAGTCAATGACAATAAAAGCAGCTGTCATTGACTAACCAACGGCAACCACATACTTGATCTTATATAAGCGGTGATTTAAACATAAATGTTTCAAATTTGAATAGCTCAATTTTCTGTAACCCTAGAAAGCTGAATTTTGGCACATAGTTAGGTATTTCCCAAAGCAATATGTACACCAAATTTTATCGAAATTTTCGGAGAAAAAAATTTTTTTTTGAAAGATAACTCAAAATTTTCGCAAAAAACCCCGTCTGATTTTCCTGGCCAACGAACTCATCCAAGCCATTAATAAAAGAAAGGCACTTGCCGAGTTTCATCGAAATCGGTTGATTATTTTTTGAGTTATCAGACGGATACATATATATACATATATATATATATATATATATATATATATATATATATATATATATATATATATATATATATATATATATATATATATATATATATATATATATATATATATATATATATATATATATATATATAAATTCAAAGTGACCCCGGATATGGATTCTAGGGGTCCTAATTCGCGCTCATTTGAAAAATTTTTTGCAAAGTCTCACCATCGATAGCTCTCTAGTAGTGAATTTTTTTAAATAAAAATTCACTAAAACGACGCACATTTCGAACAATTACATTGATTTTTTGTTTGCTCTTATAGTTGTGTGTTTACTTGGTCGGTGTGTTAATCTGTTTTCATTTGATGCTTTTTCATTACATTTTTCTTCAATAATCCTAATATTATTAATTGTTTATGTGATACGTCTACAGTCTTAGTAATAATACATAGTTTTTTATCTTAGTAACACTTACTGCCGATTTCGCAAACGATACAACCTCGGCTAAACTTTGATCCTAGATCAGCCCCCATGGTAACAAAAACTGAATACCTAGTCTACCCCCAAATCCTCTGATATATCCACCATGACAATACTGCTCAAATAAACTCTAGCTGTCGGATTGGGCAGATAATCTAATATATATTTTGTGAAAGCGGTGTAAAATATTTTTTGTTTATAATCACCTCAAAGGCCGGGCAAACAAGGACACATAATCTATCTTGTCAGTTAATTATCTCCATTCATAGTTGCTGTGTTATCAGATTAAAAACTTAATGCTTTCGCATCTGTTTGATTACCATTGCAGTTAATCTGAGATTAAAGTTAAGCCTGGACAAACTTTGATTCACGCTTGTGAAACAGGCTGAAAATGTATTTTTGACTTGGCTAATTATAATATATATATATATATATATATATATATATATATATATATATATATATATATATATATATATATATATATATATATATATATATACATACATATTTGGAAAACGTCGTAATTGCTATCCCGATGCATTTTTCTCACTTTTGCAAAGGGTGACAAAAAATAATTTGCATATCTTATTATACACTAGGGCCTAGGTAATCATTTTTTGTTTTTATGACATTTGTCAAACTAAAGTAATTTTTATCTCCTACAAATTTAAAAATTTTGGTGAAAATATGGGTTGCTTGGAGGGAATAGCAGTTAGAAAGAGATTATGGAATAGCAGAGATGTATGGTAAATGAAGGTGATGGTTGAAGTGTTAGAAGGTGCGAAATAGAAGAGAAAAAAGAATTAAAGTTTGGTACGTCAAAATCTGAAGTTTATTGAATTTGGTGTAGGACTGTCCAACTATTTAGGATTCAAGCTTCTAAATTATGTTATATGATACACCACAAGTCGCATAAGACTTATTGTATTAACATAATGTATAATTTTTGCCAATAAACAATAATAATAATAATAATAATAATATATATATATATATATATATATATATATATATATATATATATATATATATATATATATATATATTGCATACCCACTTTTCGGACGAAAATGGATAAGTGAGTTCCACAAGGTCGCTGCACAGGTCCACTAGTACTAATTAAGTTGTTGTGAAAAACACTATTAAGAAGATTAATCACGGTTCGTGTATTATGAGCGGGTGTGTCGTCTTGTTTGAAAAAAAATTGACTATTTTTACAAAAATTCGGGTAAAAGACCATCTAGTGATAGATTATTGTAACCAGTAAAAAAAAACTAAATATTTTTCTGGAAAAATTCAATATGGCGTCTATAAAAGGAGAAAAAGTTGACTAAGAAATGAAGCTAAACAAATTGTAAGCTCTTCATGGTAACTATAATAGCAAATTATGTTCTTGTACAAAAATGGTGTAAAAGTTGATAAGCTGCATAGTTTTGGAGATATTGAAGAAAGGAGAAAATAACAGTTTTTGATATTTCTCTTATATCTAGAAAGCTATGGACCTTTTTCAAATCTGTGAGTACTTTCGAGTTGCACTTGCAATTGTGCAACGTTTGTCTAATTCAACCAAGTCTGTATCTCACTATGTGAAGATTAGAACCTGTGATGAGCACTAATAAGTACACTTGGAGAAATCCAAATCACCATAACTTATGTTTTTAAAGACCTAACTATCGTTTTACTAACATCCTCTGATAAAGCTAAGGTTGTTAGCGGAACGATCGTTAGGCCTTTAAAAAGATGTGTAGTGGTGATTTGAGTTTTTCAAAGTGTACTTATTAGGTCTGTATCTCTTACGGTTTCCGAGTTCCCAATGATATCGGGCTTCAGAATCCAGCACCCATATATACAGGATGTTTGGCGTGTTGCGTTCATTAGGTGTTTATGACCTTCTAGTACGAATTCGAAAGAGAAGATTTAGGTTTAGCCATAAGCGGTTATGAGGAATCCAGCGAAATTACATTGAAGTACATGGCGCTTCCGATTAAACAGGTAGTACCATGTACTTTATTATTTAAAATGGAACAGCCTATATATTTTTGCATTTTCAGATTTCGCATCGAATTCTAGATTTAATATTAAGTAATATGAAAATCAATATATCTCGGATATGTCAAGAGATAGGTATAGGGAACTGTTAACCAATTTTAAAGACATTTTAATGTGCAATAAGACTAAGTAGAAAAAAAAGTCTGGACGCAGCAAGTGCGTTATGGTAGTGAATTTTCATAGAAATGATTTGGTATCAAACATTATTTTAATTAAATGTTTTTTTTTCGTGTAACATTTAAATTTTGGTGTATAGATTACTTTTTATAACCTTAACCAACCCACCAAATTTGGTTATCATAGCTTTGTTATTTTTTGAAATAACATTTTTTGTGTGGAAGAAAACACAAAATTTTCCCGGAAAATCTGGTCAGATTTTCCTGGATAACGAACGTATCCAAGCCATTTACGAAAGGAAGGTACCTGCCAAATTTCAACAGAATCGGTTCATTATTTTATGAGTTATCCGTGTAAAGAAAAAAAATGAACAATT